>CALNVZ010002974.1:29270288-29283756 GCA_940671915.1 Paracentrotus lividus | reverse complement strand
TGGTACAACAAATTGGCTGTAAGAAAAATCGCATAACAAAGAGATTTTACAGTTTACTGAATTAACCAAAAAACACAATGACAAAATGAAATTCTATTTAATGTATTCACCTATTTGTCTGTCCTTTTTTGTCTGACACCACCACCATCGTCGACGTCTTTTTGTATTTAAACGTCACAAATAATATTATGCCTTGTACTACGTTTCGTTACAATAGGATTATATTCATGACGTTTGGGACAATACTACATTGTAGTTTCGTAATTAAGTATCCATCTTGAAAAAAAAACACGATTATTACAGGCCTTAATTTCGTATCCTGGACGCTTGAAATAAAGTGAATAAACATTCACTTTTGTCAAGGGGGAAAACTTCAATCCTGGCTTTTTGGAATGAATAACATGAGATTGATTCCCTTCAAAACGTACGCGCATCCCAAGAGAAACAATGTTCAGAACATAGGATATATGCATATGGCGACTAACCAAAGTAAGTCTCAATATCCGAACAAGTTTCCGTTGTTCATAACATCTCTCGTAAATTCCTAACACATTTGACACCATTGTATGCGGCGAGTTCACAACTAGTTCCCGTAGCCTACGGAGGCACGCTGCCATCGACGTAGCCTGCGCATGTGCCAAGCAACGCACAGGTGCCGGAAGTCAACTCTTGCGGATTCTGCGAAAAAAACCCTGGTGAACGGGACAGCGCATACCTGCTACCTGCGAGACCGGCCGCTCTGCTCACGAGGGTGCGTACGAATACGTCCGCGAGGAGCGCACGGTCGAAGTGACGGCGATTGGACCGCCGCATAACAATGTATAACATAAATTTCACTCAACATTGTGTCCATAAATTTGCCGTTTGAATTCAACCTTTCTGATAGCGGAGTTTTGACCCCGGTAGTATACCCGGCCTGTTAGCCCTCGATTCTAGCTGCCACTATATTTGCTGTGTACAGTGTCACGATCCCTTGACGGGAACACAAATTGGATTATTGCTGTTTATATCTTATATTACAATGATAGACGTAGTATAGTAGCAACAATATTGAATGTGTTGAAATGGACTCAGTAGACAAGAGCAATGTATAATACAATTTCTCTAATTTGTGTTTTCAAGTTCCTCTAAAAAGGCACGGTAGGTCCGATATAGACAACAAAAAATGTAGTAAAGAAAAGTGTCAACCATAATATGAGGGGAAAATGTTGTGTCAGAATTTTTATTTGGGGCCAACTATTCCGTTGACTAGCAAGGCAAACATGGGGGATAAACTTTTCTTTCATTTAATATAAGAAATTCATTTTTAGATTGAAGTTATAACTTCGCTGCGTTCTTATGACAAAAATTCGGAGGTAGGGATCTCACTTTTCGGCTTGGTGTGGGTGGCGGGCAAAAGAGAAAAAGGAAAAAAAAAAAGGTTCCAATTCTCCTTCCCCCCACACTCCTAATTATTAAGTCCCGAATATGGTCCCAAACACCCGGAAACTAATAGGCGAAGAAGCACCAGGTAATTTCACATTGGCTTTTATTATAGGCCTACCCCTCAAAAAGCCTGTGATAGGGAGTTGAGGGTCTTTGGGGTGAAACTCCCCTTTCCAAACTGCCGTGTATATAGGCGGGTGTAGTTTGATAGGGGTATCTTCTAAAAATCTAGGGAACGAGCATACGTAATGGTTTCACCCCGATGAGGGGGTGGAGTGGAGCGGCGGGAGCTGCAACTAATCCTCTCCACAAGAAGACCTTATACGGCTTCCTCCCCAATTGAAATAGGTACTATAGGTAATATACATATACACCTGAAAATACAAGTGCTAATTTCTGTGGGCGCATTTGATAGTGAGCACTTGAACGATTAGCTATCAGCACTCTTGATAGTGCCCTATTAGCACGCTCCCCAGGTGTAAAGTATTCAACCAATAAAAATGTGTTGCAAGTAGATATGGGTACTTCAAACCGGCGTCCAACCGAGATCATGAAAGCGCACGCGGACCTGTTTTACCATATTTAGACCCAAACGGAGAGCAGCTAAACGACTTACATATATTGTGAGACAGCCGTCTTCGCCGCATAGAGAATGTGTAATATATGTGCAAAGTATTATAAGGAAAGTTAACACATGAACAAATACGTCTTCAGCTTCTAGCAATCGTGGAAGATGGGAAGGGGTCGAACGTGCGCGTTCAGCCTGCGCAGTGCAGGGACCCCAGTGTCGAAGTCCCAACGATGCACGACCTTGGTGGCCCAGTGGCGGAAAGTCAAACTTCACGGCAAGGCCCCGAAAACACAGCTTTGACGCCACGCAACATGAGGGAAACAGCACTCTTTTCTGGAGGTGCAGGTAATACAGCATCGGATGATGACCTAAGTCTACATCAGGCTTCGATAAAAAACTGCTGATTTTAGCCCTCAAGGCTTAAAAGCGGAGCCACTGTTTCTAGGTGTCAGAGAAACACAAGCTAACTTGCGGGGGGAAGTTATCGTGTGGCAGGAACTCCATATGTCATATCCCAATGATGCTATCCAAACTGGTGGGAAATAAGAGATAAACGAGACATGAAGTTCCTACGTTGCGCTGACCGGATATGGAATGAAAAAGAGAATAAACAGACTAACGAGAATAGCTGCGAGCCACGACCCGACATGATATGTGTATCACACAATATAATTATAATCCTGCAGGCCTCGTAAGACACGAAAAATAGGGAATAAGAAACAAAGAACACGGCAATGGTGAAAAGGAGAAATAATAAGAAGAGTGTAATGCAACAATGGCACCAAAAAGGTAGATAAAAGAATGGCATGGTGAGTAGGTGCAATTTGAGAGTTTTTGATGGCAACCTAAGAATAAAATATATCGCACTCTCCAAAACTAAAAATAGCCTTCCGACTGACCCTTATTGTTTAGCTCGCTAATCTCTTGCAAGATTGCATAACAACGCTAAGTGTGAAGGGAAAACATGAACCGTCTTACGGACTCACTTTAGTATTTATGCTCCGGAGTAAACTGTGATAATAAAGTGCCTACAAGTAACTAACGTGTGAGTAAAAGACAAGGTATGACTGAGAATCAAATTGTGCCTGAAAAAGGGAACAAAAGAACATCACCCAATATATAATGCCGGGATTAGAGAAAACGGACTGAGAGATAAACATGAAAGGAAACCAAAGGCCGATGTAATAGAAAGATTTTAAAAAATCTTTATTTCAAACAATATAGACGATGGTTAAGATTATACTAGAAAATAAATTATAATGTGTGGGCTGTCCACGGTCGACTCTTGCAGCTGCACTTGCTAGACTGGATGTGTTAGAAGAATCCAACACAATAGGAAAATGAATATTTTCTATGACACATATAATAATACCGTACATTGAAACATTTTTACCTAAAATACGAAAATAATTTAGCAACATTCCTCATGTATGAGGCTTTATCTACAATTTCATAGATAATAAGATGAGATAAAAGGAAAAATTTGATCAATGTGATGAGTTTTTCACGAACATTGCCTGTGCTCTTAAATGGTTTCATTAGGTGACATGGGTATGGAGAAGGACATTCACTGGTGCTTAAATGAAAACTTTTTACAGTCTATTGTTAGAGCGGGTTAACTAACCCACCTATACTGTCTATGACATTTAGAAGGAACAAAAATTACAGAAATTGAAATCATAAAAAGTAGTGGTTCATTTTCAACTGATCGGACAGTTTATAGCGATAATTGACTAATAGTTTGTTGACATATTTAGGTTAATCATTTAGCATAGTGCCCACTCTCTTTACATTTGTTGGGTTTGATGTGTGCTATATAGCATCCTTCCGAGGGCATTATGACATTCCCGTAACTTATGAGTTCTATTCTCCCTGACTAACAAATAAACTCCTATAACTCACCAGCACACCGTACGACATGAGGTCTGCTGATCTATGATGATATAACGGCAACGTAACGTGTTACTGAACGCAGTTGACATAGAGTAAAGAACCTCATTACTATGAGATCTAAATCATCGGTCTAGAGGGCGATATACCTTACGTATATCAAGTATCTCAAATTAACTATGGTTAACTCCTGCTCCCCATCAAAATAACAACAAGGCGAATTCAAATGTAAAGACATTGAAACCAAGCTCGACATCAACTGACCGCCGCATAATTTATGCTCCAATCGCTCTGGTGCGTTTGACGTACGATGTTGAGACATTTGGAGGGCATTTGAACGATGTCTAACGATGGCAAGGCACAATTCTATATACCCCATTACTCAAAAAAGACATTAGTGCAAAAGGCTGACCTCTCTCTAATAACCATTGGAATATCGAGGTGTCTTAATAATCTCTAACACTCGAATTCCCCCTGACCCACCCCTCCGCTATTATTCAATTCGCTGCAAGCGAGAACTGACGTTGCCTATTCCTAACGAAAAACGCAAAAGCGCCGTAAACCAAGAATCGCGGCTACCCAGACCAGCGGCAGACTATAGCAAACGTAACTGTGAAAAATTTTTTAAACCACGATCGGAGGTACTTTCGCACCCCTGCGTTAAAGTCCCGTCTCTGGATCCGCGCCTGCTTTATGGTGTGTTAATTGAACTCTCGATTAATTTAGAATTTATCGCAACAGTTTCATGTTTTTAGGTCCCGAAGAGGTTTGGTTGTCCATATCGATTCAGGAGGTCTCAAAATACGAAAAATCTCGCTGCGGGGCGAGGCCAGACCTATGATCCTCGGGCGAGAATGATTCAAGTCTTGGTAGCACTGATATTAAACAGGTGAATGTTAACGACAGTTCATACTTTCAGATACCTTCGCTTTCGAGCATCTGCTGGGTCTCGACCCATCAATAAACGGAGTAAGCACGCATAGCAAGGAAGATATAAGATTGCTCCATCAGTATGGTGCGCGTATATAATTTATCAGATGTGAGTCAGAATCGAGATAATTTACCTATTGTCTACTATATAGAAATCACCTAAGTTACTCTCGGCTAGTTTCTGCAGCTACGAAATAATAAGCCACAAGTCTCGCCCACAACATTAACATTAATTATGCGGTTCTCAAGATACTTGCCTCTTGGCAGATCACCCTCCCATTATGATATCGTTAGATGAACCTTATTGCTCCTCTGGCTTCTTTGCACGCATATTTTCTTGCTTCATCGAAGTACCTTTCATCCCTATCTTCTGTATAATATGAAAATTAAAATAGTAATGTAATATTAGCTAGAAAATTACATCGAATATTAAAGATCATAGTATTCATTGGCATATCAATATATATATATATGAGTATATAATACTATATATTCATATCTATATATACTATATATATATTATATATATATGTTCTTAGAATGGGGAATCTGAAATTTAGACTCTAACCCATTAGGTAGTTTGAACGCAGGCGATACGCCGCATTAGGCGAAAAAGAGAAAAAAAAACAAAAGTAAAACTAGTAAGGTCAGGCTTTGGGAGACAGGGGACAGACCGGGAGGATTAGAGGGCATTGTAGGAAGGTGACTCATGGTTCTCCTCCTCTCCGCATTCGCATACTGGCCTTCCTCAGTATGTGTACGTATGCTCCCATTTTGGGACCATTAACACTGGCAGGTGCAACGGGCCGACTCCAGCCCTCCATGGCGGTTCAAGGCAGAGACCAGAACGTGCCATGGAAAGCAAGCGTTCACGTTGATATCCTAACAAACGGGGAATGGAACTAACCTCATATAAACTGGTACATCCGATACGTCCCATTACATTGTGAGAACAATGTGCAAGCTCAAAGACTAGTCTAGTTGACCGAGCAAGCATACCTCAACCTACAGTGATCGGAGTTGCTCTGGAATTGGTAAGGGACACATACAATAAAATAAATGCTACACCAGGTCATCACACAGTTGAAGAAAACTAATAAGCAAACTGACTCAATATAAAAACAGCTTTGTTGTTGGTCAAACGCATGAGAGAGGGTGGAGTGGATCATTTTCTTGCTTTAAGTTTCTTCCTTTGAGGAGAGTTGCAGACCTCCTATGTGAGGAGGGCGCGATGCCACTTCAGGATGTAGAGATCGTCTACCTTGGTTTGGTTTAAGGCGAGACCTGTATAATCATCAACCTACATCGCAGACTGACTGAGAGACCAATCCTCAAAAATGGAAAGATCAAATACTCATCGGTATAGCAATAGGACGCTCGCGAACCTGATACAAGTCAGCAGCCTGCGGAACACACCTCGAGCAACTTTCAGACAGATCTGAGTTAGCAGTAGGAAAGATAAAGTCCCGGCACCCAAGAGACGTGTCTAGCATAACGCGGATAGAAGAAAGGGTACTTTGCATCAGTGCCCCATTTCGAGTTTAGCCTAGACTTCTTCAGGGAAAACAAGGATGCGATTACCCTGGCATCTGAAACGTTAACCTTATCTTTGATTTTCAAGCAGTAGCTCGAGATTCTTCAGATAGGTTCGAGGGAGCGATCTTAGAGTGACCCCATTGTAGACTCCGGTTTGATAAGTGTCTTCGTAATTAACAACTTACCATACCACTTGACCTTAGCTTGACGGTTGGCTCTCTATTTTTAAGATTAGGAAAGGGCGCTGCATCTGCGTTCTATCTCTAGGAGGGATTTGCACGAAGGTGATGGTTTTAGTTCTGTAAGAATAAGTGATTGCGGGAACAGAGACCATTCCAGAAGCACGAGAAAAGTTTGTACGACTTCCAATTTACCTCGAGGAATGAGTCAAATACTGCGATGGCGATACATGGGAGTCATCTGGCGTTAATATGGGAAAAGCTCCACTCAGTTTCTAACAGTTAGGATCTGGTATAGTTTAGATTAAGTGACAGAATATATGCTCGTAGTATTGTTGGAATTATGGAAGTGGATGATGGCTGATGGAAGGACACTACCCTATGAGCTAATGAGAGCACAATTCTCTGGGGATAGGGCATGCGTCCTATGTCACATCACTGATTAGTCGTAACGCCAGTTGACGTCCTCACAGAGATGAAATGACCGGCACTAGGGAAAAGCTGCTGATGAGCGTCCAAGATATTGTCTATTGTGACCACTCGGGGGATGGAGTGCGTCATAGAGCTACTCTGTTGACTCTTTGGGCTTCATTACTATCCTTGTATCACAAGCAATCGATGTCCTTATCCTGAGTCCAAATATTCCCTCGTGTAAATAGAAGTGCTCTCAGACATATGATTCATAGAGAGCAACAAAGAGACAAATCTTTCAATAAAAATGGAATATATCTAGCGAGCAATACTCCTCGAAGTATCACACAGAAAAAATGACCCGAGATGGTGACATTAGAGAATGTGGTGCGATTAAAAACAAAACAGTTCACAAATAAGTGCAATGCGGGCGACTGTATTACAGTTAACATTAAAGCAGTTTGTCAACACTACATGCTGATGGGCTGAAGATGACTTTCATCGGACCCCGGCACGCATTCAACACTCTCCCACACACACAGCGAGCACTAAGCGAACGACACGGACACCGGCACTTAACTGCCATCCGCTACCACCTACAACCCACCACAGTCAACAATCACACATCACTTGCAACGTCATCACTGGTAATATTTAATAACTTTTCTCTTCAATCAACCATTATACTCAACTTCAAGCATACAGCAATGGTTTAATTTTAAAGAGCAACAATTACACTGAATGTGAAGCACCAATTGTGAAAAGTAGTACACATAATCAAACTCGTTGGCGATAGAGAGATGATGGTGCATAGAAGGTCTGGGTGCGGAATTGCTCGAAGGAGTTAATCGCGCTAGCTGTGCCTTGGCCAAATCATGTGGCTTCCGGTAGGCTAGAGTGCTTCGACTAAATGTTTGATAGTGAATGAATGACATCATAATAATCACTAACTCTAAGAATGACAGTATGGCAATACTACTATAATCCTCATAGGTAATCGACAATACAAACAGAACTTTAAGATTCTATGATGCTCGGTCATCAGATCCACCTACAGTGACTACGTACATAGGCTCCCTCAGCGGCAAATAGGGCGTGTGCGTTGATACTACCGGATTCTGCTCTATGCTCATCCCATCCCATATACATAACTAGCGTCGATACTGTCATTGATCAAGCTGCTCATATCACCACATAAGTATTAGATATAACATACAAATATTATCCTGCTGATGCTCAGCAGTATAACAGTTAAATATAGTGCGACAGTCTCTATATTCCTCATCAAATGTTCACTATATTATTATTGCTCCACAACACAAGGTAGCGAAAATGGAAATATCATATCAGTCTCACTGGCTCGATAGTCCTCACCAAAAAATTCTACTTTGACATCTCACGCTATAGAGAAATCGAAATAATTTTCTCACATCTTTGAACAGGTAGACAACGATTACTGAGGCATGCACGACACATATATATGATGGATATTCACCATATCGAGAAATCACAAAATATTGGTATGATATTTACGGTAAACATGGTTCTTTATCAAGCATGAATTTATGATAATCAGATAATTGAGTAGTAAGCAAAACGTAGCTAATGAGTTCGCACCTGCTATATGAGGCCAGTGACTAAAAGGTATAAATGCTCATCAAGAGTGTTTTAACGTATGGCACCCTGATTCTCTTGTTACTAAAAGGTTGCTTATGGGCACCGCCATATTTGGTAGGAACATATACCCACGAGTTCATAATGCCTATATCCACGTATAATGAAAGGTAAACAAAGGATCCGGTAATGCAAACGCGAGGTTGATATATAAAAATCACCAGCGTCAGTAATACTGCTAGAGAGGTGTCTGAGAACAACCTAATCATACTAGCCTAAGAGAATAGAAATTGTAACCAAAGATCTAATCTCGAAACATTTCTCGATACTGAAATGAGTCATACCAGTACCCGTCAAGGAGAGTGTAAAACGATTAAGGATCAAATGCAATCCATTCACGCGAAAAATAAGCAGCCACTCAATTGAGAAAAGGAGGTTGTGATAATACTAGTGAAAGATAAATACTAGTGATAACTCCAATCTTCTGTACCATAAACAACCACAAGCTCATCTGTGTGCCCACAGATCACATTATCCTAGACTAGATAAGTATCATACACCGGAAGAAGCGTAATCGAATGCCGTACCGTACGAGCGTTTCTCGCTTCGAGCACAGCTCATAACCAGCTCCACCATTGCGTTAGATACAGTATAGAGCGAATAATGGTAGTGCTCTGATATCCAGAGCTGTATAATTCAAGTACATTAAAGGAATGTTGCTCCCCTGCGATCTTGCTAAATATATATTGTGATCCAATTAGGGACTAGGCCAGGAGAGTCTATGCCACGACGGAGAGCAGCGTGTAATAAATTCAATAGAAAGGAGAGAGGTCTGTATGAAAGTGCCAGCGAAAGTTGAGGAGAAGTGTGGCACAAGCAGCGTTAACAACTATGAGCGTAACGAAATTACACTAACATCTCGATCACTACATTTGGCGTGACACGTTCACCAGAGAAACAAGGAGGAGGTGCGAGGAGGCTAAAGGCCTCGCCCCCCCCTCCCTCCAGTGCACGACCCCCACACCCCAGCCCCCCGTCATATCAGGCGTTGCGGCTTGATCATTATATCAAGGAAAAGTCGGCAACAACGATCCGTACCGACTTGCCACCACCATAATCCACAACAGGATCCCTCAATTCACGATCAGGTAGGATTCGGTTCTTTCCCATTATCTTATAAATTGACTGGTGCTTTTGACACTGGAAAGAGATGCATATTTGCAAATTATTAAGGTACCAGTAACGATGATCACAACATGAAGGAATATTAACAATTCATATACAATTTGCGGATGACCACAAACGAGTATAACTGATGCACAATTTACTGACCTCAATATTCACAGTGTATGTGGCAATGAAAATTGAGATACTACATTGTTATACAAATACATATGATTGAATAAAAGAATAATTGAGTAATACACAGTAATTAATTGCACCTCATATTAAATAACATATATACTCCACATATACAGCCATAAGGAAATGCTATATGAACGATTACAATCAAATACTCTGTGTTGGTAGAGTGGATCATCAAACGACAATCAATGGCGATGCTAATGGCAATGAGGAAATTAGTAATTATAAGGGTCACACTTACAATCGGCTAATGTTAGACTACGGAAATAATGATTGCAAGCTTGACATCAAACGACAGCCTCCATTGTCATATGTATAAGTACAAAACAAACGCACATTTGCGTGGGAATATCAACAGTTACATTCGAGAGACGGTATTCTCAGCCAGTAAAATTATACTGTTATAAGAAAATGCGAATATGACAACACCTTACGGTTTAGTATTCTCGTGTATACGGACAAAAACTACATTGCTCTCTATCTCTTTCGCTTACCTGCATCGCTACCTGGCGGATATACTGTCTAGATTCTTGTTTTAATGTATTTTTTTAAAAACTTTCTTTTGCGGTACCTCCTCACGAATCTACAAAATACCATCGTAAATAGCAAGTTGCAGCGAAGACCGACAGTGAAGTCGCAGCTCGGCGAGATAATATACGTATGATATGAGTCGGTGGGTATAATTCCTAGAGAGCAGGTACGATCAGAGGTATGTGTTTAGAAGTGCTTACTGTCTATAATATTGTGTAAATTGACAGTATAGCAAATAGACCGATGCACAAATCGCAATAAACATTCCTTTAAATTATAGGTTTAAATCAAGTCAGCCGCACTTTGCGATGGACACGTGATGATCTGTAAGTCATTCTTATGGAAGATAGGCCAGAACAACCATAACATTAAAGAAGTCTCCGCGTACTCACCTGATACATAGTAATTCCATCAAGTGTAGCTGGCAAAGATCCCAATGAAAAAAAGCAAAGTGCCAATTAGATGCTAGGAAGATGGACTTCTACCTAAACATAGCATGAAACGCATGATTAAAGTTTCATACTTTTTCATGAGGACAACATCAAAATGATGGGATATTTTTTCTGACTCACTCAGTATAGCCAAAGAAATTGGACGAAGAGTTGTCATAGTAATAATATAAATACGCACAGTGACTGGTTGTGGTGGTATCTTACTTCGCGGAAGCTTCTTTTGAGACGGATTTTGGGACTACTTTGAGACAAGCTTGGGGAAACAGTTTGGAGACGGTTTTGAAAATTGTTCGCGGAGACGTCTCCGAGAAGTCTCTGAGACGTCTCCTCAGTCCCCCGCGACACATTTCATGACGTTCCGTGAATCGCCGGGAACTACTTTGGGACAGATTTGGAACTTACTTCGGAGCGGTCTTATGTACGGCTTTGAGACAATTTTGAAAAATTGTCGCGGAGGAAAAGAGTATCGAAGATGTCTTTTTAATCTTTAATACTTTTTTATCCGTTCGCGGAGATGATTATTTTTCCGTTGCGAGAACGTCTCCGCGAAGTGAGAGATACACGCGTTGGAGGTTGGAGCTGAATATGTCGTTGTACATGTCGTTTTATTTTTTATTTTTTTTTGTAATTTGAGGATCGTTTAAAAGTATAAGCTCCATGATTATGTTTTGGGAGAACATATTTTTTGTTTTACTTCCATAGCAGAATAATCTGAATTAATACTTCAAAATAACCTCTGTGTTCAAAATTAATTTGTTATAAAATCCACTCTAAGACCTAATATAACAACAAAACTGTGTAAATCGGTTTGTTTCTGGGCCGTGCCTAAACAGGATCACACTGGGGAGAGTGCAATGTGCCATGGTTTGTGCTGCAGAAGTAATATGCTATTGAATACCAGACTGATACACAACACAGAATGCCCACACGCCATACCAGTAAGCAGTGGACGTGTTGGCATCGCCCAAGAGTTCTGGGTCGGTGAGAGTGGAAGGGAGTATGGCCTCATTTTGCATGAATATCTCCCCCATGTTTATGCTAACTAGTTAAATATCCATGAAAAAACATGCCATGGCACATGGTTATATTACTTAGCCATGCTATATGATATGTTATTGGGACAATATTAGGACAAGTTGAGTAAGTTTTTGAAAAATGCAATTTTCTCTACAACAACTATACTTGGGCTTTAATTTATTATTCGTTGGATATGCCCAAGTTACTACATGTATGAGCTCCAAATAGTAAATTTACCCTAGTGACAATCTGTTTCACCTCGGCCTACGGCCCCCTTATAAAACATAAACATTTCTTGTTTTCAGAATTTGCGATAATTATATACATATACATATTATGTATGTATACATATTTCATTTTGATTTGCATTTAAAAAAAAATAATGTATATATGACGCCAATCCCTGCCTTTTACCATAAGCGTTCCTCTATTTGAACCACTACTGATGGTAGTACAATATTTTATTGATTTGGCATTATCTGTATATAATGTTGAAGATTGATATCCCCAGAGAGAGAGAGAGGAATCCTTTTACGAATACCATGATGCATCAGTGTTTTGCATTTTCAATCGCAATGATGTAAACTGTTAAGCACAATAAAGCAATAATAAAGTTAATCAATTTACTTTGTTCACTTTATATTGTTCACTCATTTACTTATTCCTCCGTAACAGGTATATGCTCTTTGCATCATCATCCACTACAAAGGCAGATTTAGACGGCGAGAACCGCGAAATGATAAACAACATCCAACCATGGGATATGATTGCCGAACAGTGTTCAGACAGCACCTGTAAGTTTTAATTCCTTAATGTGCACATTGAGGAGTCTAATAATTAGCAGAACGTACAAGATATTTATAAGAAAAAAAATTGTGTTCACACCACTACGCTACAACTCGGGAACTCCATTTATGAATAATATACCATGATAAACTGCGAAAGAAAATTAATGAGAGAAAGATAATGATGAATTGGAATACCGACGCGTGGCTTTAAAAAGATAATTTGCCAAGGTCTTTTTTTTTTATCTTTTAAAACTTTTATTGACTATATAATTTGCATGTATATTGAGACATCAATTATAATCATAAGCATTATTCTTTTGAAAATATAAAACAATATATGTAGAGGTTGTGTGGTCGAGTGGATAAGTCAGCAAACTGACGATCACAAGGCACGCGGTTCGAATCACGTCCGCTCCACTAACGGCCTTTGGCAACACATTAATGGGATAGAATTTAGCACAATTATAAGCTTGATTTTCAGATCAAATAGTTTTACATATGAACAATTTTCAAAATCATTTTTATAGGCACTTTACTGTCTGATATGAATCCATTAGTTTTTATCCAAATGTTTTGAAAAAGACTAATTAACCTCAAAATCCATGTCCATTTTTATGTTCTTCTATTATCGACATATTCAGTATGCATATCTCGCTACTGTTTAGGAGGAATTATCAAAAAGTCAGAGCAAATAACAGACGTATTTCTAATCCATCAATAAAACTTTTCTTGTCTTACTTGCTTGTACTTTAAAAAATT
>CALNVZ010002974.1:29240446-29253904 GCA_940671915.1 Paracentrotus lividus | reverse complement strand
GTTACCAACCACCGATTGAAAAAAATCTCAAAATCTTGCCCCTTTAAGGATCAAGTGTCATAACCTACAAAATATTTTATTCTGAAAGGAAAATTTCCTGAAGATGTCAAAAATGGCATTCATAACAACAGCAGGGTGAAGTAGTTTACATCTTATGTGGGGATTTTTAAAAATTATTTTTGAGGGCCCCAAATTTTAATTCAGTGCCCCCCTATTCAGTCCCCTCGTCCAATGACCCTTAACATTCAACATAATTGAATTGCTAATGAGATTCCTTTTAGAAAATAACATTTTTACAGGAGTGTCCTTCATTAAAGAAAAAATAGAACTTACCTCAATGGGCATAGTTATTTGGTCATCTCACCACCAAGGGTGGGGGCCGAATCCACCACTCCCTCATTGACAAATTTTAATGAAACTTAGCATGTATTTGAGGTATATAACAATAAATAAGCTCCAGTTTCCATAACTCTACCTCAAATAATTTATGAGCAATCGGCATATTAATTGGCATTTAATTTTTTTTTGAGTAAGACTACATGTTAATACACAGTATATGGGGAAACCAAAAGCGCATAGCGCAACTGTTTTTTAAAGCTGGCGCATTACCAGATGGTCGAAACTATATAAATTTGGTAACAACATATACGTAAGACCCCCTATGCTAAAAAGTATGAAAGCTCATGGCACACAAAAGATATCTTTAATCCGATTCGGCATAAATGAAACTAGGCAATGATAATCCCATAGACTTTTGGTGTAGGTTTCAGGTGTTCTAATAATTTTGGCCACACTGTATATGTATAGGCGGAAGAATGAAAACAGATGACTCGAAACGTACTCTCAGATTCCTTTCGCCAGCATGGCCTTCATCAGCTACAAAATTAGACAGAATCAGAGTGACTACAGCAAAACCTGTTATATCAACAAAATTTAACATAATTTTTTGTAAATTTTTTATATAATCTGTCACGTTTAATTAAATAAGGTTATATAATATATAATATATGAATACAATTGCACGTGCAAACTATATAGAGAGTGGAAAGAGAGAGAGAAGAGAGAAAGAAAGAAGAGAGGCGGTGATGGGGGGTGAGAGATGGAAATAGAGGGAGAATTTGAGAGCTACGTTCGAGTCAATCTGTTTCATCATTCGCCTATTCCTAAATAAAAGATGGTTCACGTGCATGGCACGTTACTGAAGGGCCCGTTTTCACAATATATATATATATGAATATATATATATTCTACATATATATATATATAATATATATATATATATATATATATATTATAATATTATATATATATATATATTGAAGAAGGGAACTACTCTTAACATGGGCTACTGCTTCTTGTTGCAAAGTTGCAAAAACTTTAAAAATAATGCCACATACTGAAATAGTTCCTAATCCTCTTAATTCTATTCACCCGGTTTTGGTCGAGACAAACTCTTGTCAACGGCCTCGTCACTCCCTAGCGCTCCTTGTCACGTTGACTCACACTCTCTTACATTAAATCAAACACTAACACAGAACTCAGGTAATTAATTATCTCATTTTATTTTCCTGCTTTGATTTATTTGTTTAAGAATTTTATATATTGAAATGTGCATTGTATAGGTTTGTTTACGTAGACTTATATAATATATTATAGTATATATAATATATATATATATATATATACACTGCCTCCAAAGTTGGGTACACCTGATGTTAGCTCTGTTTTGGATCATTTTGAGGCATTTTATGTCGCAGTATTTTCAGTCCAAATTATGTTTAAGTACAAAAAATACATTATGCAACCAATATACTTCACGATTACCCCACGCCAAGTCTCATTGGAATTAGAATTACTCCCAGAAATAGGCAAAAGTGCAAAAAGTGATTTTGGCACTAATTCATTAATGTTTATAATTGAAAAAAAGAGAAGATACTAGGCTAATAAGGTTCGATCAATATAAAATTTCAATGGATGTGAAGCCCATGTAAATAATAAAACCCTGTACTCTTTGGTTTTTTATTTTGAGACAACACTTTATAAAATTATGCAAATTTATGCAAATTAAAGGTCTATTTTTAGAATATATCAATCTTTGTTTAAAATTGTATGAAGCCCATTTTTTGGGGTTAAAAGTTGCTGCGTATAATACTCCACAAAATTATGATTAAAAAGTTGGACTTTCTCATTGAATTCTTTTATTCTTTCTTTTGTTTATACTTCTATTGTTTCTATTGTTTTTTATTTTTATGTATTTTGCAAATGTTTTTTGGCTTTTTATGTTCCGAAATGTACCTTGATTGATTTCAAGATATCCAGATGATGCTTTAAAGCCTTTTAGATGCAATTAAGAGTGTTGTAGAAGCAATTTCAGTGAAATGGTGGGCATTCCAGTACACAAATGGGCAATAATTGAAATTTCGATATTTTAAAACCTTTCCTAATTACACGTCAAAACAATGGTTCCTTACTTAATAACTTTTTATCTAAAACTGAAATTATGATGTTCTGACTGTGGGAGGGGTCTCACCAATTAACAACTATAAACATCCATTGCGCTTGGCTGCGCAACCGTGCAACACCAAAATATGCCTTTTGGTGACGTTTTCCTTTAAAGTGTAGTGCAACTTTGTTCTAAGAACACTGCCATTGTGATGTTAGGTGATCACATTGTATTTATTGCATGCCAGACCTAAATAGAATGTAAGATAATATTTTGCTTTCATTTAAGAAACCGAAAAGAGCCAAAAAACATTAAGTAATACAAAAAATGAAAATATCGAAGAACAAAGAAAGTGATATAAATCAAAAGAATACAAAGGAATTCATGAGAAAGTCAACTTTTTAATGCAAAATTTTGTTGACTATTATACTCAGCAACTTTAACAAAAAATGGGCTTCCTAGGCAATTTTTAAAACAAAATATTATAGATTTCTAAAAATAGACCCTTTAAGTGAATAAATTTGCATAATTAATAGTGTTGTCTCAAAAATACAAACAAACAGTACAGGGTTATATTTAACAATATGCCTCAAACATCCATAACAAAATTTACTTTGATCGGACCTTTATTAGCTGAGATGCCTTCTTTTTTCAATAATTGAATAATTAGGTGCAAATCACGTTTTTTGCACTTTGCATATTTTTGAATAATTTGCTAAATTCCAGGAGACTTGGCGTGGTAATCGTGAAGTATAATGGTTGCATATTATTATTTGTACATAATTGGAGTGATAATACTAGACATGAAAGCTCTCCAAAATGATCCAAAACAGAGCTAACATCAAGTGTACCCACTTTTGGAGGCAGTGTATATATATATAATTTATGTTTGTTATAGATTATGTAAAAAAACTTGTTTCCTCTGTACTATTATATGTTTTATTTTGGTTTGGTTAACAGCCCTTGAAGAAGGCTTTAGCCGAAGCTTGGCAAAAAATAGAGTGGTTTTCAGCAACGCCATCTCCTCTTGTTTTTATTTCGACTATATATATATATATATATATATATATATAATATAATATATATATAATATATATGTCTGTATATATAAACCCCTTCCCACAAAAAAATTTTTTTTTCTCGCAAATAGAAACTTTGGGCCATGATAACTTTTGAGGTAACGGCTTTAGTTTACCCTGAAAATAAAAAAATATTCCAAATAACCATTGAAAAGATAATTTATTCCCGCTTTTTTATTGATATCCTACTTGTAATGATTTGCATGCTTCAATTGCCGCAGAATATCAGAATATGGACGAAAAGTAAAAAGTCCAAATGTTGCCAAAATGCCAATTTATCAAAGCGAAGTTCCACAACTCGACTTTGGCTCTGAATAACTTATGGGGTTATTTTTAAGAACCATTGTCAAGATAATTTATTCCTCTTTTCAAATGACAACCCTATAATTGTACGATAGTTGTTGTTCCCTGCATGGACAGAACATTTCTGAAATGTTAAGACAAGTTAGTAAGTTAAATGTTGCATAATTGAATGCCTAATTGTGGTACTATTGTCGTTGCGGGTAATAACAATGCATTTCGCAACTTTTCATTTTTACTTTGCATTATATTCGTGAGTAGGTGCATTCAAAATGATTTACTATTGCAAATAGGGTATCATAAAAAGAAGAATAAATGAACTTTTTTAATGCTATAAGAATTGACAATGATTAAATCCCACATTAGAATGTATCAAGGTTCAGATTGTGTTTACAGAAATTTAAACTGAAATTATCTTTCGCTTTTGTCATTATTCATGTGGTCTTCAAGGGTTCTGTGGACCATGGGCATGACATTCATCCGATGGCAATAAGGTATCAATCAAGAGAGGAATAAAAATTAACCTTGAAAAATGGTAAAATTTATAAAAATTAGAAAAATACCGCCAAAGTTACCAAGAGACCTAAAGTCAAGTTGGCGAACTTCAATGTGATCAATAAAAATGCATTTTACAACATTTGACTTTTACTTTTCCTCCATATTCAGATAATTCTGTGCATTGAAGCATGATACAATCATACAAATAGGATATCAAATAAAAAGGGGAGTAAATTATTTTTTCAATGGTAATGAATATCAGAATAACAAAGCGATCTGAAAAGTTTAATGGCCCAAAGTCGATTTGCGAAACTTTTTGTGAGGGTTTATATAATATATATATTATATATTAAGAAATTTAAAAATTGTCTGCTTGTCATCTGTATAACATATCTAAAATGCCAGAAAACAGTGAAAATCATGATTTTAGATAAGTAGCATTTAGCTCTCAAAACTGATGAAATGGTAGATTCATGTCACACTCTTCGTCAGTGCTCATGTGTGACTAAAAAAAAGAAATATTACAAAATCCGTTCTCTGAAACACAGATCACAAAAAATGTACATGTAATAAACACAGATACGTAAATTCGAATTCCAAGTTTATACAAAAATAAATGTATAATTTCCAGTCGTATGAACGAATCCATAACAAAATGTTGAATGCGAATGCATGCGAGCCGAGTATAAAAATATTTATCAATAATAAGTGCCCTAATATACGAAGGTGTAATCGTAAGGCCTTATCTGCTTAAATGTGAAGTTCTGCAACAAACGATGAAATGGTGCTTTGACATTGAAGGGTAGACCATCTTTTATCAATTCGCGTATATACACATCATTAAACATGTTATATACCTTGAATATTGGTCAAATTCTATAGGAGGTTCTGTATAATCGAGCTGCGTATAGAGCGAGACTGAAAATTTTCAACATGTATACGTAAACATACTAATAATTTACCCTTTTCAGATGTGTTATCTTAAACTCCACATACTATTATAATGACTATGCCGAGGTAATAATGAAATTCAATGCTTTTTCACACTCGGTATTCCTTAACCCCTGACTATTTGCTGGTCATGAATATTAATGATTTCACTCCTTCATTATGTTCTTTTCATTGTTTTGCTTGTTATTCTATTTTTCATCTTTCCTTGTAATTCATTGTTTTTCTCTTTTTCCTTACGTTATCCGTTTTTTCTCTGTAAAATGTTATTCATGTTCTTTCTCTTCTTCCTTATGTTTTCAGTTGTTTTCCTCCTTTCCTTATATTTTACATGTTTCTCTGTTTCCTTATTTATTCCATTGTTTTTCTCTCTTTCCTTATGGTTTTCATTGTTTTCCTCTCTTCTCCTTAGTATATTTTTACTATGTTCTCTTTTCCTACTACTTCATTGTTTCGGCTACTGCCTGTAGTTCATTTTTTCTCCTATAGTATTTATCAATCCTCCAACCAGCCATGACTGTAAATCTCTCTCTGTCGTGCATGAGTTCTCAGCTGCATCTGTTCCAACTACTTACCAGCATCCGATTTCATGATGTCTAGGAGGTCTTGCTTTTTCCTACCACGCGCCCCGACGTCATGCGTGGGCTCCCAAAGGATGAGACTGCTGGGCCAACTCTGGGTGTTCGAAAGCAATGGGCAGCAAGCTGCATTCTTCTTGTTGCTATCTTGTCAACCTATTTGGGTAGTTTTCCATATATCGTCTCGTTGGTATGTGTTGTCTCCAGTTGATGTTGACGCACCGTTCTGAACATTCTTTGTGTAACATCCATTAAGAGACTTCTCTCTAGCACCGGAGTGACTGTCCATGCCTACAACCGTAGAGCAGTACTGTTTCACAGTTGCAATGAAGAAGGCCTAACCTCGGGACAAGTGATATATACAATATAACAAATTGAAGGTAGGTCACATGGTACTACTCTATCCAATGACGACGCGTATTTTTCTACTACTATTAACTATAATAATATAATTTACTACTGCGCAGAACAAAATAAATCATACATTTTAGAGAGCATTACTAAGAAAAGATAGTCTTGAGTTGAGTTTTGAAACATAGTAACTGTGGGTGATTTCCTAATAAAGCGTGGAGTGTGTTCCATAATTTGGGAGCCGCATATGTAAATGTTCTATCACAAGGGTAGACTTTGATTTTCCAGACGAATATTTCTATTATGTGTTGTCTTTTGAACTACGGAGCTATAAGCATGGTAGGTGGTATCTCAACTTCGCGGACAAAAATGAGACAGATTTGCCAGTATGGCATTGTACTAGATCTGTCTCCTTTTCTTCCGCGACGAAATCTTCTGTGCCACGTACAAAAGGTACAAAAAGACGATTAGCCAGCATGGCATTGTACTAGATCTGTCTCCTGTGGCACACACAAAAAAAAAAAAATCCGTCGCGGAGACAGATCTAGCCATGCTGGCAATCTGTCTCATTTTTGTTTCCGCGAAGTGAGAACACCCTAAGACGATTGTACTGATGACCTCAATTTCAAGAGATCCTGAATGTAGGCTGGTGCTATCCATGAAGAGCTTTGTATACTATAACATTGTCTTCAAAAGAATCTGTGCTTCATAGGCAAACACTGCAGCTCGAGCAATAATGGACTAACAAAGAGAACGAGAGAATTTGCAACTAATCTGGGCACAGTATGCATTCTGCACCCTCTGAGTTTTACATATTGATTGTCGGGTAGGCCAAGAAACAGCTATTACATCCAATCTACTTGTTACAAAATTCATGAATTATTTTTCAGTGCTTTCACGTGACAGATATTTTCGAATATGCATCATCCCTCGAACTAGAAAATTACTTTCATTCATAACCCCCCCCAAAAAAAAAAAAAAAAAAAAAAAAAAAAAAAACGTGGTTGTTATAAATGTCGCTAGTATCGATCGCCATGAAATGAAATGAAGAAATAAATGACACCACATTTTGTACAACCACAAAGAGTTTTATGTCAACCTGCAGATTCCTAGATAGTAGGAAATATTATTGACTTCCCCATTTTCGTCGCAAAGGGTTTTTCTGAAAGGTAAGCCTAATTATGTACAAAATATCAAAGACAATTTTTTTTTAAAACTTCTCTATCCAATTGTTAATATTTTTATTTTCATCTTTAGAGAACACTTACCTGCATCTAGGTCGATTATTGTTTACGGTGAAAGAACATGTCCTAAATGTTGCCAGACGGTCCAATTTGGAAAGAATCGCCCAGGATAGTGATTCGATGTTAATGTTTGGACGCCAGAATTGTCTGAAGCTGTAGGTGATGTCAGGTGGCTATAGCCGTTGATGAACCATTGGGTAAGTTGACAGAGAATGAATTTGGGGAATTTCATTATTACAGGTGGTGTGGTAATCTGAAAAAAAACCAAGCAAAACAAAAAATAAATAAAAAAAATCTTAAGGATAATTTCATGAACTGAAAATAAAAAAAGCTGGGCAATTCCAAGAAAAAGTGACATGGAGCTGAAACTTTGATGTGGTTCTGTGCCTTTGAAAATGCAAATTAGGATTGAATTTACCACAAAGGCTTCTTTACAATGCGACCAAGGGCCCCGCGGTAGCTGGGGGGGGGGGAGGGGCTGGAAGGCTTCAGAAACCCCCCAACCCACTGTTTTCAGCAACGTGTATAAAAATGCAAATGACCCTAAATTGTGATGTGTAGCCTGCAGCCCCCACTTTCAAAAACGCCGCGCGGCCCCTGACCAATATTAACTAATTATGAGATTCAGTTTTCTTGTGCTAAATAATTGATCAAACCCAATTGCAAATTTGGGACTCTATGATTTTTAATGCCTTTTATTGTTTTATCTAGTCACTTTTCGCCGAATTTTGTTTAGCTTAGTGTAATTATCATGGACTTCTCTAACAAACTTTGGAATCAACATTTTTTTTATAATGCATTTCTCCTCACAAAAAAAAAAAAAAACACCGGAGAATGAGATGTCACTCCGTGACCGAACATGGCAGGCGCGGATCTAGGCCCCCAGCCCCCCCCCCTCAAAAAAAAGGGGGAAGAAAAAAAGGGGGAGAAAATAGACTCGTCGACCTGATTGACCAATGTAACCTTACCCCAATGGACGATACAAGACGACTTTTGATGGCCGAAGGCAGAAAAAAAAATAAACACCTACCCCCCCCCCCCCGTACGAGATGACATTTTCGATGACCGAAGACCGAAAAAAAACAAAAACAGTACAACAATTTTTTTAAACGCTTAAAATGACCTGAAACATACTCTAATTTAAAAAAAAAAAAGTGATTTTGAGCATTTTTTTTTTTTTTTCACGAACGCGTACGCGCACGCCATGACCCATATGTTACCTTTGATGATATGGAAAGTTGTAGGGTCATGTGAGGTTCATATGTAGTAAATGTGATTGATTTATAAGACCATCAATGTTGACGTTATGATTGATAATGTGATTTTACAAAATGGCGTCTGGGTGACGTCACGAGACCTTGATTGTAACAAAAACCTTATTGTGCTGAGACTTTATAATGATCTATCATTGGTAAAATTTTGAAATTATTTCACGCATGTTTTTTTAGTAATCATGCACACAAGATTTGTACAGAAAGAGAAGAAAAGAAGATTCTGACGAAACAAGTGGTGCTAGTGTGAGACATATTAGTTAGATATCAAGTAGTTCTCAGAAAACAAGATGATCAGAAATAAAAAATGCCATATGTTAAAACTTTCTCCGCCGGGGCAAGTTGTTACACGGTTTGAGGGAAGCTGTAAAACGTGTGTGAAAGAATCTTAAATCACACACAAACACACAAAAAGGAAAAAAGAATCCGAGTCTACTGTAATGTATACTGTTTGCTAGGGCATGCTTTATTATTTGCCAATAAACATTCCAGACATTATACTAAAAATGAACATTTACATTGAACATCTGGCCACTTTTCTTCAAAAACAGACCCAGAAGTGTGATTTTACCATAATTTCAGCCTCCAGCACTCACTCCACGCAGTTTCTAATGTAAAGCAAGATCGGTCTACGCTGAACATTGCCAAATGGTTTTAAATGTAGTTTCGCCATCTACGGTGGAGTAAATGTGCCCTTCTTACTTTCACAAATATTTTATCCCGGTTTCCCCATTGGTTCATACCACCTAACAAGCACTGGTAAGCAATAAAAACAATCCATAGCAAGAGATGGCGCCACCCTACTCCAAGGTTAATGTTTGCTCTCAAAGTTTTCCCTGATATACTTAAGTATAAGCATTTATCTCCAACAGCACATGCAAACGTAATCCCTATAACCAGAATGTCGCCGTTTGGGTGTTGATTTTTCTCTGACATACAAAAAACAAACTATCCCCTCTTCTTATTCGATTAACTTCAACGATTATTTATAAACTTTGATATCAGAATGGGCTTTGGAGAGCCTATTTTTCTCTAACATCCACAAAAATCTGAAAAAAATGTACTCCATAAAATTCTTTAACTCAGTGATGGTTCCGGAAAAAAATCCACCTTGAACAAGCCGACCTTATTGTTCAAACTAACCACATATACTGGGTTTGTTGGGACATGGTATGAGTTAAGTTGAAACATTGTGCATGTTCTCTTATTAATTATACTAAAAATGCGCGTATTCTGGGGGGGGGGTGGGGGGCGGGCTCGGCCCCCGGGTAGGCACTCAAGGGGCGCCAAATTGACCTTAAGGGGGCGCCAAAATGACCCTAAAGTAAGGGGGCGCTAAATTGACCCATAAGTTAGAGTGCCAAACAGAGCGAAAAGCAATAATAATGATAATAATAAATAAATAAATTAAAATTAAAAAATGGGATATTTTTGTTAAATACCCGATCTAGACCAACTGAACCCTACCCCTACTGCTAATATATGACCTTCTTAACTGTCGTAAACTTTCGTTCATCCGAAACAAAAACAAAACAAACAATCCGCAATTCATACGCAAATCATTTTTTCGACCTTTTGTTTTTCTTTGTTTTTTTACGCAAAAATTATTGCAGAACCATTTTGGAGCATAATAATGGTAAAATAAATTAATTTCAGCCAATGAAAGTGAAAATAATCAGACCTTTATGACCGCCCCACCCAGTGGGTCACGTGTGTGACCAATTTGTTTGCTAATTAATAATGAAATTAAGACTTTTCATGGCTTCATATTTGGTCAGATGCAAGGTACATTAAATCTAGCTTTGGAGAAAAAAAATTAATAATACAAGAGCCACGATTAAGGCGGGATATAAACTTTTTGTGTTTTCTGGTCACGTGTGTGACATTTGAGGGCAATCAATTTTTTTCATGTTGATTATCTTAATATAATCAATTAAACATCATTTTTGGGGGGTTAGATTAAATGGAATATAGGTAAATAATAATATAATGACAGTAATCCAAGTAAGGAAGTCAGCATATCCATTCCAGCCAGGGTTAAAAAAAAAAAAAAAATTTATGTACCGTTTTTCCATCTAATTATCATGTATGTTTATAATTTATGCAAATGAGCATGAACAATTGCTGAAATGACGAAAAACACATTAGTTCATGAAACTTCAGACACTGCTCTCTTTGAATATGCAGCTTAAAATAAAAAAAGTAAACTTTATTTTGTCTCAGAAAGGTTCACTTTTCAAAGAATGGCCCAACATCGTTATTTTTCATAGGCCCTTACAATTTTGATGAAATTTTCAATGTTGTACTAAATATTTTACTTTACATTTCAAACCATCAAAATTTCAGCTTGGAGTCCTCAAACATTCTCATCTTTGTGTATGTCCTTGAGTTCTTTCTGTTTATGACGAGTTATCTTTGACGATAGGTCCGATGCTAGTTGGCTAATTATCGCTTTTGGTTTTACTTCTTCTCCTTCAACATATTTAACACGACGTGCAGGCGCGCATCCAAGAAGATCGAATTGAATGCATTACTCGGGCCCAATTGTCCGGGAACAAAAGCGGCTGTATTATGTTTAGGCATGGGCCCGATACATTCATTGAATGAAATCTGGCTGCGTCCGCTTCTGACTTGTTTACTTGATGAGGTTCAGGGGGTAAATTACGGTCACGCCCATCCAGTGAGAGACTATCTTCGCTGATGACCACTTTCAAATTGTAAACACATTATCTACTTTGACGCGCTCGGTTGAGTTTTCACAAACTCCTATTGATCCGTATCTGCGACTCTTAAATAGACCTACCTACCTAATGTACAAAATGTTCATGAGCTAAATTATGAAAAAAATAATGCACCAAAATCCCCCTTTCAGGTGAGTCTGTGCAAAATTTTCGTCATGCTCGCCATATACCGAGTGAATAAAAAAAAAACTTTACAACTAGAAAAATGTCAAATAAAAACAAAACCAATTTACAAAACCCAAATTCTTATACATATTCTGAAAGAGTATGTCATATCTTTACCGTTGGATGAACGCAACGCATTGTTGCGAACATGTCAATTTCGAATTGTGCCAGAATGGAGTAAAATCAAAACAACAACAAAAAGCTAGAAAAAAAGCAAATTCATCCTAATTAAAATAGCATAACTTTTTAACGAAAACGTCTTCCGCTTAATAATTTGACAGGGTGTGTTGTCAAATGTAGTCACCCCTGCTAAGTTACTAAGTGAAAGACATTTCGTTAAAAGGTTATGCTATTTTAATCAGGATGAAGTTGCTTTTTGCTAGCTTTTTGTTGTTTTGATTTTACTCCCATTCTGGCACAATTCGAAATTGACATGTTCGCATACAATGGGTAGTGTTCATCCAAGCGTAAAGAACATACCATACAAAAATGTACCAAAAAGATGGAGAGGAGTTACTCTTTGAGAATATGTAAAATAATTTCGGGTTTATAAATCAGTTTTCTTTTTATTGACATTTTTCTAGGTGTAAAGTTTTTTTTTTTGACTCCCTCGGTATAGACTACTTATACATGATTATCTTCGTAGCGTTTTTGAAAGGGCGGGGGCTGATCGAGAATCGTTGATGGGCTGAGCACGTGGAAAAGTATAGAATTCTTTTCGTATTTTTGTTAATATGATTTACTGGAAAAAAATTGGAGGAGCTGCACTGGCTCCCCCCCCCCCCCCCCCCATCGTCCATCCCTGGTTTCAGGAGAGATTACAATAAAAATGAAATTATGAGTCATTTAGTAAGCGTTTTTTCCTGTCGGCTACAGGCTCGCATTTCAGTTTTTTTAAGGAAGGTCGAATCATCATCTTGTCATTGAGGAATCTAAAAAAGCAAATGTGCTTAACATGCACAGCCTCCATGTTATTGAACGAACAATTTTCGGCTCGCCGCTTGCGCGCTCGCCCTGTCCGATACGTTCGAAAGGCCAAATTAGGCCTATAGGTCAGAAATAAATGTATTTCAAAAAATGCACATCGATTATATCATTTATGTGATTATCCCTCGCGCTTCGCGATCGCATCTTTTTTTTATGTAGGAATTTTTAAAATAGAGAAAAGTATAAATAGCCTGAAATACAAGCCAAGGTTTTCTTCGCTCTTTGCACTGACAACGTTTACTTTCTCAGAAAGGGAGGTTATCGTCAAACTTGTGAAGGAATTAAAAGAAAACAGAAAGATATGAGAAAAATTGGGCATATAATATACTACATTAGGTCACACTAACTGAAAAATTTCTGGCTCGCGCTCCTCGTCGCAAGTTCAATCCTTGCGAAAAGTTCGCTTTTCAAATGTCAAAACCCTTATATAAATCCTAATTACAGGTCTGTAAGTATATGTGTCAGAAAATACACTACCTTCAGGTCATTATAGCCAAAATTTTGGCTCGCGCTTCGCGCTCGCTAAGTTTTCATAGAAAGGCCCATTGACTGATTCCTGTCTCCAAAAGTGAAGTAATGTAATGAAATATTATTCTGCTCGTCCTGTCACAGCTTATTTTACTAAAAGGATGCTGATCGTCACCTCGTAAACGAAACGACATCATGAGGTAAACTATACTCCCTTCGGGTAGTTATAAGGCAAAATTTTCGGCTCGCGCTTCGCGCTCGAAAGGTTTACTCCTTCAGAAAACGTCCACTTTCCCATTTTCGAACCCCCCCCCCCGCAAAATCCTAGTTACGGGCTGAAGCATAATATCATGGCAGCATTCAAATTTCGAAAATAGACATAGGT
>CALNVZ010002974.1:29179496-29206337 GCA_940671915.1 Paracentrotus lividus | reverse complement strand
GCTGTAGTGGTGTCTATTTGTACTACCAGCTGTATGGAGAACGCACTGCCTGGTTGACACCTTGTGCTTGATCTGCTTGGCATCCACTTGATAGACGGAGTACGTGTCTGTTAATATATGGGATATTAATTAAGGATGAAATTATGCTAGAATTCAAGTTAACACACAAAAGTTAATCTAGATCTAACATTAGCTTACGTATTTTACTTTAGGGTACCACCTACAGCTACAGATAACTCTGGTACTCAGACATTGACATCCACACACAATCCTGGAGATTCCTTTTCTATTGGAAACAACACAGTGACCTACACATCAACAGATGGTGATGGAAATTCAGCTACATGTGTTTTCTATGTAGATGTTACTGGTAAGTGGCTCTTGATATTTGTTTGAAGAATAGATTTAGGCCCAACTTACCCATGCTTACTTAAGATAACAGTTATTACGTTAGGCCTAGCTAGGGTCTACTAACGTTAGGCCTATTTAAAATCAAAACTCTATTAAAAGATGTCTGTTTTTAGATTCTACCACTTTTAACAAGCTATTTCTCCAAGTCAAAATGACTAACGTTAGATCTCACTTAAAGTTAGATCTACCCAAAACCCCCTGAGCAATCTTGGCTGGACAGGTTTTGACCTGATTTTTTGTTGTTGTAGATTTCTATCCTTACTTTCTAGGTCTAACTTGTTACATACATCTGAAAATCGCTCTCCCCAATCTCCTCCCTGATGAACTTGGGGTCATCCCATGAGACCGACACTATGACCCCTGGCCTTACATATACTTGTCAATGAAGACATGTAAGTTTAATAGGCCTAGATATCTAAGTTAGACTAACAGACACTGGGAAATGAAGACTTATTCATTCACAAAAGTCCATGAGACCAAAAATTATTATTTCATGTTATGGTTTTTGCTCTAACATGTTAGATGGATTGCTATGATTCAATATACTACCGTATATAAAAAAAAACTAACTTTTGTTGATCATTGAAATAGACATGGCCATCATTAAAAACACCAGTGGCAACATATTTTATAAGCAACATACCATTTTTTTAAACAGATTTTATTGGCTTTTTTGATTATTTTTCCCCTAAAAATGGTGAATACTTTTGTGTAAATAATGCAAAATTTTCCGTAACGTCAGTTACCGACATATTTGTTCTTCATTTCATAGTAAATAACATTTGGTAGGAGTTTGTATCCAATCCCTTGACCATGATTATATTTTTGAGCTGTAGTTAGAAGATTCATATAGTCTTAATACAAAACTACAATACTGTAGACAAACGATCGATCAAAAAGATTCATCCTCCCAGTAATTTCAGAACCCCATAAGATCTTCCAGTATAACAAATTAAAGTTTAAACAAGGTTAAGAAGTGGTTTCTCGAATAGCAACATCCATGACTTAACGCCTGAATGAGCACTTGAACATTAATTAACAAAAAAAAAAAGACGCTTTTTCAAAAACAGCAAATCTGTGCATGCATTACCTTGCTGACCTGGCCCAGATGTTGGAGGAAGAATGGAATGCCATCCCCTCAGCAAATTGCAGTTTTTGAAAAAGCGTCATTTTGTGTTCATGTTGTGCTCATTCAGCCGTTAAAGTCATGGATGTCACTAATTTTCGATAATGTGCTTCCTAACACCCTAGCTATATTGTATGCTTGGTTTCAACTTGAATAATTTATTATACTGGGAGATCTTCAGGGGGGAACTTACCTTTGATGTTGTGTTTATATGGCAGATACTTCCTATAATAGCATTATTTCAAAGCATTAGGTTTCAAGTTTAAATCAACATGTAAACTGAAAAAAGACGTAATGCGTCAGACTGTTGGTTGGTTGAATCACCCAGTACTATAGTGCTTCTTGGTTATTGTTTTAAATGTTTTTTGTTGTGTCTTCATGCACTGAGATGATGCTAATACTTTGATCAGTTCATCCAATATTTTTTTCTCTAAAAAATATTCATGACCATCTTGTGCCCCTTATACAGAAAATTATATTTTGAAGAAAAATAGCAGAATTTGTTTTCTAAACACAGTAAGTTTGTTGTAAAGAATATTTAATTGTCATAACGCTTACAGTGCTATTTTATTATACACCAAAATCAACAATTTGTCCAGTGATGAAGAACAGTGGTGTTATGATAATCATGTCATGATGATGATTATACTTTGCTATTTATTACACTCCTCTTCTGCTATTCTTGCGAACACATCAAGAAACTGGCAAGTACTTTTGTTAAGAATATTTGTGTGAGTACCCATTTTCTAATTCTGATATCTTGGTCTTTCAGATTACACTTTCATTCAGAAAAGAATAAATCTTGATAATAAGATAATCTTGTCAACATATTTGATATCCCATGACTAATGTGCATCATAAAACGGTATTTTTTACAAAATTTTACTTAAAAATCAGTCAATCCAATTGATACATTCTCTTACAAGATAAAGAACAGTCATCAGGGAGTCCATGTACAGAGTGTCAACACAGAACATTGTAGCTACAGCTGTAGTACATGACACTCACCACCACGACAACACTTTCGTGCATACATGACATCAACTAGCAATCCTGGAGATTACTTGCATATTGGAAACAACACAGACCTAATATCATCAACAGATGCTGCAGGAATACAGATACATGTACTCTCTGTAGATGTTACTGGAAGTGTTCAGTGAACTTACCAAACATTGGTTCTAACATAGATATAAGATACATTTTTGTTGCCAAGCATGACTATTGCAGCAAACACATTTTTTATGTTATTTTTAAAATTCATGTATAATCATCTACTATGCTGTTTAAAGAGCATAATTTGCGGATTATATGTTTTAGAAACTTATTCAATTTACATTAATGCCATGCGGCGAATAGTTACATGTAGCTTCTTAATATTTCTTTCAGATAATGAGATCCAGTACAGTGAGTCAAGTAGATCAGCAGTGTCAACACGGCAGTGGTTCTGCCTACAGCTGTAGTAAAATGGACACCACATAAGCTACAGATAACTTGGTATCAGACATTTGAACATCCACACAACAATCCTGAGATTCCTTCTATTGGAAACAACACAGTAACACACATCAACAGATTGGTGATGAAATTTCGTACATGTGTTTTCCTATGTAGATTTACGGTACGGAGTGTCTATGATTGACTCAACATGTGCTAAAACATTGATAATAAGAAATACATTTGTTTTGCCAAGGCAATGGAGCTGATTGCAGCAAACACATTTTTATATATTTTTTTAAAATTCTGTATAATCAGAGCCACCAACTTTTAAAGAGCTTATTTCGGGGTTATTGTTTGAGAACTTTATGTTCAATATACAATAAGTGTTTATTTGCTGAATGCTTACATGTAGTTCTTAAATTATGTCCTTTCAGATAATAGAGAATTCAGTCTATCAAGTGGATGTCAAGTGATCAGAGTGCAACACAGCATGGAAGATTAAACAGCTGTAGTTAACGGACACCACCTACAGCTACAGATAACTCTTGGCAAGGACCATTACATCAATTAGCAATCGTGGAATTTACTTACCTATGAAACACTTACGTCACCCTATACATCAAGCAGATGCTGCAGAATACAATTACAGTAACCTTCTATGTCAGTTATGTAAGTGGTTATTAAGTTCATTATAAATGACTGATTTTAACCCTTGTTAGTGTTTTGAAAAACTTTCTTTGTGTTCTGCATCACTGAGACGATGCTAATACTTATTGAATACTTTCTCTAAAATGATATCATCGACGCACTCTTATTATTTCCCCCTTTGGCCTGCCTATCCAATTTACAACCAATCAATACAAAGCATTGTCAAAATATCAGCAGCTACAAGATGACGCAAGAACGAGTACCAGTAGTGAGTGTCTAACACATGAGAATAAACCCACATTTACCAAACTAAACATCTGGAATTGCATCTCGCTGCATGATGGTCCTAACGAGCTGTTCGCAACAAAAAAGTCCCCCTTTTCACGAAAGAATTCTATTTGAAAAAATACAGAGAATTTCTAAAACAAAACAAATTGTTATAAGAATGTCAAACTCTTGTGATATTTATTGTACACCGAAATCAACCATTTGTCCAGTGATGAAGAAATACTGTTTATGATAATCACAGTCACGATTGCATGTTGTGTATTTGTTTACCCTGTCAAGGCGTCATTTTGCTAAGATGTGCTGGAGGATATAATCTTTTGGAATTTGTTTCATCCCCGAAAGATTCTTGTGCAATTATGAAGGAAAGAATAGTGAAGTTTGACCACAAAATTAAAGCAGAGTGCACTTCAATACTTGTTCAATGAATTGATGGCAACTGGTTAAAACACCAATACATTTTATTATGAAGTAATATCAAGGCATACTCGAACTGAAATACTTTCGCACCAGGAATATATACATTACTGTATTCGCGTTATTTTTCGCATGATTAATTTTCGACTGCGTGGAGCGCTCAAAACATAATGACGGGGGTCTTAAATTCGCACTGCATTACTTAAGAACGCAAGTGAAGCCCATATAAACATACATATGAAGGCATGCTCATAATTCGCGTGTTTTTTAATTCGCGCCTACGATCTTTGCACGAAATCCACAAAATAAATGTACTGCAAATATTTCCACGAGAACAGACTCAAGACCTGGAAAGCTCAAAGTTAATATTTTACTAAATATTTTATCAACTTTCAGATAATAAAATCAGTCATCAGTGGATGTCCAAGTGATCAGAGTGTCAACACAGACAGTGTAATGCTACAGCTCTAGTACTGGACACCACCTACAGCACAGACAAATACTGGCTCTCAAAATTGACATCCACAACAACCCTGGAGAATACTTCCCATTGGAAACACACGTGAAGACCTATTCAATCCAGATGCTGCAGGATACTGAGACCTGTACCTTCTAATATTAACGTTGTTGTGAGTATATAGCCTAGACATGTATTTATCAGATGTTGGGGGGGGGGGGAGCCCACATAGCCGGGGTAACAAACCAATTTTCTTGTGCAGCTGTCTGAATATAACATATGTGATGCGTCACGTCGAAATGAGAGACTAGTCGCGATATTTTGAAATCCATTTTATTTGATATTATTGATCCCTGATTCATTGCCTTGAATGTGATATATAACCCGACTGTAAAGAGTAAATAGAAGTGGAGATATAGCCTCTGAACGCGAGAGAACGGTGCTCTTGGAAATCAAATCAAGAGAAAAACGTCTGCGAAGTTTGACTTCCGTTTGATCCGCGCCAGAAAAAATAAGAACATTTTGTCACCGCTGCACTCACCGAAATGCCTAGCAACCACTTGTTACAAAGTGAAACGATTGACCAATGAGGGCTGCATTCAGTATACAGAGAACAATACTCGTCCGTCACGCATGATCGAGGCAAGCCAGCAAGCGGAAACAAGGCGATTGTCTAAATAACATTCAATCTTCTCAAAAAAAAAGCTGAATTTGGTTAGTTGTTTTATATCTTCGTCAAGTAAATAAAAACGTCATGCTCTTTCTAAATTGTTAAGAAAAAGTCCACTCTTTTAAAAGTGTTTACCAATCCTGGCGCTAAATTAGTTAGAAACAAAACTATTTAAAACCTTTTGGGGGTTTTATTCCAATGTTTGCGTGCGTTCTTTAAATGTCAATCGGGTATACTCTTACTCATTATAAAGCGAGTCATTTTGATCTGAACTCCGTTGGAAATTTTGAACATAATAATGGTCTATATAGACTAAATTATTCTGTACAGGGCTTATGCATTTTGTTTATATTTCTTTGAATAAGTATATGATAGAGATAAGCCTCCAAAATGTTTTAATAAATATTTGCGCCTCACGAATGTATTTAGATTTCTCTTTTGATCACGTTTATGAGTGGCTAGGTAGCTTAAGACAATGAAAATAAAAACGTAAATGATTAGCTCGATCTCGTCTTTTATTGATCAAACTTGTACAGTAATAAGAAGATATTAATAATTTTTAGAATGAATCTTTTAAGAGTAAATCGATTTTGTTTCGTCGTGTTAGTAAAACGCTACTTTCTTAAACACGTTACTTTGTAAAAAAACTGCAAGAAGACTTTAACCTAAATACTTGTATCAGAAGTATTATCACGTCACCTCTTTTGTATGCTCTATGTTTCCCTGATGGAACCAATTTGTTTATAGGGAGTTTTAATTTCCCATCAGGACACATATATCGCGGCCCTAAAATAAAATGCTGAAATATATACATTTTTGGATCCAGATAGCTAGTCAAGCAATAAGTAGCTTTTCCCACATACCCCCCCCTCTCCCACCCGATTGTTAGATTTGACATTCGTTTGCGTGCTCCGCTATCCCGGATGAAACAGCTTTATTCACAGCAGGTTGTGGCATCGCACGCAAATTTCTGAGTGCAGCTAAGAGAGGTTTAGTTGCTATTCGCTCACAAAAACGAAACAAAAATCCAGTTGAAATCACACATCATTGACCGTGAACGTCCAATAAACAAAGCCCATGCGTTGCTAAGGCGGAGCTAAACGGAGAGGGAAATAGCGTGGACGTTCGCTTGTATGTCCGAAAAAAAAAAAATTTGACCGAAAAAAACACTCGCCGAAAAACTGTTTTTTACCACTTTCCCGTTATCATTTTCACTCATTTTTTTAAGCAGAGCAAGATAAGCATGTAAAACCAGAAAAAAAAAAAAAATTTCTCAAAATTTGAGTTTTTTTATAGTTTGTCGATTTAACTCGATCTTTGATCTGCACTCTTTCCTCATTCGACAAACTATCACAATTCACTTTACGTAATCGATGTTGTTTTTTTTCTTCATATTATTTTTGTGTGAAATAAATTTCATCAATTCATCAAATCTTTCAATATTTCATTAAATTGAAATTAAACCGTCTTAGAAATTTCCAAGGCACAACGCTTTTATCATCTTAACAGACTCACTATCCAGTTTGACTGCTTTACAAGAAGAAACATCTTAAAGGTCAAGATAAGATCAGTACAGTAGGAAAATATTTGTCTTTGCTTGGATACAAAGCCATGTGTTGGCTCAGTGGATAGAGCGTCCGCCTCATAATCGGGAGGTCGTGGTTCGATTCCCGGCCGCGTCATACAAAAGATTTAAAAAATGGTAGTTGCTGCTTCCCTGTTAGGCGTTCAACAAAAGGGATAGAGCAACGTCCTTTCTGGCGCTGCTCAGCGGCTGCCGGGCTCACGAGAAAAGGGCAAAACAAATATCCGGTCATCTTTGTTTTGGACAATAAAATTTGGAGCATGGAGGAGCATGTCTGGAATTTCTGAGAAGAAAAGGCTGATAGATTTACAAAGGAAGTACTCTAAGTGCGTCCCAAAGAACTACACTTTTGAAATGGCTAAAATATTTAAAAACTATCTGTTAGCGGATTTATTCCATTATAGTTTAATATTCCAATGGCGTCCCATACAAGGGTGATAAATGAATAGCGATTCCTGCACAGGCTAATTTTTGTGTCTTCACAAAAGTGGGCATTGCTCACTAAAGAATGCTTTATTTTGAAAAAAATGAGCATACGTTCGGAAGTTGCGCAACATCATGTAATGCAGCGCAGACTCAAAAACCAGAGATTTGTGTAACAAAACATATGGAAATGGCTTTTCATGCTAAATCACATTTCTGTATTTAAAATATGGTTATTAGCCATTATTTTAGTTGATATTGCTCTAATCATTAGAGATAATCAATGACCGTAGTATTCCAAACAAAAAACAATAAAATGCATAAGTCGAAAAAACAAAGAAATACATCAGAAATTCCAACAATAAAAATACATAAGAAATTGAATTAGATACCGGATTTTGTTCACGTACATTGTTAGGAATGCTACAAGAAATTTACACCAAAACTAGAATTCTAGGAGCCTTATTTAATGATTAGAGAAAAATTGATTTCTGCATAAATTAGCATAATTAATTAATATAAATTAAAAAGACATTATTTGAAAAACAAACTATACAGCCTTGTAGATTACATGCCCACACTATTTGTGCAAATTTCGGGCGATTGCGCGGTCGGCAGCCGAGATCTGAAGGGGGCCTAAATCTGAGTGAGAAACTGTCAGATTTCCCAACATAACAGTTATGCTCTTTATTTTGCATTGCCTATCTTCGGAGGAGACTTAAAGCCGTAGGTACCGTTAAAAGGAAGCCTCGCCAATTGTGGAATTTTTTTCCCGGAGAAGTAGTTAACTTTTTATTTATTCCATTTACTTTGTATTCAATCAATAATCATTAAAAAAAAAAAAAAAAGAAAAAAATCCATGATCTTAACATAACTATACAGATTAATATCCAGACACTACTATGAACATGTGTTGGTAGTGTCTTTGAACATTAATCTATCAATCAACAATCCTTTAATCTGGACTTAAATGCAAATATTAAAGGGACGTTTAATTGATAAAACATGGGAAATCACTGTATCTCGGATGAAGTAATAACATGGCATGTAGAGCCTGAGGCGTACGTGTTGCGTAATCTTCAGCGACAACGCCTCTGGAATTACCTTCATGGCTAGACTAACTAACCAGAATTCAGAAGTAAATCTAACCTTTGTTTTGTTTTTGTAATGGAGCATTAAACAAGTCCTCTCTTGAATTTATACGAAGAGACCTTTGAGAGTCTATAAACTAATGTTGAGGAATCGAGAACCCAAAGCTATTGACCTATTGACTGACTGAATTCGGTCAACTTCGTCATGTTCGTGCTTTCCGAATGTATTTAGTAAACCAATAAGACAATATAAAATCAATAATTTATTTATTATGCTGTAACAATCTTTCTATCGCTGTAAAGAAGAAAAAAAAATATGTATCTAAAGATATGATTGAATGGATAACAGCATGGCAAATAAAATGTAATTAACCCTGGAAACAAACTTATTAATGCAATACAAGCAATAAACACCATCCCATTAGCCAACGATGCACACATATTTACAAATTTATACTTTGCTAAGAGTTGAAAACCTCCTGTTATACATGTAGCTGTCTACATGTACTAAAGTTAAACATATTCTCCTTGACTCTACTGATTTTCTGCACCAATTTTAATCAATATGAGAAGTGTTTCTAAAGTTTATACAATAAATCATAATGGATGTGGTGAAAGGTATGATATTCTAATGTTCTAGTCTTCAGTGGAGACTTTAAGTTGTCAGGTTTGTGTTTAGGAGATCGAGCCATCCCACAGCACATTAATAATACAGTAATTGATAATTACAGATGTATAAAAAGATTTAAATAATGCATGATTGAATCTTACATATGAATCTCATTTTACAATGTATCATATGGCACGCAGGGATAAGATTTAAGGGAGTGAGAGCGATGTCTCTCCCAAGCTCCCTTAAATGCTTTTGGGAGTGATTACAGAGCCCCTTGTAACCCCAATCTGACATGAAGAAAAAAATTTAGCTCCCCTAAAAATTCTCCTTGAGAGCCTCTAGGAGAGCTATTTATAGCTCCCCTGTAAATTTTAAAAATCAGTCCCTGGGCACGTGAATGACAAAAACATGTTAATAGTGTCATTAAATGCTAACCATTTTTGATGTAATATTTCAAGTCGTTTTACAAATGACTCGCTGAAATACCCCCGGTACCCAGGTACAGTTTTGTAAATGGCGAAATTCAGTGATAAATATCTTCATGATAACATGATTTTGAAAAGCTAGGAGGTATATTGAGTCACATTGTTTTGTTTATAGTGTGAGGAAGGAAGTCATGGAGTACATAGAATAATGGTTAAATCTCATCTTGTGTTTTTGTTTTTAGACAATGAAAACCCAGATCTTTCTGGTTGCTTTAGCTTGCTCACTTTGAACACGCCGCTAGGTATGGACTCGGCTGTTGTGAATTGGATTGAACCAACGGCCACCGACAACTCTGCGCAAGTCACCGTAACAAGTACACATAGCCCTGGGGCTGCGTATCCTATTGGTGAAACGACTGTCACGTATACAGCTGTAGATTCATCTAACAACACTGACATGTGTTCATTTATGATTGAAGTTATTGGTGAGTTTTGAATATCCAAGAATTATATTGCTCATAAACAATCTATTTGCAAGAGATGAAGCTGTTTGCATCTATTGCCATGTATTTAGAAAGCTCAAATGTTTCTGTGATATATGTGAAAATTTCCAATGATTTGCTACACTGGTTTTGAGTACACATTCTGTTGTTTAACAGAAGTGGTTTTTGGCCCATTTCAAGTTTAAACAAGAAAAGAAATGCACACTGTAGATGCATCATGCCTTATTCTGTGCTACACTTTTATTACAGTTTAACAAGAGAGCTTGTGTTCATGCTTTTTGTTTTCAAATAATCGAATTAAAGTTGTTTTAGATGAAAACGTTTCAAAGTTCAGTTCCATAGGTTGTGTTTGATGTTACAGAAACTGCAAACTTGAGATGGGCTGAAATGCACTGCTGTTACATTATGGACTCTCTGTACAGAATCAATGATGCGAGACCAATTAAAATTTCATATAAGTTACAAAATTAAGTGGGCTTTAAAAATATTAATATCAAAATGGTAATAAATGCCTTATTTTAGATTTAATTTTGCGCTTAATCAGAGGGAGACTTTTGGGGGATGCACTCGCAGTATAATGAATGGTTGTAGACATGCATCATTTATACTTCTTTTTGTCATAAAGTAAGATGTCTAATTCATTCAAGAGAATCTTTTGATGTCAACTTCTTGTTATTTTCAAAATTTCCAGGATAATTAATAATTGCTTAGGCGGGCGTACCAAAAGGTATTGCCCTTGGTCCCCCGCATGCAGACTGCATCAATATTTACTGGATTAAATACCAGATGTACTACAAGTGGAATAAAAAGTACCACATCCGGTATTAATGCCACAATGCCGATCGAGGGCATAAAATGTTATTTATAAGTCGCCTTGAAGTTAGGCCTATGGTGGTAAAAGTGGAAGGGGTCAAGAATATATTTCCTGAATTCTAGTTTTGTTGATTGTATTTATGCCTTGAGAATACATTTTGTTCCAAGGTTGTTAAGATTTGAATAATTTTTGTTTCATCTGAGAGAGAACTGCCTGAGGTACAAAAAGCTTGTGATGTTAAAGTTTTGTTTCATAAATATTATTTATGATGATATATATGCAAATTTATTCAAAACGGGACAAAACAAGTTTAACGTTGATGCACAATTCCGGTATATATATATATATATATATATATATTTTGCATTGTCAATTTAATCATTCATATTTTGTACCCCTTTTTAACAGATGTAGAAGATCCAGTCCTTTCTGCTTGTCCATCTGACATGGTTCTTAACACCACTGTTGGTCAGGCATTTGCAGTGGTCTCTTATAGTGTCCCAACTGCTACAGATAACTCTGGGCCAGTCATAGCAAACTTGACAGTGGGTAATCCACCTGGAAACTTTCCTTTGGGTGATACCCTCGTCATGTACAGAGTTACTGACCCCTCTGGAAACACCGACTCATGCTCCTTTTATGTTAATGTGTCTGGTAAGTATGATGGCCAAGTTGACAGGGGGTTTCTTTGCTCATTTTTTCATATTATAAATTTCTGGTCTGTTTCACTCTTTGTTCCAACTTTATTTAAAAAAAGTTGCATCCCTTCAATGTGATTCCTCGCATTTATCCCCAAGTTGATTTCTTCTTCCTTTCGGGTTTATTCCAGGTTCTAAAGCTTTTGATATAACTTCATAGCTATGGGTTCCTCTGGGGCGCACATCGACCTAAGGGTTTGCCATTGTCGGTAAAGCGCCTGTCTAGTATTCAAGAAATCTTCTGCTCTGATCCTGATGGAATCCCATTTTCTCTGCGCATATTCATTTGTCATATTATATATTTCTGGTCAGCTTCAAAATTTAATTAAATTGCGTTAACACAATATGGATATATAGGTTCTTCTTAAACTAAACCACAAGAATGACGATTATCTGTTAAATAGTAATTATAACAATGTAACTGTCAATGAAATCTTAATCTTTTGATACTCTATGCAAATAGTCTAGTAAATAAATAAATACTATAAATAATAATATTATTAAATAGTCTCCATTTTGAAAGATGAAAAGATCTGAAGATTGATGATCCTGACTTGCATTTCAGATTCGGAAGATCCGGTGTTCACTTCATGCCCCAGCGACCAGACCGTTGGAACTGATCTCAGAATGGACACTGCCATGTTGAACTGGACTGTGACAGCCACTGATAATGATGCGGTCACCACTCTCACCTCGGACTATAACACCTCCTACATTTTCCCGCTTGGACCGACAACAGTGACTTACAATGCCACCGATGCCTCTGGAAACTCAGCGCAGTGTATTTTCACCATGACTGTGGCAGGTAGGTGAAAGCTTTGCTATCTTGCAAAATATGTTCTTTAGAAACGGAAATTCAAAATGGTACTGATTCATTTGCTTTCCCTATTTTTTATTTATTATTTTTCGTCATTTCTTCCTCAACAATGTTTTCCATTTGATAACTTAAGGAGTACTCTTTTTATTTGAATGAAATTTGGTATGGATGTGCATGTACATGGTATTAAAATATAGTCTAAATTTGATTTTTGAGTGTGGAGGCCAAAAAGTTAAAAGGTTGCATCTCATTAACTATGAGAGAATTGATACAGTTCACTTATTCTTCGGACAAAGTCAAACCTTCGTTCTAACAAAATCTTGTTATATGGAACATTGGGCATACAGATACATGTGCACATGTTTGAAATTGGGACCAGGTAGTCGCCTCACACAAAATAAATGCTCGTTCACCTCTGCTCGACATGAAAGCAAAAGAATATTTGTGTGATTGATGGTGATCCTCAAGTAGTACCAGAAGGGGTACAAAAACCTAGACTGAAGTTGATTAGATTACACATCCTGTACAATAGGAATGCAAAAAAAAAAAAATAATAATAAATAAAAAAAATGTGTTGCAGAGGACACAGGAATAAAAGAAAAACCAAGCAACAAAACCAGCAAAAGCATGGAATTTCCCAAATGTGGTTTCCTTTCAATAACTTTATAATGCTGAACAGATCGTAATGAAACTATTTGGATCATGTAATCATTATATCACTTGTTGGATAACAATGATTCATTTCTATGGTTATAGATCAAGAAGCCCCTTACTACACAGACTGCCCTCCAGACGTGTCCAATAACACTTATTTCAACGAGGACTATCGCAATATAAGCTGGAGTGAACCCCAAGTGTTTGACAATGTGAATGCGTTTGGAGAGCTTACTGGAATTACGCAAAGCTACACGTCAGGCTCTCAGTTCACTATTGGCGTCGTCTCGGTTGTATACGAAGCAACAGATGTGGCTGGAAATACAGGCAATTGTACTTTCCAGATAACTATCTATGGTGAGTCAATGTGAATGGAGGTTTTTTCCAATCAGTGCATCAGCCAGAATCTAATAGAAGGGCTTTCCAGGGCCTTTTCTCTTTTCTTCCCCCTTTTTCCCCCAGCTCCTTTGCATCTATTTCAATCTCTTCATTGCTATCTGCTTACCCCCTCTCCCAGCTAATCATCTCTCTTTTGTTCTAGTATCTATATCATGATATCTACCTCCCTGCTTTTTTATTGTCTGCCATCCTCCACACTTCTTACATCACCCCTTTTTTTCCCTGTTGTTCTCTTTAATTCTCTAGGCTTCCCTATAGCTTTTGCTTTTCTTCTCTATATATCAATGATTATTCATTCCATGTCTATGTCATTTTCTCTCTGAAGAAGATTCCGCTAGGTTCGAAAGCTCAGGCCCATTTCGACTTAATTAGATTCTAAATAGACATAACAAAGCATGCATTTCTCCAGCAGTCTATATTAATCATGGTACATAATGTACCAGATGGAATCCACAAAGAAGATTGTACATTGTAATTTGCAGCATAGCAAACGACTCCAATGATTAGGGGTAACGATATGTGCAGGCCATATAATTTTAAGATCTAGATAATATGATTGTGTTTCACCTTTACTGTAATTGTGGAAATATTCGTGGTACATTTGTGGATTTTGCGTGAAGATCAGCAGGCGCGAATTAAAAAAAACGCGAATATACGAGCATGCTGTTTTATGCATGTATTGGGTGCGTGCTTACTAACATGCAGCGCGAATTCAAGAACCTGTAAACATTCTTTAAGGCTGCTCAGCGTGAAAAATTAATCGCCCGAAAATAACAGCGAATACAGTACTTAAAAACACGGCTGGTTACTGGTCCCAAAAAGTTGTTTTGTAATAAATAGTAAAGCACTTAATAAGAAATCAGTAGCATTAAGTTCATGCAGTTGATGTTTAATTATGAATCACAGTAGGTATGAACCTAATAACAGTGAAGTGGAAAGCAGGTTAAATTTTGCCAAAAATAATTATTTAAAGTGTTCAATACCTGATCTACAATTCTAAGGGTAATTGTTGATATTTTTTTCATACAGATGATGAAAATCCAGTCATCAGTGGATGTCCAGGCGATCAGAGTGTCAACACAGACAGTGGTAATGCTACAGCTGTAGTAACCTGGACACCCTACAGCTATGGATAACTCTGGCACGGAAACTTTGACGTCGACCTACAGTCCTGGAGATTCTTGCCCATAGGAAACAACACAGTGACCTACACATCAACAGATGCTGCAGGAAATACAGATACATGTACCTTCTATGTAGATGTTACTGGTAAGTGGTTACTGATTTTTCTAGAAATTGTCCAGAATCAAAATGTATACATGTATATTGTACTGATGTATTAAAAAACATTTATTTATTTAATCTTATTTAATTTAATTTCATTAATTTTATTTAAGATGCATTTGAAGGTTTTGGGTTGGAATTAGGTTAATGGAATAAAGAGCTGAGGATGGGTTTGATTAGTATTCAGGCTCGCTGGCAAAGCCAATTCTTGGGATTTTTAACCCTCTGCCCATATAAGGTTAGTGCCTGAATCACACATATGTTTTTTTTTTGTTTTCACAACTCCACTTTGAGATCACCTGCAAAGTTTTTCAATTTGTCTTACAGTATACGAGAATCCAGTCATCAGGTGTTCCAAGTGATCAGAGTGTCAACACAGACAGTGGTAATGCTACAGCTGTAGTAACCTGGACACCACCTACAGCTGCAGATAACTCTGGCACTGAGACATTAACAATCCACTAACAATCCTGGAGATTACTTACCCATTGGAAACAACACAGTGACCTATATCAACAGATGTGCTGCAGGAAATACAGATACATGTACCTTCTATGTAGATGTTACTGGTAAATGGAAACTTGATTTTTGTAAAAAAAAATTGTTCTCAAGTAATTGTTATACAGAAGTCAATCCATACATTGCAGATGTCAAAATATGCGGAATAACACCAATGAAGTCAAATAATCCCCAAATATTGCTAGTGTTAGTATGGTAAAGGTATACAAAATTCATATCTCATCTTGATGAAAATGGTAAATTCTTACTTTCATTGAATTTAAAACCAAATACAGGTTGAATGCAATTTTGTAGATTTCTACTATGTCAAGCTATCCCCCAGAAATGAGATAATCATCACACAGCTCACAATGGAGGTAACAAGGTTATGTTGGTTTATTCTTAACATTAAATGTTCTGAAGTCAATTCATAAATTGAATTTTCTATTAAATAATACAAAACTATACTTCTTGAACTACAATATTTATTGCTGAATACATTTATGTAAAGTTTTACAATTTTTTTTATAGATAACGAGAATCCAGTCATCAGTGGATGTCCAAGTGATCAGAGTGTCAACACAGACAGTGGTAATGCTACAGCTGTAGTAACCTGGACACCGCCTACAGCTTCAGATAACTCTGGTACTCAGACATTGACATCAACTAATAATCCTGGAGATTACTTTTTAATTGGAAACAACACAGTGACCTACACATCAACTGATGCTGCAGGAAATACTGAGACTTGTACCTTCTATGTAGATGTAATTGGTAAATGGTGAGGTAATGCCTGACCTAAATTCTTGTTTTAGCTTCACAACCCCAATTTAAATTTTGTGTTTCATAATACATGCGCGCAAGTTGCTCCATAATTGTGATGTCACTCCTTCGTGTTAATTCTGGGATATTGGTTGACTACATGAGTTCAAGACCATGCATCAATCAATGTGTTTCCATTTCAGAATGAATACAAACATCATCTAAACTTTCCTGGCATCTCAACAGCAGATCTACCGCTTAACCCTATTCAGACTGGGGGGGGGGTCAATTTGACCCCCCTGTACGAAATCCGCGATTGCCGCGCAACCGCTGCGAATCACAACCCGGCGCTTTAGGACTTTTTCTTTCAAGTGTCTCGCAAATTTTGACACCAAGTTCGAAAAAATGGATACTTCGTTGTCGCGTTACGCAACATTACGTAATCGCATGTCAGGCCTAAATTGAACGAAAATCGTCATTTTGCATGCGTTTGTGTGCAAAATACGCTTTTTTCTAAATTTTTTTGTAACACTGATAATTGTGAATTCTGAGCCTTTTGATTGATTAGATTTGTCTTATATAGATCAAAATACATTTCTCAAGCATAAAAATTACAAAAACAAGAAATACATAAGAAATAAAAACAATAGAATACATAAGACATTCATAAAACAATAGAATACAAAAGAATTAATTTGAAATTTCTGAATTTGTTAATTCAATACTGTTGTCTTTGCTACTCAGCAACTTTTAGAAAAAATTTGGGCTTCATAACTTATATTTTTTAATGAAATATAACGATTTCCATAAAAAAGCATCTAATTTGCATACATGAGTATGCATAAATTAGCATAAATTAAATATGTGAAATTTTTTTTCAAAAAAAACATACCAGCGACACCCTTTACATGTGCAGCGCCGTTCGCGCAAAATTTCGCCGCGAGCGGACCATCTGCGGGCTGAGATCTCAGGGGGGGGGTTCAACTTGACCCCCCCCCCCAGTCAAAATCTCCTCTTGAAAAGCCCAGTCTGAATAGGGTTATTCCTTATTCTTCCCTACGCGTGCGATTTATTGTTTAGTTAAAAGTTTTCATTCATTTTTCAACTCTCAATTGCAGTGCACGCTATGCAATCTGATCCATAAAATAGTTGTCTACCCTGTAGGCCTGTCATGATAATGAATGTTGGTAGCACGAGTATTATAAAACGCACAAATTCCATCGCATTTCCACTATTACGAGTCTGTAATTCTTAAGTAAACACACATGCAGTTCAATATTAATTACCCGATTTGTGTGACAGATAATGAGAATCCATCATCAGTGGATTCCAAGTATCAGAAGTGTCAACACAGACAGTGGTAATGCTACAGCTGTAGTAACCTGGACACCACCTACAGCTACAGATAACTCTGGCATGGAAACATTGAAATCCACTAATAATCCTGGAGATTACTTGCCCATTGGAAACAACACAGTGACCTACACATCAACTGATGCTGCAGGAAATACAGATACATGTACCTTCTATGTAGATGTTACTGGTAAGTTCATGTAGTTGAGCCCCCAACTGATTTTTCGAAATATTGCATTTACCTAGGGAGCAAGTAGGGTGGACCTGACATGTCGAGATATAAAAAGTTGTCCTATCTAGGATGGTTGTATGGACCCTAATCAACATCGCTAGGGCGGACAACTTTTCAGATCAGCTGCAGGAGGGTCCCTACAGGTGGGGGCGTCCAAAATAGCCGCCCCTTTTACAAAAATTAGTATTCTGACCACAACTGGTTGAAGAAAAGTTTTAAATACATTGAGTCTGGTATCAAATTAAAAATGATAAAATTTCCGACAATTTGGTATTATTTTTAATAGTAATAATAGTCCGTAAGGGTAAAATTTTAAGTGTTAAAGTTGATTTTTTTCATTTTTTTCAAAAAATTAATTTTTATCTTTTTATTGTTTTACCTCATGTAATAATCATGTCAGGATCTGAAGCGCGAAATTTTTCAGAAATGTGCCCCAATGCATGGACAACAGTATGTGAAAAAGACAAAGAAATTCCCTATTTCAATAAAAAGATATAACGCCATGAAGTTATGATTGCAGTATACGGAAAAACAACGTTTTTTTTATGTGGAAAACCCATACATACGCGTGTTATACCCTATTAAGCCCGTCTCACACTGTGCGATTTGCTGCGATGCGATTTTTGAGAAAACTGTTATATTATTTGATATGGAGATTCAAACAAGGAAATTAATGCTGTCCTAAGTTCTTGGTATTCCTGTGAATAATAAAATTGTAATTCACGGCTACTACGAACCCCCTTCTCTGTATAAAATCAAATTGTTTCTATATCGCAGTGACGTCACAGCGATCTTGCGATTTTAAGCTAATTTGACATTTACTCCCAATTAACGGATTGCATTGGGGAAAAAAAATTCGCTTGCATTGTTCCTATACATTTTCTGCATCTCATAAGATAATTTTGAATGTTGGAATATGTCACATTTAAGGAAAATTGCCATTTGTTCCAAAAATCGCATCGCAGCAAATCGCACAGTGTGAGGCGGGCTTTACAGTACGTGCATATGTATTACATGTATTACGAGGCGTGATCTAACAATTTTATAATTTATACAAGTTTTCATGAGGGTTAATAAACAACCCTGTTCTATGATGGATCTAGTCTATTGTGAACAGGGAGGGGGTCTAGAGTACGAGGCCCATGGGGAGGGGAGGGGGCGGCAGGAGTAAATTTTTAGTGTAAAAGGTTAGATATTGTTATTATTTGTTGTTGTTATGTTGCTGTAGCTACATCACTTTGCCCCGGCTTCAATTTTTCTTTTGTAATTTGTTTGTCCCCGCTTTCACTTTTAAGAAGCCAGGATATATTTCAGTCGTTCCCCAAACCATTCCTCGGATCGAAAATTAAACAAAAAAAGTATGTCAACCCCCACAATACCATTTTTTGCGATTTTTTCCTTCTAATTTTGGGGCCCTTTTTTGTTTTCCATGATGCTAACCAAAGCCCCCTTAGTCCTACCCATGAAACGCGTTTGATCTGTAGAGTTGTTATTGTTCGTTAACCTAAATCTAGGTTACAGGCTTAGGTCTATTGCCTGGGAGAAGGTTCAAAGCTTATTTTGATTGTGGTAAAAAAAAAAAATGATTTTATTAATTTTTACACCATGGAAATTTTTCACTTCCCAAAAATTTAATTTACAATCTCAGCAAAGCATAAATAACAAAGAAATATAAACGATAGTTACCATTTACAGCCTTATTATGAAGGCTGAATTAAATTTTAGCAAAAAAAAAAAGAGATAACAATTAAGGGTTTAAAGTGGTTTTTTTTTTCTTTTGTTTTTACCATATCTGTGAAGTGAAATAAAATATTTCAATTTTTTACCAGCCACGCTTTTTACTTCAACCTGTCAACTCCTCCCCTAGGCAAGGGACCTAAACCTTAAACCTAGATTTAACTTAAGACCAATCAACCCTATACCACAGACGCGTTTCGTGGGGTAGGATGGAGGAGGCTTTGGTTGGTAAAAAAAAGGGAAGCGGCATCCCATTGAATAGGGGAAAATGGCAAAATTTACTTTTTTTATTTTTCAATATCCGGGTATGGTTTGGGGGACCGTCCAAGATATAGCTGAAGTCCCAAAAAGTAAAAGTTAGGAAATAAAAATGAGATTTAAAGCTGGAGCAAAATAATATGGCTGGAACTGAGAAAATGATAATAATAATAATATTAAAAATCCAACCTTTACGACCAGTAGCGTATTGTGTATAGATTTACTAAATAAATCATAGGTTTTCATGGATAGCTTATATGGGATGATTGTATAGACTCAAACCAATATTTCTCGGATTGTTTCGATAGGCCAGCTGGAGAAAGGTGCATACAAGCGACACAGTGGAGGGGCAGGAGGTACAGTGCAACCCACTTTTTCAGGCACCACAAATGTGCCTCTTTCAATAGCAATATATAGTGTCCCCTATTTTAAAGTTAAAAGTGCTCCTTTTATACTAAAAATAAACTTGCAAAATTTAAAATTTAAATCTAAAAAAGGGCACTTTGATACTAGAATGTGCCCATTTTTAATTTATTTTTTAACCCAAAATTTCTCTCAACCTCGCATTAAGAGGTAACAAGCAAAAATATTGTTTAAATTAAACAAACTTCCGCTTGCTTCTAGAGACAGATATATCAAGCGGTGGGGGGGGGGGGGTCTTTCGAACCCCTAGACAACCCCCCCCCCCCCCCCGGGTTACTGGCCTGCCTTCTAAGTTCTTTAAGTTCTTTTTGGTCCCCTTTTGCCTACTGTATCCGATAAGGGGTGGCATGGCATCGTGCCCCAAAGACGTGTTTCATCCGCGTGATACATAAATCCCTGACAAACTTATTATTGTGAGACACCCTGTACAAATACTTTCCTATATATTCTTGTCGTTCTCGTGGGCTTGTTTTGGATAGAGTCTGCCTTGTGAGCTCAATTTCTGCACTGTCGGTCTAGTGGGCTGTTTCTGTACTCTCGGTCTCATGGGCCTAGTTTGCCTAATTTCGGTCTTGTGGGTCAACTTCGTGTATTGTCGGTCTCGTGATCCTCTTTGCTCTAGATAGGCCTTTATTTGCTAGTGTCTGTCTTATGAGCCTTCTTTGTCTAGAGTCTATCTTATTGGCCGTCGGTCCCGTGGGGGTGACCCCTTTTAAATATATTTGTCTGTAGCAGCAGGTTCTAGGGGTTTGAAGGAACCCCCCCCCCAACCGTTAGATATATTTGTCTCTAGCAGCAGGCGGAATTTTGTTTAATTTAAACAATATTTTGCTTGTTACCTCTTAATGCGAGGTTGAGAGAAATTTTGGGTTTAAAAACAAATAAAAAATGGGCACATTCTAGTATCAAAGTGCCCTATTTTAGATAGAACATTTTGCAAGTTTATTTTTAGCATAAAAGGAGCACTTTTAACTTTAAAATAGGGGACACCATATTTAACTATTGAAAGAGGCACATTTGTGGTGCCTGAAAAAGTGGGTTGCACTGTACCCCCTGCCCCTCCAACTGTGATCGCTGGCATGCACCCGTCTCCAGCTGGCCTATCGAAACAATCCGAGAAATATTGGTTTGAGTCTATACAATCCTCCCATATAAGCTATCCACGAAAACCCATTTTTTCCCTACTTAATGGGATGCCGCCCCTTTTTTTATTAACCAAAGCCTCCTCCATCCTACCTCACGAAACGCGTCTGAGGTATAGGATTGATTGGTTTTAAGTTAAATCTAGGTTTAAGGTTTAGGTCTCTTGCCTAGGGGAGGAGTTGACAGGTTGAAGTAAAAAGCGTGGCTGGTAAAAATTCAATAATATTGAAATATTTTATTTCACAGTATATGGTAAAAACAAAGGAAATAAAAAAAACCCTTTAAACTCTCAATTGTTATCACTTTTTTTTAAATTCAGCCTTCATAACGAGGCTGTAAATGGTAACAATTGTTTATTTTTCTTTGTCATTTATGTTTTGCTGAGATTGAAAAATAGATTTTTGGGAAGTTAAAAATTTCCGTTGTGTAAAAATTAATAAAATATATATATTTTTTTTTACCCCAATCAAAATAAACTTTAAACTTTCTCCCAGAAAATAGACCTAAGTCTGTAACCACAAACCTAGATTTAGGTTAAAGAACAATAACAACTCTACAGATCAAACGCGTTTCGTGAGGGTAGGACGGAGGGCGCTTTGGTTAGCATCATGGAAAACAAAAATGGGCCCCAAAATTAGAAGGGAGGAAAAAATCGCAAAAAAATTGGTATTGTGGGGGGGGGGGGTGACATACTTTTTTATATTATTTTTCAATCCGGGGTATGGTTTGGGGAACGACTGAAATATATCCCGGCTTCTTAAAAGTGAAAGCGGGGACAAACAAATTACAAAAGAAAAATTGAAGCCGGGGCCAAGTGATGTTGCTAGAGCAACATAACAACAACAAATAATAATAATATCTAACCTTTTACACTAAAAATTTACTCCTGCCGCCCCCTCCCCTCCCCATGGGCCTCGTACTCTAGACCCCCTCCCTGTTCACAATAGACTAGATCCATCATAGCACAGCGTTGTTTATTAACCCTCATGAAAACTTGTATAAATTATATTCATAAAATTGTTAGATCACGCCTTGTAATACATTATGCACGTACTGTAATAGGGTATAACACGCGTATGTATGGGTTTTCCACATAAATGGGGCAAAAACGTTGTTTTTCCGTATACTCCAATCATAACTTCATGGCGTTATATCTTTTTATTGAAATGGAGAATTTCTTTGTCTTTTTCACATACTGTTGTCCATGCATAGGGGCACATTTCTGAAAAGTTTCGCGCTTCAGATCCTGACATGATTATTACATGAGGTAAAACAATAAAAAGATAAAAATTAATTTTTTGAAAAAAATGAAAAAAATTCAACTTTAACACTTAAAATTTTACCCTTACGGACTATTATTACTATTAAAAATAATATCAAATTGTCGGAAATTTTATCATCTTTAATTTGATACCAAACTCAATGTATTTAAAACTTTTCTTCAACCACTTGTGGTCAGAATACTAATTTTTGTAAAAGGGGCGGCCATTTTGGTCGCCCCCACCTGTAGGGACCCTCCTGCAGCTGATCTGAAGAGTTGTCCGCCCTAGCGATGTTGATTAGGGTCCATACAACCATCCTAGATAGGACAACTTTTTATATCTCGACATGTCAGCTTTTTCAAAAATATGGGGTTTTGCTCCCTGGGTAATTGTCGGGGGGAGCATTTCATGAAAGAAGTTTTCACTGATTCTCACTGACAATCGTTGTAAAGTGAGGCACAATTGTTTTTCTTGTCAAGTACCATGTACCACATTTGCTTGCTGCTAACAGTTTTATAGGGTTAATTAGAACTAAATGGCTATTGTACATTGTCCCTTTTTTTTCCAAACTTATTTTGTTCTCTTTTCAATTCATTCCTGTAGTAAGAGCAAAGTATTTTGTTTCCACCGACTGAAGAAGAGCGTTTTATACTTCCACCAATCTGAGGCATTTATTTTATTTATTTATTTTATTTTTTTTATTTATTTATTTATTTTTATTTTTTTTTTTGGGGGGGAGGGGTCCTTTGTTTAGTCAAATATCAAGTCAGATCATTCAGGGTTCACAGCCCATTAGGGGTATTGAGGGAAAATTATTTTACTCTTTTCTAGTGAGGGAGAAGTCAGGGAATTTGATAATGATGCTTCAAAATCAGGAAAAAATTGGGGAATTTTGATTGGCCCAAGATCAAAAGTTTGGTAGTCAGTGTTTTATACTGCAAATAGTTCACGGCGACAACTAAGAAAACATGCGAAACTGGAAATGGGTTTAAATCATTATCAGGGAATTTTTATGCCTCCGCCACCGAAGGTGGTGCCGGAGGCATTATGTTTTCGGGTTGTCCGTCCGTCCATACGTCCGTCCGTCCGTACGTCCGTCCCGTTTTCGTTCTCGCGATAACTTAAGAACCGTTTGACGGATCACTTTCAAACTTGGATCATGTTCCGCTGCGAATCACAACGCCGGCGCTTAGGACTTTTTTCTTTGAAGTGCTCGAAAATTGACACAAGTTCGAAAAATGGATACCGTTCGTCGCGTTACGCAACATTAGGTAATCGCATGCACGGCCTAATGAATGATGAATCGTCATTTGCAATGCGTTTTGCTGTGCAAAATAACTGCTATTTTAATGCCTCCGCCACCGAAGGTGGCGAGCAATCATGTTTTCCGGGTTGTCCGTGCCGTCCGTACGTCCGTCTGTTACCCGTCCGCAGCCGTCCGTTCGCGTTTGTCGTTATGATCGGATATCTCAAAACCATTTGAGATATCAACTTCAAACTTATGGATAGTAAATATAACACTAGGAAGAGGATCTGATAGATTTTGGAGTATGTATGGTCAATAGGTCAAGGGTGACACAGAGGCAGAAATGTGAAATTTCATAGTATTTGGTTCGTTACGCTGGATATTCTCAGAACTATTATGAGATATCAACCTCAAACTTTTGTGATAGTAACGATCACCATAGAAGAGATCTGATTAGTGGGAGTATGTAGGTCAAAGTCAAGGCACAGAGGTCCAGACATGTGAATGTCATCGTATTGGTTATCGCGGATATCTAAGAAGGCATGTGAGATATCAACTTCAAACTGGAGTAGTAATTTCACACCAAAGGGAAGATGATCTGATTAATTTTAGAGTATGTAGGTCAAAGGTCAAGTGCCAAAAGGGCCAAGAAGTATAATTTCATGTATTTGAGTTCGTCATGGCGTTCTCAAGAACCGTTGAGAATAGAGGCTTCAAACTTAAGGGTAGTACGTATCACCATAGAAAGATGGTCTAATTAGATTATGGATTTATAGGTCAAAGGTCAAGGGTCACAAAGGTAAAAATTTTGGAGGGAAAGAAGGAAAAGGGAGAATGTGCACATATTTCTGATCTGGCAATGGCGGAGGCTATACCGTGTGTCTCAAAAAAAACGTAACACTTTTGAAAATGGTTGCCGAATGAGCATATATAATTTTATGAAAACAATGTCGATATGTATGGAAAGCTAAGGACCAACCTTTCAGTATGATAATGAAAATTGAAAAAAAAAATCATGCTTCGATGAACAGTGTAACTTAAGTTAGAGGTATGAAAATGCGCCTGCGGCAGGATTTTCCTTCCCAATTTTGGACAGTAAATTACTGTGTAGCTTACAAAAATAGGTCGATATAGAATATTCATGATCGATGATATAAAAGGATATTTTGAATACCTTGAAATACCATTCCTTTTTTCTGTGTTATTCATACAATCCCGAAACACCATTGCCCACCCCAACACACACACACTTTCCACTCCCATCTTATTATATCATTGATCTGGTAGATGTGAACGGGATTAAGGAAGAATGTGAATTGGCGTAAATTGAAATATTCCAAATCATAATTGACATTACGCACCACTGTCCTCCCCTCCCACACACACACACACACACACACACACACACACACCACACCACAACACACACAACCTTCTCCATCCTCTCACCTACTCCTGCTTTTTTATAGTGGTTCTTCGAAAGTTTGGTGGATCATTTTTTCCATTAAAATCAAAATGCGTGACTGTTAATATTGATTATTAATGGAAAAAATGATCCACCAAACTTTCAAGAAGAAACTGATAAAAAGCAAGGAGTAGGTGAGAGGATGGGAAGAAGGTTGTGTGGTGGTTGTGTGTGTGTGTGTGTGTTGTGTGTGTGTGGTGTGGGAGGGGGAGGAGACAGTGGGTTGCGTAATGTCAATTATGATTTGGAATATTTAATTTAGCCAATTCACATTCTCCTTAATCCCGTTCACATCTACCAGATCAATGATACAATAAGATGGGAGTGGAAGTGTGTGGTGGGGGGGGGGGGGTGGGCGGTGGTGTTTCGGGATGATGAATAACACAGAAAAAGGAATGGTATTGCAAGGTATTCCAAATATCCTTTTTGATCCATCGATCATGAATATCTCATATCGACCTTATTTGTTAAGTCTACAAGTAATTTACTGTGTCCAATTGGAAGGAAAAATCCTGCGGCACGGCGCATTTTCATACTCTAAACTCAAGTGAACACTGTTCATCGAAGCATGATTGTTTTTTTCATTTTTCATATCATATGAAAGGTTGGTCCTTTAGCTTTCCATACATATCGACATTTTTTCATATAAAATTATACTATGCTCAATTTGGCAACCATTTCAAAAGTGTTACGTTTTTTGAGACACACGGTATTTCGACCGTGCGCGGTCGAGGATTCATCTGTTTCTTAAATTTTTTTATAACACTGATAATGTGCTCCTGCTGAGCCTTTTGATTGATTAGATTTGTCTTTATATGATCAAATACATTTCTCAAGCATAAAAAATTACAAAAACAAAGAAATACATAAGAAATAAAACAATAGAATACATAAGACATTCATAAACAATAGAATACAAAAGAATTAATTTGAAAATTCTGAATTTGTAATTCAATACTGTTGTCTTTGCTACTCAGCAACTTTTAGAAAAAATTTGGGCTTCATAACTTATATTTTTAATGAAATATTAACGATTTCCATAAAAAAGCATCTAATTTGCATACATGAGTATGCATAAATTAGCATAAAATTAAATATGTGAATATTTTTTTCAAAAAAAAACATACCAGCGACACCCTTACATGTGCAGCGCCGTTCGCGCAATAATTTGCCGCGAGCGACATCTGCGCTGAGATCTCAGGGGGGGGGTCAATTGACCCCCCCCCCAGTCAAAATCTCCTCTTGAAAAGCCCAGTCTGAATAGGGTTAATCCTTATTCTTCCCTACGCGTGCGATTTATTGTTTAGTTAAAGTTTTCATTCATTTTTCACTCTCAATTGCAGTGCACGCTATGCACAATGATCCATAAAATAGTTGTCTACCTGTAGGCCTGTCATGATAAGAATGTTGGTGGCACGAGTATTATAAAACGCACAAATTCCATCGCATTTCCACTATTACGAGTCTGTAATTCTTAAGTAAACACACATGCAGTTCAATATTAATTTACCCAATTTGTGTGACAGATAATGAGAATCCAGTCATCAGTGGATGTCCAAGTGATCAGAGTGTCAACACAGACAGTGGTAATGCTACAGCTGTAGTAACCTGGACACCACCTACAGCTACAGATAACTCTGGCATGAAACATTGAAATCCACTAATAATCCTGGAGATTACTTGCCATTGGAAACAACACAGT
>CALNVZ010002974.1:29164597-29179471 GCA_940671915.1 Paracentrotus lividus | reverse complement strand
TCATGTTGCATATGGTAGGGACAATGATCTGATTAGACTTTGGGTCATTAGGTCAAAGGTCAAAGGTCACAGAGTGTCATTGTATGCATGAAAATGGCTCGTTCTCGCCATAACGTAAAAACCGTTTGACGGGTCAACTTCAAACTTGGGTAATGTGTGCCTATGGGAGGGGCAAATGAACTGATTATATTTTAGGGTCATGAGGTCAAAGGTTAAAAGGTCACAGATGTCATTGTATACATGAAAATGGTTCGTTCTTCGCAATAACTTAAGAACTGTGTGACGGGTAAACTTCAAACTGAGTAATGTGTGCATATGAGAGGGCAATGAACTGATTTAGATTTTGGGGTCAAAGGTCAAAGGTCACAGAGGTCATTGTATACATATAAAATAGTTTGTTCTGCGGATAACATTAAGAACGGTTTGACGGGTCAACTTCAAACTTGGATCATGTATGCATGTGTAGGGACAATGAACTGATTAGAATTTGGGTTCATGAGGTCAAAGTCACAGAGGTCATTGTGTACATGAAATGGCTAGTTCTTGCGATAACTTAAGAACCGTTTGAGGGATAAACTTGAAACTTGGGTCATATGTGCATTATATGAGGGTCAATAAACTTATTAGATTTTGGGTCATGAGGTCAAAGGTCACAGGTCATTGTGTACGTGAAAATGGCTCTTGTTCTTGCGATAACTTAAAACCGTTTGAAGGATAACTTCAAACTTGGATCATATTTACATATGGGAGGGACAATGAACTTATCAGATTTTGGGGTCATGAGGTCAAAGGTCACAGAGGTCATTCGTGTACATGAAAATGGCTTGTTTCTCGCGAATAAACTTAAAAACCGTTTGACGGATCAATTTTCAAACTTGGGTCATATGTGCATATGGGAGCGGACAATAAACTGATTAGAATTTAGAGTCATGAGGTCAAAGTTCAAAGGCACAGAGGACATTGTGTACGTGAAAATGGCTTGTTCTTGCGATAACTTAAGAACAGTTTGATGATGAACATCAAACTTGGGTCATGTGGTGCTATATGTAGGTGACCTACACATCAACTGATGCTGCAGGAAATACAGATACATGTACCTTCTATGTAGATGTTACTGGTAAGTTCATGTAGTTGAGCCCCCTACCGATTTTTCGAAATATTGTATTGTCCGGGGGAGCATTTCATGAAAGAAGTTTTCACTGATTCTCACTGACAATCGTTGTAAAGTGAGGCACAATTGTTTTTCTTGACAAGCACCATGTACCACATTTGCTTGCTGCTAACAGTTTTATAGGGTTAATTAGAACTAAATGGCTATTGTACATTGTCCCTTTTTTTCCAAACTTATTTTGTTCTCTTTTCAATTCATTCCTGTAGTAAGAGCAAAGTATTTTGTTTCCACCGACTGAAGAAGAGCGTTTTATACTTCCACCAATCTGAGGCATTTATTTTATTTATTTATTTTATTTTTTTATTTATTTATTTATTTTTTTTTTTTTTGTGGGGGAGGGGTCCTTTGTTTAGTCAAATATCAAGTCAGATCATTTAGGGTTCACAGCCCATTAGGGGTATTGAGGGAAAATTATTTTACTCTTTTCTAGTGAGGGAGAAGTCAGGGAATTTGATAATGATGCTTCAAAATCAGGAAAAAATTGGGGAATTTTGATTGGCCCAAGATCAAAAGTTTGGTAGTCAGTGTTTTATACTGCAAGTAGTTCACGGCGACAACTAAGAAAACATGCGAAACTGGAAATGGGTTTAAATCATTATCAGGGAATTTTTATATTTGTTTTCCTGAAATGCTGGGAACCCTGTCACTATTAATATCCCTTACTGAAAACATGGATGTTTGTGCTAAGTTTTACAACCTGTCTTCCAGATAATGAGAATCCAGTCATCAGTGGATGTCCAAGTGATCAGAGTGTCAACACAGACAGTGGTAATGCTACAGCTGTAGTAACCTGGACACCACCTACATCTACAGATAACTCTGGTACTGAGACTTTGACATCAACTAACAATCCTGGAGATTACTTGCCCATTGGAAACAACACAGTCACCTACACATCAACAGATGCTGCAGGAAATACAGATACATGTACCTTCTTTATTGTTGTTACTGGTAAGTAGTAACTTAACCATCTTAAAGATTGATCTCATACAATGTAGGTCTTAGTATATTGAAGAATGTAATATTAGGGATGTCCACTAAAATTTTAAGTTCTTTTTAAGTTGTTTTCGCTAGGCTTATTGGATAAAGCATGTTAAAAGAAACATTTTGGTACTTGAATTATCACAATTGGATGTTCCATTTCAAAGATATGACCCAAAGAGTGTCTCAGATTACCAATGAGCTGCTAGAACATTTTTACAAGTTTCAGACAAAGCCAGAAAATGCAATAAAAGCTCAAGTTAATGGTCCTTTTTTTTCTTTGATTTATTAAACCAAATCATACCAAACATTTTCTATGTGTGTTTCAACATGAAATGAACACAATTGAGGTGTATGAGTAGATTATACAAAAAGTTATGGCAGTACAAAACTGATGGTTTGACATGTACGTTATCGTATGTGATCCTATATGACCACCGTGGAAAAATACTCCATACGGCATGTTTCAATAGGAACACCCTAGACAATAGGCTATTTCATGGTGGTGTGGCTCAGAGCTGAGTGTTGAAGAGGGTAGAGTAATTTTAAAACTTAATTGTTTTGTTTTTTACCCCAATACATTTTTTGTTCAAAAATAGTTAAATTATATATAGATACCTACTTCTGCTTATCTGAATCTGTTCCAATCATAGGAAATTCCAGTCATAACACACATCTCACAGAAGCATCACTTTGAACATGCTGTAGTTTTCTTCATATCAATTTTTTCAACAGCCGAAGTTGATCACCTGCTGAGGTATTTTCTAAGGAAGAAACTGACCAATTAGGAATAAAAATGATTGATATTTACCACTGGCCAAAAGACAATTTTGAAAGCTGTGTTTTTATTGAAAAATTGGCTATTTCTCTGCCTGTTTATTATTGAGTAGGCAGAACACTTAAGTGCGTGGGTTATTGTTTGCATTGTAAATGCATGGGTAACTACATCCATACACTGAAGTGGAACTGTTCTAGTGGCTTTTTGCTTTTGTGTGGCCATCCCTAGTAATATGCTGATGGCATGTGGTGGTTGGCAATGTTTCTTTTATTCCTACACTTGCCAAAACTTGTGGCACGTTTTTCAAGTATCTGTCTTGCTAGGTTTTAAATGCATTATTTAATCACCATTATTGTCTATTCCTCAATACCTATTAAAGGCTGTAAACTGTTAATTAACTTTGCAGATAATGAGAATCCAGTCATCAGCGGATGTCCAAGTGATCAGAGTGTCAACACAGACAGTGGTAATGCTACAGCTGTAGTAACCTGGACACCACCTACAGCTACAGATAACTCTGGCAAGGAGACATTGACATCCACTAATAATCCTGGAGATTACATTCCTATTGGAAACAACACAGTAACCTACACATCAACAGATGCTGCAGGAAATACAGATACATGTACCTTCTATGTAGTTGTCACTGGTAAGTGGTTACTGAATTTTTAAACATAATGATGATAATGATAATGTGATTTGTATTGCACCAAATCTACTCTGTGGATTGTACAAAGCGTATCATAAGCAGGGATATGTAAGAATCAAGGATAGGAATGTACTACATGTACGTGTATCTTTGTGTGTATCATGCTCCGTGCTGTTGAGAAGATACATGTATTTGGGCAATTCCACAAAAAATTATCTTAAACAAATAAGTAGAATGCAAATTACAAAAGCTTCGTTTAAAAATCGCAAAAGGGAAGAAGAGAAATATATTCATATACCCCAAGGACAATGATGTATTCAACCAATTCAACCAATTACAAAAGGGGTATATATATACAATCAACTTCAGAAATAACTGTCCTCTCACGCTATGTTTTGAAGTTTGAATAGAAAATAGAATACCAAATACTTTACAAAACCTTGCAATCATGTTAAGAGTACCATCTTTAATTACACACCCAAACTAGATTTTTTCCATTACAGAATTGAATGAAATTTCATACTGCGCACAGGGGTTAAAAAAAACATTTGCCATTTTTGTAATGTGTATTAAGCTCACTTAACATTAATTTCTGTCAATCTATTCAGTGAAATACCATCAAATTGTTATGTGTGTCACATATAAAGTTATGTGCTTAATAAAATGAATGAAATATGTCTTGGAACTGATAGTTTTGTATCAAGATACTTGAAGGCAGGCTCACACGATGCGACTTGCTGCGGTGCGATTTTTCAAACAAATGATAGTTTGCATTATCAATGCGAAATTTGAAACATGCAAAGTTATCTTATGAGAGGTAAAAATTGAAGGAACAATGTTATCGAATTTTGTTCCAATGCAAGACTTCAAATAAAGGTCAAATTACCTTAGAATTGCAAGATTGCTGTGACGTCACTGCGATATGGAAACAATTTGAATTTATACAGAAAAGGGGGTTCACAATCGCCTTGAATTTCAATTTGGGTATGAATACCCACAACTTTCGACAGTATTAATTTTCTTGTTTGGATATTTGTGTCAAATACTATTTAAGTTTTCCTGAAAAATCACGTCGCAGCAAGTCGCATCGTGTGAGTCCGCCTTTGAACGTCAAAAAACTATATCAAATAGAATGTCTGTTATGCTGGTATTGCCTATATGATGTAAACAGGTGTTTTGTTAATGGCTGTTAGGCGTTTAGAAATTATAAACATTTTTGTTTCAAGAGAGAGCTTCAAGAGAGAACATAATATATTCAGATTCTCATTTGGCTTGTCCAGATCTGAGAAATTGCATTAGTACACTTTGTTATAGAATAATGGGTATCAGTAAAACATAAACAACCATAACATTATTCTACATGTATATGCATGCCCTTGCAGAACATGCCTGTATACCCAAGCCGTAAACCCCTAAGTGAACCCAGCCTTAAGCTGATTGTAGCAAAATAGTTTCCACTTTAGGCTGAAAAAAAAAGCCGTCTTTATGCCTATATTGTAACAAAGGTTTTAATAGCTATACCATCAGGGCACTATTGATTGCTTGCCCTTTTATTGCGAAGTATATGTAAAGTTTTACAATCTTTCTTTCAGATAATGAGAATCCAGTCATCAGTGGATGTCCAAGTGATCAGAGTGTCAACACAGACAGTGGTAATGCTACAGCTGTAGTAACCTGGACACCACCTACAGCTACAGATAACTCTGGCACTGAGACTTTGACGTCAACTAATAATCCTGGAGATTACTTTTCTATTGGAAACAACACAGTCACCTATACATCAACAGATGCTGCAGGAAATTTAGATACATGTATATTCTATGTAGATGTTACTGGTAAGTGGTTATTGATAATGTTTTACCTTTGTGGTAGGTGGTTTTTAATTCACTTAGATATATATTAGTTTGTTTTAGCATATTTCTAACCCCTATGATATGTTTCCCTATGGTGGGCATGATAACTGTTTTACAGAAAGGCAAGTTTAATAAATGTTGGTTGTTATGAGCTTCAATGAGATTGCCCAAAGGAAAGAACATTTTTATTACTCAAATATACATACAAAATTACAGATACCTAAGTCTGTTTACTTTTGGCAGCAAAAAAGTTTTGTTATTGAGCATAAAATGCCTTTTACCCACCAATGCTAGTAAAAGACAAGTTGTCCCTGTTGTTGACAAGTTAGCTATCAGGACATGACACCAGTTACTGAAAACATGTTTTTGCCAGTAAGTTTCTTTCATCTGCCTTACAGATAATGAGAATCCAGTCATCAGTGGATGTCCAAGTGATCAGAGTGTCAACACAGACAGTGGTAATGCTACAGCTGTAGTAACCTGGACACCACCTACAGCTTTAGATAACTCTGGCAATCAGACATTGACTTCCCTTAGCGATCCTGGAGATTATTTTCCTATTGGAAACAACTCTGTAACCTACACATCAACAGATGCTGCAGGAAATACAGATACATGTACCTTCTATGTAGATGTTACTGGTAAGTGGGTAGTCATTTGGTTGATATTAAGTGTAAGAGGTTCCAGTCCTTGCATATGAATCAATCCTAATTCAAACCCTATGGATTGCATGCTGACTCCAATAGACAGCGCCTGCTCCACGATTGTCAACTCTGAGTTTCCACAAAATAATCTGAACAAGAAAAAAACAAAAATCATATGATGGTGTAACCCCTATCTCTGCCTATATTGACTATCAATCAATCAGGGTAGCCGATAGGTAACACTAGTTTCGGGAAAGAGATAAATATCATTGCTGTACACTGTGACTGAACTTTGTTAAAGATTTTGTTTTGAAAACTTAACAAAAAAAAACAACAAACTAACAAACAAAACAATGTAATTCCTCAAAGATATCTTGATTACATGTAATTTTTTCTTTTATGAACTATCTCCCATTAATGTTTTCCCCTTTGTCATACATCTTTCTGTATACCTTTTTTTTTGGTGTTATTCTCCACAAATCTCCAAAAACCTTTGCCATTGGTCTATCATATAATTATTTAATATTTTTCAGGAGCCCCCACAGTACAGTTAAAAAAGTATGCTAGAATGAAAATTATTTGTATTATCATTTATCAATCTTTCGTTGTGTCTTATGGCTGTTATTCTTTTTTCATACATACAGTTTGGAGATTAATTCCTAAATCAAGAGATACTTCCGTAAATAATGCAGCAATATATTTTTGTATACAGATAACGAGGACCCAGTTTTCAGTGCCTGTCCAAGTGATCAGAGTGTCAACACAGACAGTGGTAATGATACAGCTGTAGTAACCTGGACACCACCTACAGCTACAGATAACTCTGGCAATGAGACATTGACATCAACTAACAATCCTGGAGATTACTTTCCTATTGGAAACAATTCTGTGACCTACACATCAACAGATGCTGCAGGAAATACTGGAACATGTACTTTCTATGTAGATGTTGTTGGTGAGTATACCGCTGTAAATTCAACTCGCTGGATGAGAAAGTGTAAACCAGCAAGTAATTTTCCTCTTGTATTTTTACTTTCCCCAAATTGTACTCCCTTACCTTTAGGCCCTATTTTTCGGGAGCGAATGAATCATTAATGACTCCGTCCGCTTTTTCTCCAGTCTTTGTGAGAGTTGCACAATCGTTGACAAGATATGGAGCTAACAAACCAGTTGTATATAGTGAGGGGTGTTTGAATGCTAACACCCCCTTGTCAATGAAGTAATTTTTGTGTTCATTGGGTACGCAATAAAGAAGAGCAATGAACCAAGAACCCACACACAAAATTGAATAGAATTTAAGAGCCAGGGATTTACAGGCTGACTATTATTAAGCCTATTTCTATTTCTTTTTTTTTTAAACATTCATGTATTATAAAAAAAGAAGTTGTATAAAAAGAATTAGTAGAACTTAATATATCATGAACCCTACATCAAACAATGAATGAATGATCAGAACACCAGGGTTGATTCTGCCAAAACTTGGTACAAGACAGCACAGGTATAAATGTGGTATCACTGCATTGAATATAAATTACTCTCTCACACAAAATAATAATTACTCTCTCACACAAAATAAAAATTAATGTCAGATACCCTTTGTCACTTTCATAAAAGGCCCTGAAATCTAGGTTTACTTTGTTTTGGGACGAACTATACATGTGTACAGGAGCTGTACTTGTTGTGTATTTTTTATGTTAGTGGAAGCATTGCGTGGTATGTGTACATGTATATCTACTGCAGTGGTTGGTTCATTATATTCTCTTGTTCTTTCAGATAATGAACACCCACTTCTAGCTGGATGTTTTAACCTCCTCACTTACATCACGGAGCCTGGTATGGACTCTGTCATTGTGAATTGGTTTGAACCGACAGCTACTGACAACACTATGGACGTCAACATAACAGGAACATATAGCCCTGGGGATGCGTTTCCTATTGGTGAAACGACCGTCACCTATACAGCTGTAGATCCATCTAATAACACTGACATGTGTTCATTTATAGTTAGAATTATTGGTGAGTTTTAGTTTACTTATTTTCTGAATTACAGTGATGTATACAAGGCAGTCTTAATTTTGTGCAGTCACCCCAAAGTAGTTCTCAGCATGACTTGGCTGATTCAAGGAGACCAAACCCAAAGACTAAATCAATCTTTTAAAAAAGAGCAAAATGAGAAGAGCAATTATAAAAAAAAACCAACTTCTTCAAATTCCTCATATTGACAAGATTGCTCCTAAATGGCTGCTTTTGTGCACAACTCTCCCTTTGTTTTGGACACAAATTTTCAGATTTTTCTATTATCCTTTAAAGTATTTTATATTTTATGTCACAGGAAAATGGTGAGGAGAGAAGAATCAAAGAGATAGAGGGTGAAAAAATAGTAAAGTTCGGTGTATAATATGAATCAAGAGTTGTCCATAAAATAAGCTATTTTAAAACAATTCTGCAAATTCAAATTTCAGTATTTTTTTTTTATTTTGATGAAACATTCTATTACTTGTACGGCATTTTGCTCTTTCTTATAAGATTTGCTTCTCTCTTTTACAAAAGTAAAAAATCTAGAACAATATTCATTTCTCGTTCATCGGTCCATTTGCTAGATTGTTCTTTATAGAATATTTCATTGTGGTGTATTTTGACAGGTTTTTTCTATTTTATTTTGAGATGTTTTCAGTGTTCATCATTGAAATTATGTCATTAATTTGTCAAAGAAAGATTTACCAAGAAAATTTCTAATTCTCTTTATTTCTATAATATTACAGATATGGAAGATCCAGTCCTTTCTGCTTGTCCATCTGACTTTGTTGGTAACACCACGGCTGGGCTGTCAGTGGCACTGGTCTCTTATACTGTTCCAACAGCTACAGATAACTCTGGGCCAGTCACAGCAAACTTGACAGCAGGGAGTCCTCCTGGAAACTTTTCTATCGGCGATACCCTTGTCATGTACACAGTTACTGACCCCTCTGGAAACAGTGACTCATGTTCTTTCTATGTTAATGTGACTGGTAAGTGCGATGACCTGTAAAAGTAAATTATATTGTGTTGACAAAGTATGGATATGGAGGTTCTGTCACAAGAAAGATGATTACCTGGTTATGGTAATGATAGTGATAAAAATTTCTATAAACTTTTGATACTCTGTGCAAATAGTCCCCAAATGAAAGATTGAAAGGTTTTGATCATTGATGATACTTTATCTAGCTTCAAGTCTTTATAACTAACCCACCTGCTCTGTCTTGCTCTTTGTCCTTTGTTCAAATTCCTTACTTGTTTGTACCTTTATGCTCCTTATAATTGATGTATTAAATATTTCGTTTTACTTTCATCAATCTAAGTCTTTTAATTTACATTAGGCACATGTTTTTCTACTTTGCTCATATTTTTTAATGTATTATGTAATAAATATTTGGTTTATACAGCGCTAATTGTTGTCAGTAATTTTGCACTTTATAAATAGTGAATTATTATTGTTATTATTCTGACTTGCATTTCAGATGTGGAAGATCCTATGTTCACTTCATGTCCCAGTAATCAGACTGTTGGAACTGACTTCAGAATGGATACGGCCATGTTGAACTGGACTGTGACAGCCACCGATAATGATGCGGTCACCACTCTCACCTCGGACTACAACACTTCGTATGTTTTCCCGCTTGGATCCACAACAGTTACGTATACTGCCACTGATGACTCTGGAAACACAGCGCAGTGTATTTTCACTTTGACTGTGGAAGGTAGGTGAAAGCCAAGACCCTAGAACAGTGCAAAATATTTTTGTGAGAAAAGGGAATTATTATATTTATGTACTCATCTATTTTCAATTGATAACCATTTGCTTGTCTGCAAAATGGTTTATAAATGTTGTGGTATTTGTATGCAAGATATATTGGTATATCTAAGCAGAAATGAGCGTGATGGTAAATGTAAATTGCACATTGTATGTCTTCACCCATCAAAGCTATTACAAGAAGCATCCTACTTTGGGGTGACCTCTTTTTTGGTTTGTGTTTTTCAAACTTTACTGTCACAAATCACTAAAGAGTTTCATCTAATTTCATCCAGCTATCGAAAACTCACCTATTTCAAGGTTATTTACTATTTGTGACAAAAGAACTTATTCATAATTTACTATGACAATGAATTTCCATTGCTGAATGTCAAATTTTGCAATCTGTTGACGTTTTCAATTTCAACCTGTCTCACAGATAATGAGAATCCAGTCATCAGTGGATGTCCAAGTGATCAGAGTGTCAACACAGACAGTAGTAATGCTACAGCTGTAGTAACCTGGACACCACCTACAGCTACAGATAATTTTGGCAATGGGACATTGACATCTACACACAATCCTGGAGATTACTTTCCTATTGGAAACTCTTCTGTGACCTATACAGCAACGGATACTGTAGGAAATACCGAGACGTGTACTTTCTACATAGATGTCACTGGTAAGGGGGCTACTGTTTTATTCCCCTATATTGTTTTTGTACATTAATACTGATAAGGATTTATGTAAGAAAATGGGCTTTTGGCTATGTTTTACCTGCCCCCAAGATCTTAGCCATATTGTGAACAAAACATTTAAAACTTGGCAGGTAGTAAGTTTCATCTGTCATGTACTTGTTTCTCAAATAATTTTTGCAAACCATCATTTACAAGGTGTATGTAAGACTATATAATATATTGTTTTTAAGTTGTGCATTAGTGATTTTTGTTTAATAAACCACTTCTATTCTATTCTATTCTACTGGTGGGGGGGGGGGGGGGGGGGGGGTGTTTCACAAAGAGTTACGTAGTCTTAAAAATTGCACATAAATCCATAGTTGCATGCGGTATAGTACGCATCACCTCATTGGTCAGACCATGCTCAGGGGATTTGCACCATAGCAAAGTCTATCAATCATATTGTGTGTTAAATACAAGATGCGAATAGAAGTTAAGTGCGACTTTAATCTAAATAACTCTTTGTGGAACACCCCAGGATGGTCAAGACTTTGGTATCAAAATATGTGTAAGACCCTATTCTAAAAAAGCTTGCAATGCAAAATAAATTGTATGCTGGTATACATCATGAAATGTATTGCCACTAATGCCCCCCTCCCCCCTCTTCCTAGTCTGATAAGGATTAATCATTTATTGTGAAGCGAGCTGCAGTAGCAAAGACATTCATGTTCATGGTGCTGCCAATCACCAAAGAAAATGCCAAAAAATTGTTCTTGCTTTTTGGTTTACTGGTATCTGATTTGGCAACTATACTTTCAAGACCAGAATTAATGTTGAAGGCATGTGTACCTCTAAACTTTTTTTTTACAATGTGTTTTACAGATAATGAGAATCCAGTCATCAGTGGATGTCCAAGTGATCAGAGTGTCAACACAGACAGTGGTAATGCTACAGCTGTAGTTAACCTGACACCACCTAAGCTACAGATAATTCTGACAATGAGACATTGACTTCCACTTACAATCCTGGAGACCATTGGAAACAACACAGTGACATATACATCAACAGATGCTGCAGGAAATACAGATACATGTACCTTCTATGTAGATGTTACTGGTAAGTTTTTGATTATATACTCAAAACATTGTTATAATGCAATATTCGTACAGATCCAATAGTCTCCTTGAGCAAGCCTTGAGTTGATTGCAGCAAACACAAATTTACTGGTTAATGCATATGAATTTGCATAAAAGAAAAAATAGGAAAAGAAACAAAATTTAACACAGATATATTAGTTAAATCATACATTGTGCTAGTGACATCAAAAGCATTTAAGTTTTCAGTTAATTTGATTTTATAACTCTTGTCTTACAGATAATGAGAATCCAGTCATCAGTGGATGTCCAAGTGATCAGAGTGTCAACACAGACAGTGGTAATGCTACAGCTGTAGTAACCTGGACACCGCCTACAGCTACAGATAACTCTGGCATGGAGACATTGACGTCCACTAATAATCCTGGAGATTACTTTCCTATTGGAAACAACACAGTCACCTACACATTAACAGATGCTGCAGGAAATACAGATACATGTACCTTCTATAACCCTATTCTAAAAAAGCTGCAATGCAAAATAAATTGTATGCTGGTATACATCATGAAATGTATTGCCACTAATGCCCCCCTCCCCCCTCTTCCTAGTCTGATAAGGATTAATCATTTATTGTGAAGCGAGCTGCAGTAGCAAAGACATTCATGTTCATGGTGCTGCCAATCACCAAAGAAAATGCCAAAAAATTGTTCTTGCTTTTTGGTTTACTGGTATCTGATTTGGCAACTATACTTTCAAGACCAGAATTAATGTTGAAGGCATGTGTACCTCTAAACTTTTTTTTTACAATGTGTTTTACAGATAATGAGAATCCAGTCATCAGTGGATGTCCAAGTGATCAGAGTGTCAACACAGACAGTGGTAATGCTACAGCTGTAGTAACCTGGACACCACCTACAGCTACAGATAATTCTGACAATGAGACATTGACTTCCACTTACAATCCTGGAGATTACTTTCCCATTGGAAACAACACAGTGACATATACATCAACAGATGCTGCAGGAAATACAGATACATGTACCTTCTATGTAGATGTTACTGGTAAGTTTTTGATTAATACTCAAAACATGTTATAATGCAATTTCGTACAGATCCAATAGTCTCCTTGAGCAAGCCTTGAGTTGATTGCAGCAAACACAAATTTACTGGTTAATGCATATGAATTTGCATAAAAGAAAAAATAGGAAAGAAACAAAATTTAACACAGATATATTAGTTAATCATACATTGTGCTAGTGACATCAAAAGCATTTAAGTTTTCAGTTAATTTGATTTTATAACTCTTGTCTTACAGATAATGAGAATCCAGTCATCAGTGGATGTCCAAGTGATCAGAGTGTCAACACAGACAGTGGTAATGCTACAGCTGTAGTAACCTGGACACCGCCTACAGCTACAGATATACTTGGCATGGAGACATTGACGTCCACTAATAATCCTGGAGATTACTTTCCTATTGGAACAACACAGTCACCTACACATTAACAGATGCTGCAGGAAATACAGATACATGTACCTTCTATGTGATGTTACTGGTAAGTTGCTTGTCTTTTCTCAAAACATTATTCTACTTCATACAGATTGAGGACATGGAGATTAATTCAACTAATTGTTGCTTTACTTAGGTAGGGTCTGGAGAATTGTTTGTTTGAAGGTGTCTCCGTTTTCACTGTCTGTAGGGATGTTCCAATCGGTATAATCCAGTACTTAAAACAGTTCTTATTGGCTAGGATTGTGATGAAGCTTGTAAAAAGAGAATTCCTGAGGGGCCTCTAGACAAGACGTACAGTAGAACTTTTCGCACTGGGATGTATAATTAACCTGCAATTACTTTGTGGAATGTTGAAATGCTTTTCAGCCGAGGGACACGGTTCCCAGTCCAGTCTCTTCTTCTTGGTGATGACACTACTATATATATATATAGGCTGAACTTCGTAAACGAAGATTAAGGAAGATTCTATGTAATACAGGATCTTTTATGACTAAATAGGCAATCCTGGAGAGACAGCTTTTCTACAGTTTGTGCACACATGTAGCACATGGGGCTGCTCTGTTTTTGTAAAGGCTCTATTTTGTTTATCAGTAGCTGGGTGTGAGAGTCCAGACTGTGAGCAATAACCTAGTAATGGTCCAACTAGCGTCATATCTTTGATATTCTTAGCGCAGTCGTAAAGATTCAGATGCAAGAAACCTAGGATACATCTGTTTTGACAACTCGGTATTTAAGAGCAAATTAATGCTGGATTATGTTTTTAACTACATACATATAAGCTTCTTAAATTTGTCTTTCAGATAATAGAGGATCCAGTCATCAGTGGATGTCCAAGTGATCAGAGTGTCAACACAGACAGTGGTAATGCTACAGCTGTAGTAACCTGGACACCACTACAGCTACAGATAACTCTGGCAATGAGACAACGAGTTCCATGAACATCCTGGAGATTCATTTCCTATAAAGAACAGCTCAGTGACCTATATAGCAAGAGATAATGCAGGAAATACAGCTAGATGTACATTCTTTATAGTTGTTACTGGTAAGTGGTTAATATGGATTGCAACTTTGGATGCATTTTCATAATGATAGTGAATACATTTACAGTCTGTGTCAAAAAGAATGGTACAGTCGGGGAAAATTATGTAGGTATGAAATCTTCTCAAATGATGTGTAAATGTGGTGCTAACTTAAAGCCAAAAAGATTCTTCTTGCTATAGTACTTTGTTTTTTATATTTACTTTTGTAAAACAACAGTTATTGCTAAATTTTTGTGCAGCGATGAGCTTATCGCAATTACACACATCCATTGTTTCAGTGCACTGAAATTATGGCTATTATTGCGAAACCCATAGAGAAGCATGTGGAAAGCATATTTTTTCTTGATTATAGAAACTGGTCATATCTCAAGTCTACATCTCCAAATGGGATGAAAAAAAATTGCAGAAGAGAGCCTGATTTTCCTACATTATGTACATCAAACACTTTTACACTGTTGATTTTTTATACTTTAAACATTTTTTTTTCCAACTGTACCATTTTATTTGACACAGACTGTAGTGCTGGCTGACAAAAAATCCAAACAACAATACACAAAAATTGTCATGCTCTATGTGCAACAGCTTTTTGTAAGGTTTGGAATTTTTGCAACTCTACTATCTGAGCACAACTAGTGCATGATGCTGAATACATTTGTGGCTTGCCGTATTCTGAATCGAAAACTGAGTTTGCATTGAGCCACAGGT
>CALNVZ010002974.1:29133313-29156900 GCA_940671915.1 Paracentrotus lividus | reverse complement strand
GCAGGACAATATTTACCATGGGACACTCCCTGGAGGTTACTTCTCTATTGGGAACCGTCAGTGCTCTTACATATCAACAATGCTGCAGGAAAAATTCGCTCAGGCAGAATGTAGATTCTATGTTAGATGTTACTGGTAAGATGCCATTATGATATTAGCTTACATTCACTTGTTGACAGCCAACACACTTATATTATGGCAACTGTTCCTCCCCCCCCCAAAAAAAAAAAAAGAAAAGAAAAAAAAAGAAGAAGAAGAAATAATGATAATAATAATAATAAATAAATAGAAATAAATAAATAGATAAATGAAAATAAGATAAAGGAAACAAATATTATAAATAAATAAATAAAATGAAATAATGAATAAATGAATAAATGAATAAATGTATATAAATGAAATGAATGAATAAATAAATAAATAAACAAGAAAAAATCAAAATAAAAGATTAAAAAAAAAAAAAATACTTACCCCCCCCCCAATCAATAAATACCACCTTAAATTTGTAAGATGTTTTTTTTTTTTAATTGTTAATCTACATGTATATATATGTACAACTGAGTTTAATTAAAAATTTCTAACAGATAACGAAAATCCAGTCATCAGTGGATGTCCAAGTGATCAGAGTGTCAACACAGACAGTGGTAATGCTACAGCTTTAGTAACCTGGAAACCGCCTACAGCTTCAGATAACTCTGGCATGGAGACATTGACGTCCACTAATAATCCTGGAGATTACTTTTCTGTTGGGAACAATTCGGTGACCTACACATCAACAGATGCTGCAGGAAATACAGATACATGTACCTTCTATGTAGACGTTACTGGTTAGTGTTTAATTTCCCCAAAATAATTTTTATTTTTTAACACAAATTGCCCTGATGTTTGTGAAAACCTGTTGTGTGTATGTTGACAGAATTAAAACAAAAATTCTGTTTTTTTTTCCTTCCAACCACTGAAGGAAGTGCTGGAGACATTTTTTTTTCCAGAAGGTTATTGGATTTGATGACTTTGCCGCTATTTGCTAAATGTATGTTCTCTTTCTCAAGCCTTTTCTCTCATTGATCTTTTGATTGTCTTATCATAATATGTTTACATTTGAATGGCCATAGATAAATGTTTCCTTTTGGAAAGAAAAACTGAATCAGAATCTGAATTAGATATTTAGATAATTAGGTCATAAGTGCTGATGCATGCAATCTCATTAGGCAAAAGAGTAGTAAGATCAGCTTGGGGAAAAAGGGTAAAGCAAAAGTGGACATTATGGAAGGTGATTCATGGTTTCCTCCTCTCCACATTCGCATACTGGCTGGTTATTGTTTGTGCCCCATTTGGCCATCGATGCCTTGTGTCAGCCAACTCAGCACACAGTCGATTATGAATGTTATGATTATGAATCAAATAAATTCATCAATGGATTTCCGAATTTTCAAGATAACATTAAGTGTGCATGTAAAAAAAACCAAAATCAACTTGTATTACAGATAGCGAGAATCCAGTCATCAGTGGATGTCCAAGTGATCAGAGTGTCAACACAGACAGTGGTAATGCTACAGCTGTAGTAACCTGGAAACCACCTACAGCTACAGATAACTCTGGCAATTCGACCTTAACATCAACTAACAATCCTGGAGATTACTTTCCTATTGGAAACACTTCGGTGACTTACACATCAACAGATGGTGATGGAAATACAGATACATGTACCTTCTATATAGATGTTACTGGTAAGCATTTGTCAGGCTCATTATTGAAATGACTGCCATTTAAACTTTCTTGGCTAGTTTTCTTTAAAGCTACCTTGTGTATTGTTGTATCTGGCCTTGTGTTATAAGTTCACCGCCTTTTGCGTTACATGCCAATTTGACTACAAACAAGTCATCTTATATCAGCCAAATAGTAATGATATTACTATAATATGATAGAGAATATTCAGACCTTTCAAATGAGGTATAATTCATCATGGTTTACAATTTTAGAATGAAAAATGTAAAGATCCAAAATTTAGCCCTGAAAATATAGATTTTTTTCAAATTCATGAGGGGCTTGAGTCCTGCCAAGGACTGTTGCACCATCAAACACATTTTTTAAGTGATATGATGGTATAAAGAAGTTAATAAGCTTCAATTTGGTGCAAAATTTACAAAAATAGGCTAAAATTTGGCAGAGATGTTGCAGTTTCCCCAATGGTACTGCAATATCTCTCATTCCTAATGGCTGTACAGGAGGCATTGCTTTTTTTAGGTCAAATAATGAGTGTTGGGTCTTCCTGGGTACTATTGTGACATCAAACCTATTGTTCAGTGATTTTATGGTATAAAGCAGTTTATAAGCTTCAGTTTGGTACCAAATTTACAGTCCATAGCCAAAATTTGGCAGAAGAAATTCAAGTTCCCCAAATCAACCACAAAATGGAAATTTCCCATTGACTTTCACAGGCACCATTCCCTACTGTCCTAAACTTAAACCATTGAACTCCACCAGAATGTGACTAGAACAATGAAACTTCACAGGGAGCTAGCACAGAACATAGCTTCAAAATGAGATCAATTGTTACATGAACTTTCTTACTTTTTGGAAAATATCAACAAATTAATGCTAAAAATAGCAAAAAAGCGTTAACAGCACCACCCTATTGCGGGTGGCAGAGTTTATAACACACGACCATCACATCCAAAAAAAGATGATGAATAGATGGATGATTATCCTTGCTATTTATTACACTCCTCTTCTTGATATTTCCCATGAACACAGAAAAAAAATGGCTAACATACTTTCGCACAGTAAAAGTTAGGAAAATTTCTGAGTGTTCTTGTATGCTCTGTAAGAAATTGAGTAGAAGATAATTAAGGGAAAAGCCTTTAAAAATGGATGGTTTGTTGCAATCTTGACTCTTTTCTGGCGACGACTTGTGTCTATTTTGATTATGATGAGTCACATTTATTACAGTCTGTGTCAAATAAAAATGGCTACAAGTAGAAAACATTGTTTAATAGTATTGAAGGTTTAGTCACAGCCCTGCACTATTGTTTGCGGTATTTCATAAGCAGGAAGAAGGACTTTCACCTGCAATTTTTTTTCATCACATTTGGTGTTGCTAATTCTTGAAATATGAGAAGTTTTCTAAAACAAGAAAAATCCATTTTCGCACGCCGTCCCATGCCTTTTTGTGTACATGTAGTCGCATAATGGGCATGAAGTGCTCAATTTCGATTGTTCTCGTCGCACAAAATTTAGCATAACTTTTGTTTTACTGAAAGCAAATTATACAGAACAAAGCGCCATCAGTTAGAAAAATCTTTTGCCTATTGGTACCACATACACACATATTTGAAAACTATTTCACCACCTAAATTGATTTTTTCCGACTGTTTCCATTTTATTGACACAGACTGTACATGTAGGACTCCCACTTCTACCTGTGGCATCATGAATTTTTTTTTATTAGGAATTTACGAATTTTATACATGTAAACATTTCTTACAGATAATGAGAATCCAAGTCATCAGTCGATGTCAATGTGATCAGAAGTGTCAACACAGACAGGGTAAATTGCTACAGGCTGCTAGTAACCTGGAAACCACCTACAGCTACAGATTAACTCTGGGATGGAGACATTGACATCAACTAACAATCCTGGAGATTACTTTCCTATTGGGAAACAACACAGTGACATATACATAACAGATGCGCAGCGAAATACAGGATACTGTACCTTCTATGTAGATGTTACTGGTAAGCAATCGTTCAAGTTCCTGACATTTTCTGTCTTTTACCAAAAATGATTTTGTGTGCACATGACTGTACATGTAGGTCAACTGAAGTTGGATTTTTCGCCTACGCTGTTACCTGCTATTCTATTGTATCTCATAAGGTACATGTAAGACAATGTTTTTTTTTTTTTCTGGAGATGTACCAGACATACAATTAAACGTGTCAGATATTTATTTGCCATGGTACAGCCTTTTAGTGCACTACATCTGTTAAAACATGAAGATCAAAGTACATCATTGTATGATCACCAAGGATCACCTTGGATCATCGTATTCATACCACTGGAACATCTCTGCAAGACTAAAATTCTGAATATTGGTCTCATTTGATAAAGGTGGAAAGCAATCTCCAAGCAATACATTTTCTAAAGTTTTGAAGTAGGATTGCATTACTGTTTATGTTATAAATGGATGCATTTCTGTGAGAAGGTAGGTACATCCATTTATGACACTCACAGTACTGCCAGAGGCTTCATATTTCTCAGAATATACGCTTAGACAGCTTTTGCTAACAAAGCACAATCAACGAGGGTCCATGTTAAAGCCTGTAATCTTTTTACAATGTATCTTACAGATAATGAGGATCCAGTCATCAGTGGATGTCCAAGTGATCAGAATATCAACACAGACAGTGGTTCTGCTGTAGCTTTTGTAAACTGGACAGCACCTACAGCCTCAGATAACTCCGGTAATCAGACAATATTTTCCATGTCCTCTCCTGGAAGTTACTTCTCAATTGGGAACCACTCGGTGATCTACATATCAACAGATGCTGCCGGAAATTCAGCAGAATGTAGATTCTATGTGGATGTTACTGGTAAGTGTTTATTGAATTCAGGCTTTTAAGTATGCTTTAAACTGAATGGAGGCATGTATATTATTAGGTGCCTTTTGCTATTCGCACAAACTTACTGCATGAATTGCTGACTGCTGATAGTGAAAAAAAAATAAAAAATTGTAAGAGAATAAGATGAGCTTCCACTCCTTATCATTGTATATCAATCTGCATTTGATTGAGAAATCTGAATATATAACTAATCAACTGATTTATTGTGGATTGATTTGCAGACATTGAATTACCAGTTCTAGTTTGCCCAGATAACATTGTGAACAACACGGATCCTGGCTTAAACACTGCTAATGTAACTTGGATGGAACCAGCATCTTCAGACAACTCTAACTTATTCACTGTAACATCTGATCAATCCTCTGGGGATTCTTTCGCCATAGGCACTGTCGGTGTCACCTATATGGCTGTAGATGGTTCAGGAAACGTGGGAACATGTACATTCAATGTAACTGTGCTTGGTAAGTGGACGTTGATAGCTTACGTGATGATTGAACTGAATGCTCTTTTATGTAGGGCTTGACCCCAATTACATATTATACATCTATGCTCTGAACTTCGGCATCACCAGGAATAGTACTGTGCAAGACTATACATTGTTAAGCTACACATGTATTAGAATCTTCTGCGTTATTTTGTTGAAGTTTATTTTAATGAGCCATAGATCTTTCTTTCCTGATTATATGACTAGTTTTGTATTCATTTACCTCCTTTCCATCAGGTTTTGAATATGTTTTGTTAGATGCTTATACCAATTGGTTGGGGTGGTCTGTCATAGCTGTGTGTTCTTTCTTTCATTCCATTTCCAGACACGGAGCTTCCCACCTTCACACCTTGCCCCGCTGGTTTCATTGTGGATCAGGACAATGGCACCGACCATGCCAACATCTCCTGGAGCATCTTGATTGCTGACAATGACATGGTGACCAACTCAAGCACAAGCCACAACTCTGGAGACCTCTTCTTTATTGGCACCACCCAGGTCACCATCTTTGCCGAGGATGCATCAGGGAATAACGCCACATGCGAGTTTGTGGTCGTTGTCCGAGGTAGGTCGACCCCATCGAAATTAAGTCCTTGTTGTAGCTATTGTTAGCTGAATTGTTTCCCCCTAGTAGGCTTCATACAGGACCACCAGGTTCTCATAAACAATCAATTAACTTTTAAATGCTTTGGACTTCTGCCGTGAAATCACCCCCACAACAATATTGATGTGTTTTTATCATAATTATAGTGTTGTCTTCATGTACATATCTTATTTAAAAAGTGATTATGATTAGATGACCTTTGGAAATTGTTTAGACTGGCTTGATTTTTATTATTTCATGTAAGTGTCGTAGTGATGTAGGACAAGATCCTTTTGTCCGTATTTTTTTGGTAGCATTTAGCGGAAAGCACAAATGACTTTTTGTAAGGCAGCTCAACAAAAGGCAATGCCCTCGGTTGGCTGCATACCGACAGCCTTGCTCGATGATATACTAGAGGTACTTGGTTTACATTTACTTAATAGGAGGGGATTGGTATGTCTGGTGTATAATCCTGCAATGCAGTCCTCACGCAGCCCTCTAAGTGCATTACCATTTAGTACGCTGCTTACAATTAATGATGGGGGTGGGAGGGGGAGCATGGTGATACTGAAAGTAAATCAGATTTTTCTTGTTGAATATGTAGTATTTGTTCATCAGAACACAGAAAGGACCCCTTTTCCCAATCAAGAAGAATACAAATTCTAAAAGCATAGATCCTGTAACAATGTCCGTCTTTATCTCCCTGTCCAGACACTGAGGATCCCGTCATTGGTTGCCTTGCTGACATCACAGTCAACGCATCATCAGGCCAGTCCAATGCCATAGTAAGCTGGACCCCTCCTAATGCCACAGATAACTCAGGCTCCTATGAATTGACCTTCAATAAAGCTGTTGGATCTAGCTTTGAGATCGGTATGACTGAAGTAGTCTACATCGCATTAGACGATGCAGGCAACACTGACCGTTGTACATTCTTGGTCATTGTCCAAGGTGAGTAGTCTCTGTTCCAGGAAGCTCAATTGCTTATGTTACGATCCCAGGAAGTTTACCCTCTAAGTTTTAATTCATGACTGTGTTTCACCGAGTCATTTGTAAGTTACGAATGACTTTACGAACTACTGGTGATCAGTTCTTGTGCCAAATTATAAAGCATGTGATCATTATAGCACCCAAGTACATTTCCAGTCGTTCATAATGTCATTCGTAACTTTAAGAACTACTTGGCGAAATACCACCCAGGAAGCTCAATTGCTGATGTTACACTCCCAGGAAGTTTCCCCTCTACTTTTTAATTCTGGTTTGGTGAATTGTTTAAGCAAGTTAAGAAAGGATGGAGATCTGTTTTCATTTAAGAAAAGTTAAAATTTTGATAAAAATGAAGAGGAATTGCTTCACAAAGAGTAGACTTAAAGTTGCACTTGAATTGCATGCGGTATATTACGCATCACCTCATTGGTGAACTAAATGAACTAGATTTTAAGTGTGAATTTACATTTACTTGTACTTAACTCTTTATGAAACACCCCCACGCATAATTACTTGAGTGTCTCCCAATGCATGCAGTTTGACAGTCCTTTTACACTGTACAATGTCACAAAAGCTATTTATAGATTCTAAAAAAATTACATAGATGAAAAACAAAATGCAATAACAATGGCAATTTTTTTTTGCAGATTTTGAGAAGCCAGTTTTCAGCTTCTGTCCCACCGATCAAGAGGCCTTTGCCTTTATCAACACAACAATTGAGTGGATCACACCTGTGGTGACAGATAACTCTAACGGTGTCATCGATCTTACTTCTAATTATGCCAACGGCACCGAGTTTGCAGTTGGCAACTATACTGTCGTGTACACAGCCGTGGATGAGTCATCAAACTCGGAGACATGTTCTTTCATGGTTAAAGTTTTTGGTAAGTTGTGAATTCTCCTCCCCTCTGATTATTATTGAATGGCAGGGTTTTACATGCATGGAAATCTAAATTATTGTATACATGCCTGGATAATTTGTTTATTGTTGACTTTTATCAATTTAGCCAAAAGTTTCCATAACATGGTCATTGTCCTTATGATTTTATCACTGTACGTGTATATCATGTCTAAACCCTTGTAAAATATCAACACATCACATTAAAAAATCAGAGATCATTAATTTCCATTACTTATACAGCTACAGATGCTGTCATTAATGGTTTAATTTGGATGTTTATGTCATTGACTATTTGTACATGTAGAGCTTGTTTTAATAACATTAGTTCTCCCCTCAATCCACAGCAAACGATTCTGTGATACCCCGTATAATGTGTCCACCTGACATCATGACAAACACTTTTAATGGCCTGGACTATCGAAACGTAACCTGGGGAGAATTGACGTTCTCGGACAACATGGAGGTTGTGTCTGTAGAGTCCAACTATCTGAATAACAGCGCTCCATTTTACATTGGGACCAAGGTAGTCATGTACAATGTGACGGACCGAGCTGGCAACACTGCTTCTTGCGACTTTTCCATCACTGTCAATGGTAAAAGATACTATTAAACACTATGAAATGAACGTTGAAACATTTATGTAGACATTTATAAAATATATTAATTGAAATGAGAAGTGGGTGATGTTTTGCTCATTAATCCGTAAGTTAGGAACAAATATATAGAGATTCAAGATAAAGCCACTCTGGGAATAAACAGTGAAACTGTATTTGTGTAGACAATATTTAATGTATGAAGTGACACGAGGAGAATTTATGGGGTGGATGATTGTAAATGATCGTAATATCTTTGTGAGTGTAACAAGATGAAATAATATGAATAAGAACAGAAAAGTGAAGTTTTCACAAAGTTTATGTGAATTTGTTAGGTATGAAAGAGGGAATCTGGCCAAAGTTCATGGCCTGTTGATAGAGAAGGCTGGTTAAATGATGGCCGCATATTAAAGCAAGGTTGAACTGTATTTGCCATGTCCCTCTGCATTTTTAATGTTTGCAGATAATTCACAAATCAATACTGATATTCATTATAACTTTTTGTGTGCAGACAATGAAGATCCAGTACTGATGAACTGCCCACCCGACATCACCCAAACGGTTGACGCTGGTGCCTCCGATACTGCCGTGACCTGGACCACAGCCAACGCCACTGATAATTCTGGCTCGGTTACGCTTATGGTGGATTATGTATCGGGATCTAGATTCAGCATTGGAACTGTTCCAGTTACTTTCACAGCTGTAGATCCGGCTAAGAACACAGCCACATGCTCGTTCAATGTCACTGTCATAGGTAATTTTTCCCCCTTTAAATGAAGAAAAGAATTTTCCATTGGCGTATATATGCGGGAGTCAAAGGGACGGGCATCATCCCCCTATAACTAAAACCACTTATTGACTACACTTGTAAAAATTGTTTTAAAAATTTGGTGGTGCCTTCTCTGTAAAGCCTGATACCCTCTCCCCTCCTTTCATTTTCAAATCCTGGATAACCATACATGTACATAAAGCTTTGTGCTATTTTTAATTAATTATTTGACATCTGCTTCTCATTGTTTTGTACATTAAAAATGATTCCTCCAGTATATATTCCCCCACGTGTAAGCCTATAAAAGTATAGTTGCTGTTCTTGTTATTACCACCATCACTATGATATTTCTGATTGTTTGTTCATTTCCTATCTCTGTTCAGATGATGAAATCCCTCAAGTGACCTCCTGTCCCAGTGATATCATCATGGCTACTGACGCTGGAACCAACACAGCTGTTGTAACCTGGAGTCCTGTAACGTTCATGGATAACTCTGGCAGTGTGAACGTGACAAGTATGACCGCTAGCTCAGGAGACACCTTCCGTCTGGGCAAGACCAATGTAACCATCACCGCTGCTGACCCATCTGGAAACGTGGCAATGTGTTTGTTCAGTGTATCTGTCTATGGTAAGCAAGCTCACATTCTGTGTGTTTGATTCTCATTGCTAAATTGCCAAAATTCCTCAACATCTTTTTATCTCAACAAGCTCTGGTCACAATTTTTAATGACTTTTTTCCCTCTTTAATTCTCGTACATCTTATGAGATCAGATTTGCAAAACCTGGTGCCATTTCATTAAAGGACTTGTCTGACATTTTGTCCGACAAGTCCTGCTGCTGTCACTATAGTAACAATGCTTTTCGGCCAATCAAAATCAAGTAAAGATGTCAGATCTGACAACTTGTCTCACACAAGAAATGTTTATGAAATGCTCTCCTGAGTATAGTACCTAATTCCAGAGTTTTGCATAATTTTGTAACTGCACTTTAAAACAAAAATTATACATTTTTTTGATGTACAACAATTAAATGTACAAATTCAATATTAAAAATCGTGATTTGAGCTAACATTCATTTGCTTATTGATGAAAATTATTTGATTTGATGCCATTTTATGATCACATTTTGATTTGCCTGAGATCTCAAGGAAGAGGGGCCAAATTAGCCAGCCATCCGGGCTATATAGGGTTAAGTTTTTTTTTATAGATTAGACATTTTAATGCATCCTAAAAATTGTGAAGGGTATCGTACTGTATGCAAACTCATATCAGAATCAATCTATTTGTTGAAAAAAAGATATTTCAGTAATTTAGTTTTTTGTTTCTTTTTGTGATTTTTACAGATAATGAGGCTCCAATGTACACATCATGCCCATCGGAAAGGAATTTCTCTGCTTCCTTGGGGTCAACAAACTTCTTATTCACCTTCTCATTTATCAATTTCACTGACAATGTGACCCCAGAGGGAAGTCTTATACTTAACAACAGCCACACGTACCCAGACGTTATGAACCCGGGGGCATTTTTGATTTCTTACGACAGCAACTCCTCTCCAGTTGTGCTTGAAATTGGAGAACACGTCTGGAATTTTACAGCTACCGACGAAGCAGGGCTCACAGGATACTGTTCATTCGTTGTAACCATCACAGGTAAAGCATTTCATTGGGCAAATGTTGTAAATATCTGCTGTGATTGGCTGAATTTGCAACATCATGTAACATGCATGAAAGCTGTGTGAAATAATTTCTGTCCTTGTTAACGAATGGGGATATAAATCACGTGTTTGGTTCTGCTAGCATATTATTATAATGAAGAGTTGATGCGTGATCTCTTGATGTGCAGTTTGCCAAATACTAAATTATTGTTCTGGGCCATTTTGCATAAAGAGTAATTTTATCAAATGTAAGGCAGGGGGAAAATGAAATGATGCTTTGAGATGCATGATATATGTATCAGTATCTGTCTGAAGTTTTACAACTATTTGTGATCACTGTCCAAACTTATTATTCTGTGAGGGCTTTTTTTTTTGTAAGAGGTCAGTTTATCGAATGTGGGAACAGGGCTTGTGAAGTATGTCAGAGAACAGTGTTTTAGTAACTGTTTCTGTCCTGTCTAACCTATTGCATTTCAGATGATGAATTCCCGAATATCACCTGCCCGGAAAATATAGTGAATACAACAGATCCGGGTCTAGCTGTAGCCTCAATCTCCTGGTCTGATGCTGTAGCTGTAGATAACACTGGAAATCTAACAGTGTCTTCAGACATCTCCATTGGTTCTAACTTCACTGTTGGAATGACAACGGTCACTTACACTACATCTGATCCATCAGGGAACAGTGCCTCTTGCTCTTTCACTGTCACGATCTCAGGTATGGAATATCTCAGAAAAATATGTAGAGCATAAGAAATTTTGGCTATTTCATATTCATTCATATTGAATTTGAGAGACCTCATAATTTCATGAACATAAATTGCATTTAGGTAATGATATAATAGCATGAGCATATACCACACATTTTTTTTCTAATTCACATCATATCATTGATAGAGATGTATGATTGTTTGTAAAGGATTCAAGTGTGAAATAAAAATGTAATTTATCCCTTCAAGGACCAAGAAGTATTTTTTTAAAGACTTGGGTGTGTATGGGTTAAAATGTAGTTGCTAATATGGACACTGAACAATTTCCATTTTCTGTACACACAGATGATGAGCTCCCAGTGATCAGTAACTGTCCAGCTGATATCAACGTCACAACGGATGCCGGTAGCGGTGCCAAGAGCAACGTGACCTGGTCAGAACCCACTGCAACGGATAACACAGTGGTAGTGGCATTATCAGGATCCGAGGACTCAGGGATGTCTTACACAATCGGAGACCATGAGGTCACCTATACAGCTGCTGACCAGTACAGCAATGAAGACACTTGCGTTTTTACTATCAGAGTCGCAGGTAAGGGCATGCCAGCTTAACTTGTCTGAAGACATTTTATTAGCTTTACTTGTTACCTACTGATTCAAAGCTGGAGGGATTTTGTGTCATATTTTAGTTATCTTTCCTAAAATTGTCGCTACTGTTACGCTATATCCTCTATTATGTGGCCCTTTTATTTGTCAAAATTTGGTCTTTCTCAAACATTCTTGCCCCTATGTTTCTATGTTTGTGTTTGTATATCTTGTGTTTGGCAAACCATTGTTTGGGTCAGTGGATAGATCATCCGCCTCATATTCAGGAGGTTTTGGGTTCAAACACCAGCCGCACCATACCAAAAGACGTCAAAAGACGGAAGTTGCTGCTACCCTGTTCGACGTTCAATAAGAAAAGGATAGAGCAACCTCAACCTGGTGCTGCTCAGTGGCTGCCCGGCCCATGATCAATTGGGGAAAAAAGAATTTATGTATCTGACAATAAAATAGGAGCTTATTCTTTTTTTCATATCTCCCCTTTGCTGACGTCTAACTTATCATGTCCTCCTATCTCCCTGGTCCTTCATAGATGTGGAAGACCCAGTCCTTACCAGTGTACCAAGCAACATGACAACCACTGCTGATTCTGGTCGTGCAGGTGCATTCGTTGCGATCCCTCCCACCGTTGCTATGGACAATTCAGGATCCTTCACGATGACCTCAACTGCTCCTGCGAATGGATTCTTCCCCATCGGTGAAACCAGTGTCGTCATCACGGCTGTTGATCCTTCCGGAAACCGAGCTGATTACAGCTTTATGGTGACAGTTACAGGTTCGTTGATTTACGGCATTCATTATTTTTCTGTTTGCCTGTTAGGTTCTAGTAGGTACATGTATGCAAAATTTTCTGCTGATGAACAACACATACAAAGTCAAATTTGATGGTTAGAAAGTGGATTAACCTACTTATAAATGAGTATGATGAAAGAAATCATTGTATGATGGCCTTAAAAATGGTTAACTCTGTTATTGCTCCGAGAGATTTTGAAGTAGCGTGATTATTACTCAATGTTCGTTTCTTCTCCCAAAACAGACGACGAAGCCCCACAATACGATCAGTGCCCTGGGAACATACAAATGGCTTCAGATATTGGTTCACAAGACGCCACGGTTAACTGGACCATCCCTGTCTTTACTGACAACTCAAACAATGTTACCTACACCTCGACCTATGTGCCACCAATTCTACTCTCTCTGGGTGAATACGTTGTCATGTACAACGCGTCGGATCTATCCGGAAATACCGTCTCGTGCATGTTCACTATCAGTGTCGTCGGTAAGTTTATTTTTCTTTATTTGCTTTTCTTTTTGTCAGTGAAAACTGATTTTAGTGGTGGAGCCAGAAAATTTGCAAAGAACGTGTATGTTTCCAAACAAATACAGGTTGCACACCTTTAATATCCGTTTGGATATATGAAAGCAAAACTTTTCAAGGTAAAGATTAGAAATTTTCAAACATAAAACTTAATCAATGATAGTTGAAAAGAAGGGAAAAAAATCTCTTATGACTCTTTATCAAAAGCATTATTCCAATGACAGGGAGAGAATCAATTCAACATGTCATCCATAGCGTTTATGGCCATGAGACACGAATACAAATAACTTTCATTCATTAATACGATGTTTAACATCTCTACATGTATATCCAATATTATTTCAGACGAGGAATCGGCAAACATCACTTGTCCACCCGACATGAACGTTAACACCGATGCTGGACTTTCCGTTGCAATGGTCAGCTGGGTGGATGCTGTGGCTGTAGATAACACAGGTCCTCTCAATGTCACATCTGATGTTGCTATTGGATCTAACTTTACTATTGGTGTAACCACTGTGACCTACACCACTCAAGATGCTGCTGGGAACCCTGCATCATGCTCATTTGTAGTTAATGTTACTGGTGAGTCTTGGTTCTACTCTTCCCTCTCTCTCCTTCCCCTGATCTCACTTTCTCTCTATCCCCCTGCCCCCTCTGTCTCTCTCTCCCTCCCTCTCTCTTTGTATGTTATGTATACATTTTATTGAAACCTATATCCTATTAAATGATAAAGTAAGACCTAGAATGCAGCCACACTAGGGAGATTAAGTCAGTGCTCTTTGATGAGGCATTTTACCCTCAAACATAGCTATAAAGTCTTGATGACAAGACACCAGTCCCTCCATTGCTTACCTACAAACATTAAATTGCTGTCTCTGCATTCAGAGACGCTGTTTTGTCTATAAACCATGTTGTCATTAATGATTATTGTCCTTTCCGCAGATAATGAACTTCCAGTCTTTGATGTCTGCCCGGGCAATCTCTCCTACCCCACTCCTGCTGGAGAGGCGTCACGAGCGGTAAGATGGATGGTATCTGCATTGGACAATTCTGGTCGGGTATTTGTCACGTCTACACACAATATCGGTGACTCTTTCCCAGTCGGCGAGACCCAAGTTACCTACCAGGCCGTGGATTCTAGTGGATTAAGTGCCGAATGTGTCTTTTATATCGTCATAACTGGTAATTATTCTGCAGAAATGAAGACGGTTCAGTTCTTTCATGATGTATTACTGTATGGGGGTCTTCATTTGCTTCACTTCATTGAAGTGTACATGGGTACCCAATATGCTCAAGCACTACATACTTGGCCAGTAAGCTGGAACCAACCTAAGTGATTTATAAGACGCCTCTATTAATTTTTTTGTTTAATCATTAACAAATAATATACCTTATTCCCACAGACGAGGAGTCACCCATGTTCCTGTTCTGCCCAAGGTCACAGTCAGCTGTCCTAGACGCTGGCAACTCCACTGAACTGGTCACGTGGACGAACCCAGTGGTCACTGACAACACTGTGAACTTCACTCTCACTTCCAATTATGACTCTGGGGATGCGTTCCCTCTTGGCTCTACGGTTGTGGAGTATGTTGCGATTGATGAATATGATAACAATGCAACTTGCTCTTTCACTGTCACTGTCAGTGGTAAGTTTTTATCAAATTGTTCGTAGTTTCTTTGCAATATAATGTAGGGTTAGTGACTTTTATCCCTCCAAGCTCCAGCATCCTCTTCATTTAGTCTAACTCAAGAACTTTCTCTTCTACCCGGTTCCTTTCACAACATTTGTTGGCATTCCCCTTTTTGCTTTTTGTCACCATCCATTATACATGTAATATAAGCCCATATGAAATGATGACACACTAATTCACAACTCGATACGCTCATACTACAATAATTATGTTACCGAATAGCAAAACAAATACTTTTCTCCGTAAAATTTTTTTTAACCTCCCTATATTTTACCCATATGCCTGTAGGCCTATTGGCCTCCCTATACAAATGAAATTATTGGCAAATTAATTATCTGTATTATTGATATTTATTTCAAATTGTGTATTTGTAATGCACAGTCATTGAGACACCACACACAGTATTGGCCAGGTTGCTCTTGCTTTCAATAAAAAAATGAGACAGGTTGAGTGCCTCAATCATGAATCAATGCAGTGGAAATAGAGTCTGATCTTTCTTTTCATGATGTTATACGTTATTCTTGTATTTTTTCCTAAAACTACAGATATGGAAGACCCTGTCTTCACCTTCTGTAACACGTCCGACGTGGTACAGAATGCTGATGCTGGTCTTCCAAACACATCAGTCAGTTGGTCTGTACCTAGAGCCTCTGATAACACAGACAATGTCACCGTGACTGGGGATTATAATCCTAGTGATGTATTCACCATTGGAACGACCTCTGTGACTTACACAGCGGTAGATTCTTCAGGCAATATGGCCATGTGCTCCTTCGATGTGGTTGTTATTGGTGAGTTTTCTAAATTTTTATTTGAGCTGGTTATTCAATTAGCACTCTTTCAAAGTTCAAGCACATTATTTTCCTATATATGTGTCGTTCTTGTGCTTTTGTTTCCATTTCAAATACCGGTAAGCTGAAAATGTATTGTTTTATGGTGGTATTCTTTTATTATTATCACCAAAAGATTTGGTATGCCAATCTTGTCTTGACACCCTGAGAGCTTGCCAGACATAGCATTAACAACAGCTTTTATATACAAACTGGATTCCGAGTATTCATGCATATCAAATTATATAAATATTATGAATTGGCCTCTGTTGAATTCTGTATTCCCGCCATCATCCAAATCCCTCTCATTCCTTGATTCCATAATTAGATTCTGAGTTACCAGTAATCCAGAACTGTCCTGCCAACCTGACCGTGTCCACCGATAGTGGCTCCAACCAAGCCACCAATGTGAAGTGGACGGCGCCCACTGCCTCCGATAACTCTGGCACTGTTGTCATCGCTGGCAACATGAACCCTGGCGATGGTTTCGTCTTCGGTGAATCACCAGTTTACTACACAGCAGTTGATGGGTCCAGCAATGAAGCAGAGTGTGTTTTCTATGTAACAGTAGAAGGTAAATTTATATACTTCAAAGGATGCAGTTATGTAAATGTTTGTTAATTCTATATGGACAACTTCTTTCAAAGTTGATTTGATTTGGTTTTGGATTTTTTTTTTCCTAGAAGAGACTTGTTCTATGTTACAAAATTGTCATAGACTTACGTTGTTATTAACTATTTGATCATATCCAAATCTGCATACAAATCTCCTTGGGTACTACATCTACTGTATTTTAAAAATTTATCACTGGCTGGTAAATTTGAATTATTCATGAAGTTTTGTTGAAGCCGCAACTACTGTTTCTTAACATATGAGCATGAATTTGAAGTCATTTTGATGAGCCTTGCTAAAAAATAACATACATCATGCATGCATGTGTACGTACATACACAGTGAATATATGTATACATGCACACATTACATACATACATACATGTACAAACATATGTGATGCATCACATCGAAATCAGACACAAGTCGCCGAACAAATTCAGAACAGTGTCAAAGAAATCGGCAAAATAATAAAACATGGTCTTATTTGGAGAAAATATTTTTTGAATTTCTGAATTTTCAATGTTTCTTGTATGTCTTAAAAAAAAAAAATTAGTAGAAATGATTAGGGAAAGGCCTTCAAAAAATGGATTGTTTTGTTGCAATCTTTGACTCTTTTCTGGCAACTTGTGTCTGATTTTGATATGATGAGTCACATATATGCACACATACGTACATGTACATACATGCACAAATTCTGTCACTTATAATCATTTCCTCTTGACCTCTTCCTATCCCAGACAACGAGGATCCAACGTTCACCGTGTGCCCATCCTCCATTTCCATGGGAACCAGCCTATCGATGGACACCGCTGTGGTGTGGTGGGTGGTGCCTACAGCCATGGACAACACCGGAGTGGATTCACTGGTTTCTGATTATACCCCTGGACAAATGTTCCCTATTGGCAACACGTTGGTCACCTATAATGCCACTGACTTGGGTGGCAATTTGGCCATGTGCTCCTTCTATGTCAATGTTACAGGTATGTCTATGAATGGTCTTAATAATCCAGGTCCTATTTTAGTAGAATCATAAATTTCTATAAATGGGACCTGTTTCCTCCAAGCTCAATGTCACTCTTTACAGGGTCCTAGATCCTAGTAAACATGGCCTGTTGTAGGCAAGGAGTGTGAGAGTTTAGTTTACAGCATTTTTTCCCCCTTTTCAAAAATTTTTGTAGCTAATTTTCAGTTATTATGATCTGTTCTTAATACAGAAATATAGGATCTTTTTCATTTTTTCATCTCTTATTTATTTATTTTACCGATTAATTATATTCATGGTGACTCACACCCCTGGATAGGGTTGAGGATACTACAGGTAAAAAAAAAATTGTAGACCTGGTCTTTACTTCATGGCGCTCATGTTCCTTGGGGTCCTTTGTTGGGTTTCTTTGTTGTTTAGACAGAGAGAGCCATCTGTGATAATGGTTCAACCCCTTAAATTCCCTCTCATAATTCACAGATACAGGTCTATGTGCTCGCCTTATTGGACTTATTACGCAATAGAACCATTTATTAATCTTATTGTTTTGGTATGTATCCACAGATGACGAAACACCATCAGTAATGTCCTGCCCAGCTGATATCGAGACCATGTCCGATCTTGGTTCAACCAACACCACCGTTGTGTGGGCCACTCCAACCTTTAGGGACAACTCTGGCAACTGGACTGTATCCTCAAACTACGTTGCCCCGACCGTTCTGGAGATCGGAGTCTGGACTGTCACCTATAATGCAACAGATCTGGATGGAAATGTTGCACATTGTTCGTTTGTGGTAACAGTTTCAGGTACGTTTTCTCACAACCAGTTTTCAAGTTATACAGGGCAAAAGCTGATTTAAAGTTTGTTTTTTTTACAAATTCTAACAAAACCATGCAAACAGGTTTGCATTTGTTTAGCATTGGGACTTGAAAATTGCTCTCAACCCCTGCAAATACTAAAATGTACTTGTACATTTAGGACATCCAAATACAAGTTACATTGTACGTATTATGTAACTTCTCTGATCAGATTGGATTAACTGTCATTTACTATGTAACTGTATTCCTATTTTGTATTGAGTATCTGATTTGAATAAATGAATTGACTTTGCCATGTCATAAGAAAATCAAATTGTTTTTGTGCTCTTCTGGGTCGTTACTGAAAATGTGCTCATAAAAACACCTGTTTATTTTATACCTAAATTTCCTTTTTTCAGTGTTGGAATACTTTGCTGCATTTCTGCACATCTATTAAAAGCTTCTTACTATGCACTGATTAGGCTTTTGGATCAAAGGAAAATCTTTTTACTACATCATTTGCAAGATGCCAAAAGTATACTGTTATTTCCAGCGTATATTTTAGATGTAAATTTTACTTGCTCCACTGAACTTTGGAACCGTGCATACAGAAAAAGGAAAGATTTTACCCCTTGTCCTTTTCATTCCAAGGACTTGCTGGACACTTATTTAATGTTTATTTGTACTTTGCTCATCTTCACTCTGTAGATAACGAAAGACCCACCATCACCTGCCCAGCAAACATTGTGAATGTAACGGATCCAGGCCTGGCTGTAGCCTCCATCTCCTGGTCTGATGCTGTAGCTGTAGACAACACTGGATCTCTAAAAGTGTCTTCAGACATTGCCAGTGGTTCTAACGTCACTGTTGGAATGACAACAGTTACCTACACTACATCTGATCCATCAGGGAACACTGCCTCTTGCTCTTTCACTGTCAGGATTTCAGGTGAGGAAATTGTCAAAGGAATTGTAATAATGATATTGGCTATTTTTTTGTAATATACTCATCTATTCAGTAGATGAGATAGTCATGTCTTTTGAAAATGCTGCAGTTGGTGTTCAGAGGAATGTTATTTCTAAAAAATTATTGATAGCCTGTTGATATAAACTCTTCTTCAAAAGCTTAAACCACCATTATAAATCTTAAATGCAACCTGCCTCATCCTCAGAGTCCACTTTACCAAGTGTTCTTGAGGGTCACTGAGGAATTTGCAGCGAAATAGAACCTAGCATACCCAATAAATCTAACTGATCCATATTCTCTAAGACGTAAAGGATTCTAAAAAATTGTTCAACCTGTGACATACATGTACATGTATATTTATTCATATAACAACTTAAATCTTATCCATCCTCTTTCAGACACGGAACTGCCCACCATTTCTGGCTGTCCCAGCAACATCACCCAGTCCGCCGATGCTGGATCAGTGTCAACTAGTGTGAACTGGACAGTGCCTGTCTTCACAGACAATGCAGGAGAGGTGTTTGAGGTGGATTCACACCAGCCTCTAGATACCTTTTACCTTGGTCCAACAGAGGTGTCTTACACTGGAGTTGATCCTCAAGGAAACGAAAATTCATGTGTGTTCTACGTCACGGTTGTAGGTGAGTTGACGCAAAGCATTCTTGGAATAATTGTAATAATCTTGCCATTTCACAACCTTTTTGAAGGTTTTGTTAGGGTTTGTTAGAACAGTATCTAGGCCCTAGTCATTAAAAAACCAACCATTACTGTTTGCATTGTTTTTTTTTTTAGGGGGAGTGGGATGATTTATGGGAGGGGAAGAGCATTATGAAAATAATCACAAATTCATTTAAGCATTTGTCACATGTATTCTTCACATGTACATGTTTCTCATATATGTACGGTCACATGCGCAATAAAATATTGTATATCACACATTCATTCGTTCTTTGCTCAATAAGCTGAGCTTTTTCAAAGACCTTTTTTCCCTTCATAGTTTCAATGTTATGTAATATGTTAACTGTTCATGAATTCATTTGCTTTAATGATGAATTATAGTTACTCTTTTATTGGAAATAATTTTAAAATCTTGAATCTTCAATCATCCGCCGCACTTTTGTTGAATAACTTATTTATTTACCAATCCATTTTTCTTCAGACGACGAGCTACCCGTCTTCCTCAACTGCCCATCCAACATGAACGTTGGAACCGACCCTGGTTCTGCAATGGCTGCAGTCAGCTGGCCAGGAATACAGGCCACAGACAATGATGGTAGGCCACTGGTAACTCCCGAACTGCTGGATCTATGTTGCTATTGGGGTTCATGATGTGATCTACAATGCAACTGATCCTTCAGGAAATGTAGCCCAGTGCACCTTCCAGATCACAGTTACAGGTAAGATTTCTAGGTGTAGAAGATTGATTGATTGTTTTTTTAAAACTTTATCTTAGGAAGCAATTAATGCTTATAAACAACCAAGGGCCTATGGCTTTAAGTCCTATCTCAGGGAGTTGGCATTGGGAATAAATGCCTTACCAAAGGGCACTAGCGCATCAACTTTGTTTTGAACCAGGTATCTCACAGTTATGAGACCACCGATCTACTGACTGAGCTATCACACCTCAAAGGGAATACCATTGCCCTTATTTTTGTTGTTTTGCTTTGGACTCATTAGCGAACCTATCAATGTTGAGAGCCAGAGAACATTAAGTCTTTCTGTGTTGAACCAAACACGTACAAGATTTTCCAAGATATTAATTAATCTCTTTTTGATCCTCAAATTGGCACTAAATGTAAATATTACACCAAAATATATTACCTGTATTTATACATTATCATGATCATTGCTTCAAAACTTTATCAAAAGGAAAATTTAATGGTGTAATTCTTCACAACTGTTTTTTTTTTGGTGTGTGTGTGTGCATGTTTGCAGATACCGAAGCTCCAATGTACACGTCATGCCTTTCGGATATGACAGTGCCTGCTGCCTTGGGGTCAACAAGCTTCCTATTCACCTTCTCATTTATCAATTTCACTGACAATGTGACCCCAGAGGGAAGTCTTGTACTTAACAACAGCCACACATTCCCAGACGTTATGAACCCAGGAGCAACTCTAATTTCTTACGACAGTCATTCCTCCCCAGTTGTCCTTGAAATTGGAGAACATGTCTGGAATTTTACAGCTACCGACGAAGCAGGGCTCACAGGATACTGTTCATTTGTTGTAATCGTCACAGGTAAAGAATTACCTCTTGGGAAATAGTATACATCTATGTATAATATGTGGTTGGCTGGATTTGCAGCATGTGGAGTAAAATTTTTCTTACGGTGCACCAACGTGCATCGTTATACACAGAGAGTCCTGTGTTAAATGATTAGGGATGTTTCCGATATCTGATTCTGCTGTGATTTGATTCCTTGATTTTGCAATGATATGAATCGTTATTTAATCATGTTTCAAATTGCTAATAAATCATACAGAGCAAGGTTCTGACTTCATGTATTCAAATTTTAATACCAAATAAAGAAATTTGAGTAAAAAAAAATATTTTCTTCATTCCAGATGATGAATTCCCAAACATCACCTGCCCAGCAGACATAGTAGATGTAACAGACCCAGGTCTAGCTGTAGCCTCAATCTCCTGGTCTGATGCTGCAGCTGTAGACAACACTGGAAATCTAACGGTGTCATCAGACATTGCTAGTGGTTCTAACTTCACTGTTGGAATGACAACGGTTACCTACACTACATCTGATCCATCTGGGAACACTGCTACTTGCTCTTTCACTGTCACAATCTCTGGTGAGATATATTTCTTTGACTTGTATAGTGTTAATAGTTAGTTGGACACCTCGCAATGATTGTCCATGAACATACAATATTAAGAAAATTATAAAAATGGCATTATCATTGTGTCATTGTGCTAATGAAATGCTGTAAAACCTGCTGAGTATTCAGCATTAATATTGCTTGATGAAGACTTTGATAGTCACAGTGTTGTAATAAGATTCAGACCATGATTAAACTATTAATCACTATTAAACAAAGGATAAAAATAACTTGTCCACACATTTATATAATTAATGCCCTTGCATTTGTATACGTTTAGCTGTCAAAAGACGAGTATGGTTGAAACTAACTGTACATTGTATGGTCTTTATCTATCACTCCTATACTCTTTCTGAAACAGACGAGGAGGATCCAATGCTGTTAGACTGTCCTTCAGCCATTGTCTTCAATGTCACTGAATCCAGCAGAGTTGCCAACGTGACTTGGCCAGCCCCGACGATCTCGGACAACTCAGACAGGGTCCTCACTGTGATTTCAACACATCCCGGCACCATCTTTGACTTTGGTGACACCACCGTCTTTTATGTGGTTCAGGACCTTTCAGGGAACTTAGCAACCTGTTCGTTCGTTGTGTCAGTTGTTGGTAAGTCTGCCTTTGGAACGTTTTTCGAATGTGGGATTTTTAAGTATTATCATATATTGTAAAGTTTTTAACAGTAATGTACAATGTATGTTATAGGAAATTGATTGTGTTTGATGCGAGACTAATATTGTGACTTGAAAGACTATGATTGTTATTGAATTTTGAATTGAATCATGATTGTCTAAACACTCTTTAATCTAGACCAAATACCTCCAGTGATAGAAGGCTGCCCATCCAGTATCAACACTACAACCGATGCAGGCTCTCCTACTGCTGCTGTCACTTTCCAATCTCCCAACATCACTGACAACCAAGGTATGCCTACAGTGAGTCTGAGCAAGCAGTCTGGCACTGAATTCCAGGTGGGAGACACGGTCGTTACCTACACTGCTACTGATGGCTACGACAACACCGCCACTTGCAGCTTCACTGTGACCATATACGGTAAGCATATTTGGCTGAAAATTATTAAAGGTGGCATGAGACGGGTCACTGGACTTGTGGAGACATCTCCTAGGTCTTTGCGATGTCTCATGAGTCATGGGAAAATTGAACATGTTTGTTATAATGAGATTTCTTTTAGTTGCAGAGACATCTATGAGGCGTCTCTAAAACTGATGTGACTGATTTAATGCATTTATTATCCCATTTCCCCCCTCCCTAAAAAAAGAAAAAAAAAAAAGAAATGCATGTTACTACATGTATGTATTGATTCACATTAAAAATTAGCCTAAGTAGGAATCATTTATATTAGAGTAAACAACCATTATTCTCTTTCTTTCCTCAGATAACGAAGCGCCAGTGTACGTGGGCTGTCCTTTCAATGTTAGTGTACCCAATGATTTTGGAGCAGCTAGCGCTGTTGTCAACTGGACAGAACCCGCTGTTTCTGATAACACTGTAGCAGTGATGTCCACCCCAGATACCCCACCAGGAAGCACTTTCAATTTGGGTAGTACTCCGGTCACCTACACAGCACAGGATGCGTATGGCAATACAGCCACCTGCAACATCAATGTCAATGTCTACGGTGAGTTCATCAAT
>CALNVZ010002974.1:29104230-29122022 GCA_940671915.1 Paracentrotus lividus | reverse complement strand
CTCATAGTTTAACCCCGAAACACAAATCAAACATTACTAGAACAGGAATTTCACCATATGAAATATAGTATATATAATTGGTAAGATGAATAAATTAATTCTTTTCTTTTTTGTAACAGCACGAAATCAATTATTGTTTTTTAAAAGCTGTATTGCCGATATGAATATGAAAATACATGATGCGCTATGTACAGTAGTATTGTATGTATTTGCAAAAGATTTGTAAATGGCAGTAAATTGTTATTGGGGAAAATGTAGGCAAAAATGTATTACTCTCTCTTATTTATCCATTTACAGTAACCGAGATACTACTCATTATCTGATTACATTTATATTGCCTATATTTTTATTGAACAAGGTATAAAATCCAATCTAACTGATGGATAATGAAATCTTAAAATGATCTTTTTCCTATCCAAGATGGGGACTGCACCCTCGCTGGAGACTTGCTCCTATCCCTCCGCTGACCTACAACTCGCTCCACGTACATACCAGGCAACGACCTCTGTTCGTCACACCCAATGCTTCTGATGCCAATGTACATCCATGTCTGCAATCATGCGCCCCCTAGGTAACTCACTACTAGAGACACCACTGTGGTCTATGTCTTCACTGATAATGCTAACCTAACGACTACCTTCCTTTGATTCATCATCGCAGGTGAGTGGGTTCTGATTATTCCCTGTTTAGTTTGGATTTCCAATATCTTATTGCAAACTGATTGCAACTAAAAATCTGAACTAAAAACGATATATGTAATAAATATCTGTTTTAAAACCTAAAAATCTTGATAATTTTCAATTACAGGGTTACACATATAGAAAGAGCACAAAGCAATATCAAATAAACAAGTGTGAATACTGTTAATGCAGTCAACGGATTTACCACTGTGGTAGTCCCAAAAAGACTTTGGCGCAATTTTGAGCAAAATGCGACTCTTAGCAAGAATTTCGTTAAAATTTCTAATCAATTTGGTGATTTCCAAAACCTCACAAACTCCTTAAACAAATTTTTATGTGGATAATTATAAATTAACCTTCCAATTCAACCTATTCCACAATTCGAATCTCATGACTACAACATTATTTTCACTTCCCTTTTTTTCGTACAGACGATGAGAAACCCCATTGTGGACTTCCTGCCCCAGCAGCAACACTGGAATTCAACAGCAATGGAGCAATGGTTATCGTTGCCAACTGGACCAGCCTGCCTTCTCTGACAACTCTGACAATGTTACAGTGATTCACCAAGCACCACCCTATATGTTTGCGTTAGGAAATAACACTGTCACGTTACACCGCTCAAGATCCTTCTGGAACGTACGGCAGGTGCCAGCTTTGTTGTCATGTCGCAGTGTGAGCCCACTGAAATTTTTACAGTTGATTTCACGTCTCTTGGTTTTGGTTGTTAAAATTGGAAAACCTGTGAAAGGAGAGCAAGAAATCATTGTTTTCTTATTAAGATTATGCGTTTAAAATTACAAAGTAATGATACGTTATGTTTGCAGCAGTATTTAGACTTAATTTATTTTTACAGTCTCTCCGGTATATGACCATAACACAATGAAATTCTTTTATAACCGAGGCCATTCCACTGTTCCAAGTTAAAACTGTGCACATTTGTCGTTATACCTTTGTCTCACATAACAAGAATTTGTTTATACTGAAGGTATTTACTGGTCGTGATTAACTTTTGGAGTTCTGCTTGCAAATATTTCTTCTTAAATTTGATAGTCTAAAACTGTTGTGTGGCATGAGCACTTATTTTGATTTAAGGGCTTTGTTATGCATGTATAACATCATTCAATCGTTTCCATCACAATGTATTCCCATTTTGCAGACACAATCCCGCCCAACTTTATCCAGCTGTCCTCCTGACGTCAGTCTAGTGTTACGCTACCTTTCCTCTACTGCCAATGTGACATGGTCAGCTCCGACGGGATTCGGACAACGGATGTTGTCCTTACTGAAGGTGTACATCCAAACACACCACCGACTTCCCCTATTGGAGTAACAACGTTACATACACGCTAGAGATTCCGCATGGTCTTCACTGGAACATCTCACTTCAATGTCACAATCATAGGTCAGAGCAAATAGTGAAGGGTTTGAAAACCAGTGTCCAACTTGCTTTTATCCAGTAATTCAAACACATGGTCCATATTCTGACCGAAGACCAGTGGCATGAGTCGCAATTCCTGCAAACCTAGTATGCGATCCTTATTTCCTGATGCATCAGTCAACATTGGAAAAACAGATCGCACAATAGCGGTCGCACGAACTTGTGACTCAAAACCAAACTCAGTCTTCCTCCAAAACAATGTGTCCTTGAAGTCATTCACAAAATGAACAGAAGCTGGAAGCGTGAAATAAAAATAACAGTAGGCGTTCTGAATATTTCAACAATCGTCTGAAACAGCTAAATTCATACAGGCTCTAAATGTGAGAATATCGTCATTTATATTTCATTATACGGATATGCAAGCTAATTGTTTAGATTTGAAAAGCATTTAGGATGTTAGATAACAAGTTTATGTGTTTTGATGACCTATTACTAAAACCCTAAAATAGATTTTTGTCTATCCATTGTGTCTATAAAAGTAGAAACAAATTTAAAACCACTCTGTTACCGCATCATTCAATAGTTTTCTTTTTGATAGTTCATGTCTAATACTTGCGAAAGATCCCTCTATGACAACTTTGAATGTGAATTAAAAATATTTATTGTTTTGTCTCCAATACAGATTTGGAGACGCCGTATATCCAACTGCCCTGCAACACACTGCTAGAGTTGCGGAGCCTCGAATCAAGCTCCAATGTTCATGACGGAAACCAACGGCTACCGATAACAGTGGCAACTTTGGTCTCCAACCCTCTCATTATCCCTTACAGCATCTTCTCTATTGGAGTACCATGTGACATACACTGCTACAGATGGTTCAGAACAATGATACATGCTCCTTTGAAGTCATTGCCTGGGTGAGTCTTTGTTAGGTATGCATGTCACCAGGGCCTGTGTCTCGAAACGGTCAGAAGTCTAAGTTCTTGGATAAACCCATAGGTAAACGATGGTTGTAGAACAACAAATGGGATGCCACAAAATTAGACGCATGATGGTTTCAGAGAAATGTCCCCTCTGATCCACAACAGACAGACACTGTCAGAGTACAGCTTTGCCATTTCCCAGAGCAGAATGGAGGCATTATTGTCACGTTAGAGAAGATTCGAAATAGATAGCCAGTAGTCTGAGGAACAAATATTTCCCCATTTCTTATCTCCTATTCAAGTAACATATAGTACATCTATCTGCAATATTGTGAAAGATACCATTACTGTCTTTGTCGTTTCCTGAGAAAACTCCAGGAGTTTTCCGCATTCATATAGTTGTTCTGTTAGAGCACTGAAGAATGTTGAAATCACATTAATTTGCTTCCTCAACCCTTCCAGGTTATGGTCAGACACTCCTAGAGAACCGTCCTCTGTTGCAGCCTACTCTCTCCTCTTGTGCAATTTCAGATTCTCTGAAGAAATTGTTCTATTGTTTATTTTGGACATTCCTGCAAGAAATTTAGAAATTCAGCTCTAATTTATAACATAATCATGTCCCTGCATATCTGACTTTCTTTGTATCACAATGCTCATTGTCCTCCCCATTTTCTACTGGAACGTAACTAAGATCCCTTCCATATTGTTTTAATCGTCTTCCTGTGTATTATCTTCATGCAGATAATGTGATCCAAACCTTTAGATGTGTCCGTCCATATCACGGCTGGGCACTACACCCTGCGGTAAGGGCCGTCGCTCCAACATCTCGCATCGGTTCCTGCGGTATGGACAATGCAGCGGGACTCCAGTGTTGACGTCCAAATACCTACCAGGGACGAGGCAGGAGCTAGGATCACGCTGGTCGCTGTGACAGCTACAGATGGCTCTGGAAATCAAGCAACCTGTGAATTCAATATCACTGTCCGGGTGAGTTATACAGCAAAATTTACAGTGTGAATACTTGTAAAACTAAGAAGTTACCCATGTCTGGAGACAAGGTTTCTACAAAATCTGAACCTTTACATAGGATTTTTTAAAAATCCACTTTATGAAATTACATCTTTATAATCAGGAATCTTGTTCTATCACTTTTCTTTACAACTAGTTTCCACTGTATTTTACAAGTATTTAAAATAAAAAAATTTCCTTCTTGAAAATAGATCGTGTGAAGCCACCAATCATATGCATCTTTTCCAGGAGATCTGTACCGAACACACCAATGTAGCTGAGCTGGAACCAATCCCTGAACTACAGAAAACACTATAAGTCATTGGAACCTCCGTCTTCTTCAACTGTATTCACCAAATATATATTTTCTCTTTGATCAGATCGTGAAGCACCAAATATAGATCTTGCCCAGGAATCTGTACCTGAATACTACCAATGTAGCTAAGCGGACCACGCCTGAACCTACAGATAAACCACTTGTATCATTGCAAACGTCTGGACTCTTCCCATGAACCTGTGTCTTCACCTCTGGTAACCACCGTTGTCAGCTACAATGCTACTGATCAGTATGGCAACCAGGGAACATGCCAGTCTCAGTTACAGTTGACGTAGGTAACAGAAGATGTTACACAATTTTCTTTGCTTCAATGGTGCTTTGTAGATGAAATAAATGGTTATATTGTTGAGAGAAACATCTTAGAGATGCCTTGAAAGCATAAAATCTACAGTTAAAACCTGCTCGTTCATGTATATTGTGAGTCTCTTACAGAAAGCAAAGTTCTCTTTCCTGTATTCATTGTATGGATCAATTAGATATGACTTTTTCATACAATATAAAGATATAATCTGAGTTAGTAAGGGTGTGAAATACATTGTAGGTCTTTGTGGAAAATCAGACTTTGACTTGCGTTCATAACCATTATGCGATTCAGCCCTTGACTAGATATCTCTCCCATATGTCCTGTCAAAGTTTAATTCTAAACTGATGTTTCCTTGTCAAATAAAAATCACAATGTGATATTACAACTTTGCTCGTTTATACTGTCTCCTCCGACAGACACAGGCAGCCCATCCGTCTCCAACTGCCCAATCAGACATCCACATCAAGCTCCTCCGGTAGCCATGTTCACATGCCTAATGTTACCGATGGACAGAACCTTCTGCATGGGACCACAGATACAGTGACCAGAACCAGACGCATTATTTCTGGACTTGTTTCCATCGGACGCGACTGAAGTCACCTATGTAAAATTCACAGACACTACTGGCAGGTCCACATCCTGTATCTTTTGATGTCACTGTCATCCGTAAGTGATTTGATTAATTTTCTACTGAAAAGTGAAAGAAAAGATGTTTGTTATTAAATCTCTGGAGATGAGCTGATTCGGCTATGATGCCACATTTCCCATAGACCTCAGCAGGAATATATTCAGCTTCAGTTCTCAATGGCCGCTTAAAAAAAAAATGTGAATGGTTATTGCCAACATAATAGTTTTTAAGTAGGGAACAAATGTATGTGGAGGTTGAAGAAATGCAAACAGATTGACCTAGTTCAAATTTACCTCAAAGTAAGTTGCAATCAAATAGCTCATCTCAATTCAGATAGCGTTACAACTGAGGGTCAAATTGATTGCATCAAAATGTCTAGTTACATGTGGAAGATAAAAAAATTAATAGATGAAGGATGAGAAACGTGGACAGGTCTCTTTGTGCACTGCATGGACAAATATCATGTATTCATGTTCATTTGGCTATGTCACCTCAAGCAATGCACCATTTAAAATATTAACATCTACAGTTTATTGAGATGACAATGTCCTGAATATTTTGAGCATAACAGAAAATTCTTAAATCTGTAAAAGTTCTTCAAATTCTTCTTTCCAGTACAAAGGACTATGAGCCACCAGTCTTTTGACTACTGTCCCAGCAACTTCACTGCTTACACACCAGTAGGCCACCCTTACGGGCGCTGTCTCTTGGCCTGAGCCTGTTGCTTCTGATGCCAGTGGACTGCCAGTTACCCCTCCGTCAGACGTCGTCAACGGGCACTATAGTCTGTCGGATTCCAGACTGTTGATTTACACCGCCCTGAATACGTTCAATAACACTGCTACCTGTGAATTCACCATTGAAATCAGTAGGTAATAATAATAATAATGGAATAATAATGCCAATAGTACATTATATTTATAAGCCGCTGGAACACAAATGTTTCTAACACTAAGGTACTGCCACCTTCAAACTTACTTAATTTTTACTAGTTGATAACATTCTGAACAGGTGATTATTTTCCCCAATAATTTGCTGCTGAGTGACCCTTGTTTGAAATTGTTTCATTTTCTTTCACTGCTCCAATCAATACACCAATGGAAGCCAAATTTCTATATTATCATTATAATCAAAACTGTAATCTTTAAGCCAAATTTCTAATTATCATTATAATCAAAACTGTAATCTTTAATCTTGAATGTTTCCACTTGACTTACATGTTTCAATCTTCTCTCAAATTTTCACAGAGACTTTGCGCCTTGTGTTTGAAACTTATAAACCTCAGACAGCTTCCAGGACACGGGACCCTGGGCTGCCAATGCAACTGTCACATGACCCGCCTGAGGTAGCGACAGCCCCAACCGGCTTGCAGTAACCACCAGTGCCAACTACACCCTTGGAGACGTCTTCCCGAATGGTCCTACGGTAGTGATCTATGACGTGACTAGTGGTACTAACAACACGCCCAACTGCACCTTTACCGTCACTGTTTCAGGTCTCTTAGGGTAATACTATTTTAGGAGGAAAATGATAATCGTGTTTTAATCATTGTTTTTTCTTTCTTTCTTCAAATCTGATAGCACCACAAATAAATCAATGTAATTTTAAATTATTAATAGCAAGAGTTGATACAATATCATGCCTCCTCACCAGAAAGGGGTAAAAGTTGTTTGCAAATGACATGAAATCCTATAAATTGATCTCATCGATCATTAAAAGGGGCTTAAAAAATTTGAACCAGTGGTCAATTTTGCATTTTATTCCAATCTATGACATATCAATGATTCTATGTATGATAAAACCAAAAATAGTGGGCAACAAAATTAGAATAGATAAGAAGTGAATTTTAATGGTGAATTTCATTCATTGTTTGCTTTTTAGATTGAAGATCCAACTTTTCACCTTCTGCCCGTCCCCCATCACGTCTACGTCCAATCAATGCAAACCTCTGGGATAGCGTCACATGGATGGAACCTACTGCTGAGGATAACGTGGGTGTTTGGTAAGCCTTGTGAAGTACCTACTCCCAGGGTTCATTGATGTTGGACAATATGCGGTGATGTACAGTGCCCAGGATCATGCCGGCAATTGAAGCACTTTGTCCTTTAAGTTAATGTCAATCCGTAAGTAAAACCATCACTTGTCTCTAGACTAAATAGGTTCATCACAAGTTACATGTATGCCCACAGTTTTGCCTTGACGGCCTGTTCTGGGATATTCTGACAAATCCCCCTCTTTAATCTTCCCTTGTTTTCATTGAATGTGTTAGTAAAATCTGATAAGCTTCCTGTAAATTGGGCCTGCAGCGCTGTTGGAACAGGCATAACCTTTGGGTTAGCCGCCTAAGGAAACAACAAAACTGTTTTCTAGTAAAAAAATGAAATTCTTCTGTATCTCTGCTACATGTTGATTGCTGCATTTCTTCTTAGTATTCTCAGTATTTTGTTATGAAATTTTCATATGAATCTGATTGATATCATTCACGTTACAATTACATGTTGAAGTTTGAGTTTGAGTTTGATTTATTCAACGGAAATTATTTAAAAAATACCTGCTAATCAGCTAAAGGGCTGCTATGCAGCAAGGCCGTGCATTCCAATACAAATGTACCCAAACATTGATGTTAAGAAAACAATATTAAATACAAGTAAATACAAGTAAATTACTAGGTTACAAAACCAATGACGTAGCCAGTTAATCGGGCGAAGCGAATTAACGATGTACGTAGTACGTTTCCGTTTGAAACAATAAATTGTGTGCAATAGATCGTCCGATAATCCCTTATCAGACCCGTCACGCCAGAGATGTTAGTAACCAAACGTAACAATTATAAAACAACAAAAAATAAAATAAATATACTTAACATTAAGACTTAACAATCTTAACAACTTACAAACATTGTATAAAGGCATTTAAATCGGTTGTCCGATCTAATTACTTGAGCAAGATAAGCTGACACGTGTTTCAAAAATTTGTAGAGGCTATGGTTTTAGGTCAATAGAAAACTTCTCTATTTCTTAAACCCATTCGATTTTCCCTTAGTGAAATTCTGCATTCAATGAATCAGGCAATAAAATTATGTATTGCTTTAAAAATAATTATAATAGCTGTTTTTCCTTCCATTCTTTCTTCAATTTATCAATACTTATTGTACTATACAATTCCCTATATAACGAGCATCTACACCTAAAACAAATACGGAGAGTCTATTTTGTAGATTTTGGAGTCTTTGTAAATTAAATTGAATTTCCGTTCATCAGATACTTGACAGTAATTCAAAATGTGGTTGAATAGTTCTTAAACGCGATGAGAGAGTATTATTAACCTATAAACTTACTCGCTTAACAACTCGGAAAACCTATAATATTTATTCTGTACCATTCATGTACCATTCATGATGTTTCCCAAATGTAAATCACCAAGGGATGAATGAAATTAAAGATATCCTCCATTTGTGCTTTAAAGAGGACCAATCGCCAGTGTTGACCTGTCCCGCTGAACATAACCCAAGCCACCCGATGCAGTGTCAACAATGCCACTGCACCTGGGCTGAAGGATACCGACCATGATGGATGCAGGGGGCAAATTGCTACCTCTAACCCTATCTTCCTCTGGTGATTGTCTTCCCTCGGTTCAACCACCGTCACGTTATATTTCTAACCGCCACGAGTCGCAGCAAGCACAGACAACCGCTTGTTCAGTTCTCATTAGGTACGACTTGAATTTAATTTGATAATGATAAACGGTACACTGTTAGCTGCACTCTGAGCATTTTATTTTAGAAATCACGTTTCAAAAATAAACAATGCAATCAATTGCATCTCAAGCAGTTGCATATTTGATCGTAACCATATCAGAACCTTGCTTTCAAATTTGCAATTGCATCATAACTTTTATTCCAGAGCGCAGATGTATTAAATCATTATGCACTTATAGTTAGCCTGCATTACCACTTATTGATGAACACTTCTGCCTCTGTGCAATATTTGAAAACTATTGATGTATCCCTTTTTATATTAACAGGAGGATCCAGTAATTGATGGCTGCCCCTCTGCAATCACCGACTACACCACGCCTCTACCACGGTGGCTATATCGTTGACCGAACCTACACTACAGATAACGTCAATTGTGGCTAGTCTGACATCCAACATACCGTTCTGAACTCCGATGGAGTGGGCACGACTCAACACATCTACACAGCTGTGGATTGATGCGTCCAATTACAGCTACTTTACATTCAAGCATCACCATCATGGTGAGATAGTTTTTAATAAATTATATAAATGATGAATGAACTTGGTTCATTAGGTGTTTTATAGAGTGCATTGTGAAATGAAACTGCCCACATTACTTCTAGGCCTAAGAATCATGCTTTCAGGATTTCCTTAAATCTTTCATACTGCCAAATACAAATCATTTTCATTATAATACCCACTGTTTTCTTGTGGAATGGTCGAGTTCAGGAATTTTCAAAAACAAATGACATAAATCAAATCTCCGACGAAAATTTGCATATCTACTTTGTAAGTAATCTGTTGAGAAAAATTTATTAGAGATAGCGCTTGCTATTGCACAGTAATTATGTTTAAAGCATTGAATATACAGTAATTTACTGCCTAAATTATGTGAAGGATAGTTTTGTTTAGATTTCCCCTTCCAGGCGATTCGTAATTCATTGTATAAAACAAAAAATTGGTTACAAATTAAGCCTTTGGGCATTTATGCAGATATTTTTGGCGATTGCATTCAAACACTAAACCAATCTGCCAATAACATAATTGCTTGATATTTCCACCCCACAGAGGACCACTCCACCACCTATATTGGTTGCCATCTGGACACAGCCAGAACACCCAGACTTCAACAGCTCTAGTGCTGTGGTCACCCGGAACAGAGCCTACAGCGATGGATGACAGAGGAAATTACACCCTGACTTCAGACCTATCCTCTGGCTCACCAGTTCAGTATAGCACCACTAACCAGTCACTTACACTGCAACAGATGCTGCTGGTCAAGAACTCTTTGCACATCTGATGTAGTGATCAGGGGTAGTATAGTATACAAAATTCAAACTGACTTAAGAAGCTTTTGGGGAAAAAAACCTGTGATATGCATTAAGGTGACAGAAATGCAGATGTATATAATTTTACAGAGCAGCACTTGAAATTAAGAATCAAAAATGGTTACTGGGAGTCTATCGAAACAAAAATTTTTTGTGTTCCAAAAACCTCGATGATTCCTTACTTTTACCAATGGTTTCAAATGACACAAATGTATATAATTGTATATTTGGTAATTTCCATTGTGGGGCACCAGGGGCATCAAAAAGTCGAGTCACGATGTGGGTACATAGACCAATTGCAATTAGGTTACTTTAATCAGCGTCTAAAATATTAAAATTTGAGTCCTTTCTTCCTAATTTATTAAGGAAAAGAGGAAGAGGGCCAAAACAAACAATTTTGCGTAAAGAATTGCTTTAAAAAAATACTTTTTTGCACAAAATGTTAAGTATTTGTGTTTGTTTCTGAGAGAAAAGCAGGCATGAATAAAACTCAGCCAATCATGAGTATTAGATTTCAAAGTCAATAATTTGTATTCATCTATTACAGACCAAAAAGAGATCCTGTCCTTGTAGAGCTGCCCAACTGCCGTCTCCGCCACCGATCAGCCCCAACGATGCCACCACTCTGTGACCTACTCCCCCCACACCGCCACGATAAACTCCGGCATGGTGACCGTGATCTGGATCAGTCGAGTCCTGGTGTGAGTTGGCCGAAGTATCAGGTAGTCGTCTATATAGCCCTCGCATGGATCTGGCTCAAATAATGCTGTCTGCACCTTCGTAAATCACGGGTTTCAGGTGGGTCTGGCTGGCTTGGGGAAAATGGAAGTCATAAATTTACTTACTATAATAATAACATCTGTCTTCAATTGCCAACCCATAAAGATCTTGTGTAAAACCTACTTGTTTTACTACCATTGATCAATCAGTAGTAGCAGAAACTGTTGCTAAGCTAGCTCCATTAGCATCCCTTGGATATTGTGTGGCTCGTAAGTCTTCAGGCTGGGTAATAAACTTTGCGCTTTGACCAATCTTCAGAGTTGATTTGGCCACAATAAAAATCACATTAACTATAAATTATTATTATTATTTATTATTTAATGTTAGATGATGTAACAGGAAATAAACCAATAACTTTAATATCTCATCTGTGTTCCTGGATCTCTCTATCTTACAGAGACCAAACCCCTGTATGATGACTGTCCAAGTGATCAGTCTGTCAACACCAATACCGGGCCTGGATTACGCCACCATCACCTGGACCGACTACAGCTACTGATAGAATCGGGCCAATGTACGTCTCTATCTCACCGCTCTCAACGCAGTACCCTCTGGGGAACGGACTCCAGTGATTTACACCTTCACACATGTTCTTAATTTGACCAGTACATGCTCATTCTCAGTCACTGTTTCAAGTAAAAGCCCTACTGCAGGTTAAACGATTGCCGCGTTTTCAGGGCTATTTGCCAGTTCTTAGACATGTTACGAATTTCAAGCAATCTCACCTTTTCCATTTGAACCTTTATATTGTACAGTCAACATGGGCGCTCCAACACATTTTGATGCCAATAGAAAAGGGCTAATCGTTGAAAATGTTTTTTCTTACAGTGTTCTCACAGATTTTTATGATATTAGAGACAATAAGTTGCATCAAATAGTTGTTGAAATTTGCAATACTTGTATTCATGATGGTGGGAAGTGATGTATACAATATAATTTTGTTGTTCTTAGATATGTTAAGAGGCAAGCATACATCTTGATGCCAAAATATTGTATGGATTGATTCTATGTATGCTATCCTCGACTGATCAAACAATCAATAAGACAATCTTCTGCCAATCTTTCTTTAGACTATGAGGATCCCGTATTCTCCAACTGTCCCAGCAATATATGTAACTGCTAGCCTGCCTCTCAGCTGCCTGTCCAGTCAACTGGAAACAGAACCCTACCGTTACAGACAACACCAGGCAACTGTCCAAGTCTGTCAATCTTGAATCTGCGGACCACATTCTCTGAGGGCCACCCATTGAGATCAGCTATACTCCACGACGATTACGCAATACGACACAATGTTGCGAAATTCACCATTTGTTGTACAGGTAGGTATGCATTTGCCTTCAAAAGGGATCCAAATTATTACAGAAGCTCGGCTCTAGCTATGTTACACCAAGTCGCTTTTAAGCTTATGAATGACTTTACGAACGACTGGTGAATCAGTCTTGTGCAAAAATTATAAAGCATGTAATAGTATATCACCCAAGAACATGTTCCAGTCGTTCATAAAGTCTTTCGTAAAGAATAACTTGGTGAAACACCACCCAGGTTTCCAGTTAATAAATAAACATTGCCATCTTTGGATGTTTTTGAGTAGATAGACAGCCTAATTAGCTTGCGCCAAATAAGTGGATAAATAGAAAGATGAAATTCTAATTAAACAATCTTCCACAATTTGCTCCATGTATGGCGTGTCTGGGATGTATAACTGGCGATGGGGCTGCTCACCTTATCAATGATGCGACGCAAAAAAAAAAAAAAAAAAAAAAAATTCTATGTCGAAATGGAAAATAGTGGGCCCCGGCAGCCCCTTTAGAGGGCCTGATTGACGCTTCCTGCTTTTCCTTTCTGATGAACATCAAACAGGTAGCAAAGCATACTCCCATCTTTTAATATCTTTGTATCGGTCCGACCTGCGTTCATACCGGACGATCTCTCCGATTATAACGTGTTACGCTCTAATCCACTGGGCCAACACATAGAATAAAGAGAAACTGATATATCATTTTGCATGTTCATATTTATACGATATTCTAGCTTGATCAAGCACCCACCTTCACATCTTGCCCACCTGCGATAACCATACTAACCGATGCCGCGTGCGGACTATACGTCGGTGTGACCTGGGCCCAGGCTGGTAGCTCAAGAGATAATGGCAATGTTGACCCTTACATCAACTTTCAGTCTGTGGTGATACCTTCAGATTAGCGCACAGAGACTGTCACTATCACAAGCCACAGCTCGGCCGCGTTCTTCTTCAACTTGTACCTTGATGTAACAGTTAATGTAAAGCTTTAGGAAGTTAAGAAGTTGTAGCTGAGGGATTCTTATTCTGATTTTCAATCAAGTATTTAGGCAACATATTTATGTACCATGGCTCTCTTGACCAAGTCGTAGTAATAGATACACAATAAAAGGAATAATAAAAAAAGCTCTAAATTACACTTAATTTTGTGACACTCTGGGCATGACTTTCTTCTAGGTATATTTCCATTAATTTTAAAATAACCCTGTTAATTAAACTCAGTAGTTGCCTCAAAAGATTGTAAGAATGTTCTTGAACTGATTTTAATCCCGCAATAATCCATCTGCCTTCCTTTTATCCTTCAGACGAAGAGAGACCAGTTCTTGTAAACGCTCACGGACATCACAGTTCTCTACGTGTTCAACTCCTCTGAATCGGCCCTCATCACGTGGGCTGAGCCATCGGTAACTGATAATCTGGTGCAAACCAATCACTCAAACTCAAAACCCAGCGTCCAGGAGATAGTTTCAGTGCGTGGAATGAGTAACAACGGTCATACTACGCAGCCATCCGATTCCTCCAGAACACTGAACTTGCAGCTTCGTTTTCATTCGTTCAAGTTGCAACTAGTAAGTGTGTTAGGAAGATAAATTTAATAGCCATTTGATTGTCATATTCACCTGCCGCCCGGTAACATAGTTACAGTCAATTCAAATTTTGAAACAACCATTTGATTGGTTCACAGTATGTATGTTATTCTTCTGCCATTCTTATTGGATTATATTGTCTTAAATTAATTTGAAATAAAATGAATAAATTTACAGTATTACTCAATATGAGGCTAGCCTTGAAACTGAACAGAGTCCGCGAGGACCAGGTTTGGACCTTATACATCAGAGGTTGTGGCTCCAGTGAACCAAGTTACGAGATGATGTAAGTGGTTATTATCTTTCCTTTTCATTGCTATTTAAATAATACATTCCAGTATTTTGTTGATGTCCAGTTTTTACTAGAGCAATAGAAGTGTTTACATTGTATCTTCAATATAACCATACATACCATCCAAAGACACTCATGGCGTTAGCCAGCCAAACAGTCTCTATGCATACATGTAGGATATAACGATCAAAAGCCGTTCTTGCTACAATATGCCACTAGATACCTTCCTTGGATCAATCACTAGCACTTTCTCTATAAATAATATGTCTCCCTCAATACAACATTCATAATCAAATTTTATATTCATTGTTGTCCTTCATTCTTGCCATATTTTTTTTTATAATTCATTTTATTAATTTTTTATCATTCATTATCATTTGTTTCATTTTCCCCCAAAACAGCTGGAAACCCTGTTCCGTCAAGAGCACAGTCTAGGCACCATAACTTTCTGCGTTGCCAAATCTCTTCATCTGCTTTTGATGCCGACTCCGATCTCTCAGCCAAACTTTGTTGCTCACCCTCTACTTCAGGACGGCAGCGGCTGTTTACGGAGGCAGCAATGAGGAGCCGCTTTTGATTGCAGTTCGGCTGAATCAACGATAAGTTTCGATTGTCCAACAACGGAGTTGCCAATGCGATTGACTTTTACATCAGTAAAGATTCTTACCCGTTTGAAATATTCTCTTATGTTTCACCCAGTTGTTACTTTCCTTCTATCCCTAGATTCCAGGTCCAGTGTGATGTGAGCTTCATCTTTAAATTCAAAGCAGCTCAATTAAATTCAATTCCAATTCCATTTCCAGTTTCAATTCGATGTACCCCCAAATACTGCTTGCCTCTTTCCCTACATGTCTTATTCTTCAATCCAGTTCGACTTCAATTCAACCCAATTCCAATTCCATTCCATTCAATGTACCATGTTACACAAACAAAACTGCATTCCTTCGGATGTTGTGATGCCTGCACTATTCAATCCAATTCAAATTGATTACAAACCCAATTCCTTTTCAATTCCAACCGATCCATTCTAGATTCCAGGACCTTGCGAGCTACACCATGCCAGAACTCTGAACTGGTCTGTACTGCTGTAGACAGACTCAACTTTGAGTGTGAATGTACGGACAGCTTGGAGGGTACACTGTGTTACTACTGGTAAGCACTTGAAATCATTACCCCTATGATTCCATAATGGGCTGTGGTTGTAGTAACTGCGGTGTTTATAGCGAATAAAAGATCATATACGAAAAGTTAGTCAAACTAAATATACCATAATCCGACTTTCCAGAAGCAAACTTAACTTATGACGTCATAAGTCTGGGGGCTTCCAGTGCGGCTATTCAGGTGCTCGTATGTATACTCCTTAAATAACAGATTTTCGTTTGCTTACGGATACTGGAAGCCCCCCAAGCTATCGCCGCCACAAACAAAACATCACCTAAACCGAATATGTCGTATAGGTGGTTGCAACCAAATATGAAGTAAATTATTCACAAAATGCATGTTCTTTTCGTGTGTCCTTCTTCACTTGTTATGATTGATGATCTGTGACACAAAACTGTGCCTTAGGATTCTATTACTGCAGTTATCCATTATTTTTTTAGGTCAATATCCTAATTATTTTTAGTCCCACCCTCACCCACGCACCATTCCCTCATAAAAAATAATAATTTAATAAATAAAAAAAAAAAAAGGAACTTAGATCTCTATATCTGCCCAAGTCATTTCGAGTCTTTTATTAGCGGTCGCCAATGGAATTTTCATCTTTGGCATTATTATCACAATTATATTAGTTTTAAATGTATATAAGTGTTTTTCAGAAAAAATTTTTCAACTCGTCACTTGAATTATCACGCAAGCTTGAATAAAAGAAGGATTAAAAAAAATGGACAACTAGATAAAGAAAAGAAGTACTTGATTTTTAACCTATGAATGACAGTGGTGATCTCGGAGCGAAATTGTTAGAAAACAAAAATTTTCATAAACAGGCATAAAACGAAAGGTCAATATGTGTTAAATTAGAAACAGGAACTATTGTGCACAATATCATTCCGCATCTATTGTTAAATATTGTAATTTTTGAGACTACAAAATTTTTTAAAAAGGAGGTCGTAAAATTAGACTAAACCAGAAATTAGACTTTTAGGGCATCAATGATATCAATATGATATCTATTTTTATTATTAGTATTATTTTTTAAATATTATAGTGTCTTGAGGAAATAATAATCACGTATTGCTAATATTCAGCAGACTTCTGCGAAAAACAGCAAAGATTTTGTTAAAATAAAAAAGGTAATAGAGAAAGTATCTGATATAATTAATTTTAAAACTAGATCTACGTTTGTGTGATCCTCAGCAAGTTAGAAACAATATATAACTAATGGAATTAAAGTACAATAGTACTGTCATTCCATCAGTGATATGGAATTTTGAACTACAAATTTAAAAAAGAGGTCCTGTAACTTAAGAACTAACCACACGATTTTATAGAGTACCACTCAAGAACCTGAAGATATGTTATGTACATCTCATAATTGGAAACCAAATCCGCTGTTAAACTCAAAAAATCCGCATCGCAATCAAAACACCCGGATCAAAAATAAACGGCAAGGAGAGTAAATGCGTTTCACAAAGAGATATGACCAACGATAAATCCTGCACGACCGTTGGGAACGATAACCGCCTGGCGTTATCGACATACAGCGAATCCGCCCGTTGTTGACGCTAGTTCTGCCGCTTTACACCGCTTCAGTGTTGGGAAGGGCTTTGACGTCAGATGACTTTTGTAGCCTGTTTTCTCTTTTCACGTCGCAAGTACTATTCGTGATTGTCGCCAGATAGAACATGTTTAGGCAAAGCGGGAACGGCGGCCAGTGTGGTTGCCGCCCGCGGAGCGAATGTCCGAGTCCTCCCCTGCGTACGTTGCACCAGCGTGAATGTAAAGGCCAGTGAAATTTAAGAACGACTACGCTTTCGTCGCAACTTGCCTGAATTCACCAAAATCAAGATCTGGTCCTCCTTCATTTCAGGATAAGCCAGACAAGTTCGCGCTGATTTTTGAAAATTTTCAAAAATCTCCACGATCCAAATTAGATGATGCGCGACTGAGAGGACTATCACGAAACCTAAAGCCGACAGGCCGCCATCAGTAGAACACCGTCTCGATCGCTGTGTAAGTCGTGGATCGCCACAGTGCGCAAGTTCATATTTTAGTTGATTTTAAGCTGCGACAAGAGAAGTCGAGACCGCGAAGATGCGCGAAGGTCGAGGCTATTATGTAATTCGCGGATACACTAATGTGTAGCCTATTGTTTGCGTTGCGGAACGCAAGTCATTCAGTGTTGTTCTCGTTTAGAACCACAGAAGAAGTCGATAGAAGATACGTAGTATGCGATTCTTCGGTTCACCTACCGAAGATTCTTGACACCGGAATTTTACTCTGGATAAAGGTGTTCTAACAATGCAAAGGTTTGTCGCACACAACGATCGCCCTTCTGTGGGACAGGCCCT
>CALNVZ010002974.1:29036079-29104130 GCA_940671915.1 Paracentrotus lividus | reverse complement strand
TTAATAATTTATATTTATAAAATAAAACTGGCCTGGGGCTGAGAAATGGCCCCACACAAAAGAAGCTTTACGAGTGAGATTAGTCGCATGCAATGTTCAAGGGTCAAATCTGTTACTGATAGTGATGGATATCTTTTGCTTTTATAAACGTGAGTGGTGCAATGATTGACTTTTTATAGCTGAATCAAGTGGGGTTTTCCCTTTGTTGGCTGGTAAAAGATAAAAGTTGTGAATGATAGATTTTGTTGCATTTAAAAAATAGAGATTATTATTTATGTCAGAATATTTTAAAACTTACATTTTAATGTATTTTGAATATGAGAAAGGTTAATCTTGCCATGTGCTGCTAAACAAGTTCTAGATTAATCCTTCCCATATGTACCAGGATAACCTCCGTATGTTAAGTTTCCTCTTTAAGTTAGTCCATTTTAAGAATGTATTGGTGACACTGGTGCTAAGGATTGAAAAGTGGAAGAGTATACATTTGCGCAACCAAGAACATGTTCTCAGTCGTTTCTGAAAGTCGTTTGTTGCTTACGAATGCCTGGTAGAAACACCAAACTGGATCACTTCTGTTTTTACCTTTTCTTCTGAATGAACAAATCATTCAGCCATACACATGTTCTCTTTTGTCTTTCAAATCCACAGACCAAAGCTCCACCAACATTCTCTGGTTGTGACCAGACCATCACAGTCAACACTGACCCAGGTTCTGCCACTGCTAGTGTCTCTGGAATGTATCAGCCACAGATAAACTATTGTATTGGTACCCTACCGTGGTAGTCAACGATGCCATCAAACTCAAACTTTGTCCTTGGCCAAACACCACTGTATCTTTTTACGTTACATAGATGCCTCCAACAACAACAATACGATGTCCTTGTTGCATGGAAGTTCTTGGTAGATCCTCGTTCGTTATTAAACCTTGCTTGAGAAATGATGGTTTTCATTTGTGGGGAGGGGGGGGGGTTAATTTGTGGTTCTTGTGGAGGAGCATCTTTCTCATAATGTCATTCATACTTTGTCAAAATTGAGATGTGTAGCACCTCGTTCACTACGTGTATATGTTCAATTTTATGTAAGATGGCAATATGTCTTAAACCGTAAAAAAAAATACCAGAATCAATCTAAGGCCTGCAGAGCTCATTCAAAGCTTGCTTTACCACGTAGGCCATACCTATAATTGTTATGTCTTGAATTGCGATTGTCATTATGTAAATTTATTTCTTTATACGATATTGTTATTATATGAAACCAACTAAAATCTAATCAAATCAATATAAAAAAATTCTATGCCTATTCGTTCCACTCAGATGCTGAGAATCCAAGTTTGGTAAACTGCTCTGCCAAATCACAACAAGCACCGATACCAACTCCTCTACTGCCATTGTGACCTGGTCAGAGCGTAGCGCGAGATCAGTCTGGTTGTAGTGTCTGCTTCCTCTGATTTAGCAAGTGAACAGCATTCTCTGTCGACCTACGACGGTCACCTATACTGCTACAGATGGGATGGAAACACTGCACATGCTCTTTTATTGTGACCGTCACAGTGAGTAGTTTGCAAGGATGTGGGAGTAGAGGGGAATGATATATTTGATTTGTGTTTGCAAATAAGTGTTCATCTGACAGCGAATATTGTCCCACTGGCAGCAATATAGGAATAAATCTAAGCACATTTTCAGCTTTTGTCTAGGCTTAATTGTATAATGTCTCTTTATGTTACTTGAATTACATGTACACGTGGACACTAATTGTTACAAGGTCATTGGACCATGGAAATGGACCTCTTTATGACAAGTTTCCACTCAACATGAGACAAGTTTCTGTTGTTCTTGAAAGTTTATATTTTTTTTTTTACTAGTCATTCCCATTTGTCTTCTCTATGTTCTACAATGTACCTTTACATGGGCTTGTTACTTTCTCATTTTCGTTGATAACACAAAAATGCAAACAGATTAAAATAACATTGTCACTGGTCATAAAAGAAATGGCGACGAGATTATAGGAAATTTTGTTCTCAGTAAATGTTAGCAAGAATGCAAATGCACTTCTAATGACTTTCATTTTATGGTTATTTTTATCAACCAATCATGACTCTCTCTCCAAAACTCTACAGATGGCGAACACCAGTATTTCCTTATGCAAACAGCTCCACCCTTGCCATGAGTACAGATGCTGGTGAGAATTTTTGCAACCGTTTCCTGGACCTACCCGTAGCCGTCGACAATGGATGGTACTTCCTACTCTTTGACTCTAACTACAATCCCTTGGACACCTTCCCACTTGGAGACACCATTGGTGGTTTATACAGACCTCGGATGTCTCTGGCAATGAGCAAATTGTTCCTTCACTGTTAGCGTAGAAGGTGGGAGTGAATGAATGATTAAAAGTGTTACAAAATTGAAACATACAATAAGTTCTAAAGATACTATTTGAGTCTTTAAAATCTTTAAACTACTGTCAATGAATTCAATGCATACAAATTTGAATCTTATTTTTCACATCGGGTGTGCATATTCAGGAGAGGTTATATTTGCCATGTGTATACTAATTGAGTGAATTCTAACATTTGATATATGAGTAATTTCCATGTAGATTTTGTCTCTTACACTTACAATGGCACTAGAATGATAGAATATTGAATGTTAGAATCTTCCTGGATTTTATCAAATGCTGCCATTAGACTGACATTAAGAAGTACATCATATTGTGTCTCAGTGGCAGCATTTATTACATACATGTACATGTACATGTATTTTAAATAAATACAAACAAGGTGATATCTACAAATACATCTTATATGTTATTTTATGTACCTGTAGGAAAATATAGCCTAAATTTGAATATTGTAGAATTTTACAGGGACTGACTTGTGATATATGGCAAAAATGACCACTTATGCGATATACTATGTACATTGTTTTCTTCTGAATAGATAATGAACCACCATCATATGCCAACTGCCCCTCGGACCAAACCATTACCCTCGGGGCCTCTGAAAGCTTCCAAGCCATCACCTGGGTTGCTCCCACTGTATCGGATAATGTAATGATCGACACGAATACCTCCACCGCTACCTCAGGCTCGGATTTCTACTTTGGAATCACGGTTGTGACTTATTATGCTAATGATACAGCAGGCAATGAGATGCGATGTCAATTCACTATTGACGTACTAGGTATGCGATGATGTTTTTTGACCGATTGTTGTCACTTTGTGCTCATAGTTTACCCCGAAACACAAATTCAAAACATTACCAGGAACAGGAATTGTCACAATGAATATAGTATATATAATTGGTAAATGAATAAATAATCTTTTCTTTTTGTAACAGCACGAAATCAATTATTGTTTTTTAAGCTGTATTGCGCATGAATATGAAAATACATGATTGATATATACAGTAGTATGTATGTATTTTTGCAAAAGATTGGTAAATGGGAGTATAATTATTATTGGGAAACGTGTAGCAAAAATGATTACTCTCTCTTATTTATCCATTTAAGTTTATTTCACAACAGTTTACCAATACTACTCATTATCTGAGTACGTTTATATTGCTATATTTTATTGACAAGACATCATTCTAAAAATGCCAATCTAACTATGGATAATGAAATCTTAAAATGATCTTTTTCCTATCCAAGATGTGACTGCACCCTCGCTGGAGAGCTGTCCTTCCACTGTGACCTACAACTCCTCCATGTACACCCTAGGCAACGGACCTCTGTTCGTCACACCCAATGCTTCTGATGCCAATGGTATTCAGTCCATATCTGCAAGTCATGGCCCCTATGATAACTTCACTCTAGGAGACACCACTGTGGTCTATGTCTTCACTGATAATGCTAACCTAACTACTACCTGTTCCTTTGATGTCATCATCGCAGGTAAGTGGGGTTCTTGAGTTATTTTCCTGTTTTTAGTTTGATTTCAATATCTTATTGGCAAACTGATTGCAACTAAAATCTGAACTAAAAAACGTATATGTAAATAAATATCTGTTTTAAACTAAAATCTGATAAATTTTCAATTTACAGGTTAAACATATAAAGAAAGAGCACAAATGCAATATCAAATAAACAAGTGTGAAATACTGTAATGCAGTTCATGGTTTACCATGTGGTTAGTCCCAAAAAGGACTGTTGGCATTTGAGCAAATGCGACTCTTAGCAGAATTTGTTAAATTTCTAATCATTTTGGTGATTCCAAAACCTCACAACTCTAAACAATTTTTATGTGGATAATTATAAATTAACCTTTCCAATTCAACCTTCCACAATTCAATCTCATGACTACAACATTATTTTCACTTCACCCCCTCCCCTTTCTTCGTACAGACGATGAGAACCCCATTGTGGACTCCTGCCCCAGCAGTCAAACACTGGAATTCAACAGCAATGGAGCAATGGTTATCGTTGCCAACTGGACCGAGCCTGCCTTCTCTGACAACTCTGACAATGTTACAGTGACTTCATCCAGCACCAGCCCTGATATGTTTGGTTTAGGAAATAACACTGTCACGTACACCGCTCAAGATCCTTCTGGGAACGTGGCAGTGTGCAGCTTTGTTGTCATGGTCGAGGGTGAGCCCCTGAAATTTTACATTGATTTCCGTCTCTTGGTTTTGGGTTGTTAAAATGGAAAACCTGTGAAAGGGAGAGCAAGAATCCATTGTTTTTCTTATTAAGATTATGGTTAAAATTACAAATGTATATGATCACGTATGTTTGCGGAGTATTTTAGACTTAATTTATTTTACAGTCTGCTCCGGTGATAATGACCATAGACACAATGAAATTCTTTTATAACGAGGCAGTTCCACTGGTTCCAAGTTAAAACGTGCACATTTGTCTGTATACCTTTGTCTTCAGCATAACAAGAATTTGTTATACTGAGGTATTTGACTTGGTTGTGAGTTAACTTTTTGGAGTTTCTGCTGCAAATATTTCTTCTTAAATTTGATAGGTCTTGTTGTTTTGGTGGATGAGCACTTATTTTGATTTCAAGGGCTTGGTTATGCATGTATAACATCATTCAATCATTCCCATCACAATGTATTTCCCATTTGCAGACACAATCCCGCCAACTCTATCCAGCTGTCCTCCTGACGTCAGTCTAGTGTTAGCTACCGGTTCCTCTACTGCTAATGTGACATGGTCAGCTCCGACCGGATCGGACAACGGTGTCCTTACTGAAGTTGTACCATCTCAAACACCACCAGCCGACTTTCCTATTGGAGTAACAACGGTTACATACACGGCTAGAGATTCCGCTGGTCTCACTGGAACATGCTCATTCAATGTCACAATCATAGGTAAGAGCAAATCGTGAAGTGTTTGGTAAAAAAAAGGTCCAACTTGCTTTTTATCCAGTATATTCAAACACATAGTCCATATTCTGAAACGAAGACCGAGTTTGTATGAGTCGCAAGTTCCTGCAAACCTATTGTGCGATCCTTTTTTCTGATGCAGCAGTCAACATTGGAAAAAAGGATTGCACAAAAGCTTCGCAAGAACTTGTGACTTGGGCCTTGAAGTCATTCCACAAAATGTACCAGGGAGCTTGAAGGGTGAAACAAAAATGACAGTAGGCTTTCTTGATATTTTCAACAATCATCTGAAACAGCTAATTTCATACAGGCTTCTAATATTTGTAAGAGTATCGTCATTTTATATTTCATTTATAAGGGTATGCAGCTAATTGTTTAGATGTAAAAGCATTTAGGATTTTAGATAACAGTTTATGTGTTTATGATGACCTATTACTAAAACTAAATAGATTTTTGTCTATCCATTTGTCTATAAAAGCTTTGTTAAAAACACTCTATTACCACATATCAGTAGCTTTCTTTTTGATAGTTCATGTCTTATACTTGCAGAAAAGATCCCTGTTTTATGCAACTTTGGAATGTGAATTAAATATTTATTGGTTTTGTCTCAACACAGATTTGGAGATGCCTGTGATATCCAACTGCCCTGTCAACATCACTGTAGAGTTGGGAGCCTCTGAATCAACCTCCAATGTGTCATGGACGGAACCAACAGCTACCGATAACAGTGGCAACTTTGGTCTGCAACCCTCTCATTATCCCTACAGCATCTTCTCTATTGGAAGTACCACTGTGACATACACTGCTACAGATGGTTCAGGGAACAATGATACATGCTCCTTTGAAGTCATTGTCCTGGGTGAGTTCATTTGTTAGGTTATGCATGTACCCCAGGGGCCTGTGTCTCGAAACTGTCATAAGTTCTTGGATAACCCATAGGTAAACATGTTGTAGAATCAACAAATGTTTCAATGGGATGTCCACGAAATTAGACTCATGATGGTTTCGAGAAATGTTCCCCTTGTCCACAGACAAGACACTGTCAGAGTACAGCTTGCCATTTCCAGAGCAGATGGAGCATATTGTCACATTAGAGAAATTCTGAATAGATAGCCAGAGTGAGGCACAAATTTTCCCCATTCTTATCTCCTATTCAAGTAACATAGTACATCTATCTGCATATTGTTGAAAGATACCAGTTACTGTCTTTGTTGTTCCTGAGAAAACCCAGAGTTTCCGCATTCATATAGTTGTCTTAGAGCACTGAAGAATGTTGAAATCACATAATTTGCTTCCTCAACCCTTCAGGTTATGTCAACACTCTAGAGAACGTCCTCTATTGCCAAGCTACCTCTCCTCTTGTGCAATTTAGACTTCTCTGAAAAAATTGTTTCAATTGTTTATTCTAGTTCCTGCATGAATATTTTAGAATTCACTCTAATTTCTAACATAATCATGTCCCTGAAATCTGTACTTCTGTTGTATCACAATGCATGTCCTTCCCATTTTCTACTGGAACGTAACTAAGATTCCCTTCCATACTGTTTAATTGTCTTTCCTGTGGATTATCTTCATGCAGATAATGTGGACCCAATCTTGATGTGTCCATCCATTATCACGCTGGGCACTGACACCGGTAAGGCCGTTGCCTCCAACATCTCAGCATCGGTCCGGGCTATGGACAATGCAGGGACTCCAGTTTTGACGTCCAACCTACCAGGGGACGAGGCAGGAGTAGGAGTCACCATGGTCGCTGTGACAGCTACAGATGGCTCTGGAAATCAAGCAACCTGTGAATTCAATATCACTGTCCGGGGTGAGTTATACAAGCAAAATTTACGGTGATACTTTGAAATAAGAAGTACCTGTATCTGGAGACAAGGGTTTCTACAAAATCTGGACCTTTCATAAGATTTTTTTTAAATCCACTTTATGGAAATTACATCTTTATATCATTTAAAAAAAATATTTCCTTCGTGATCAGATGGTGAAGCACCAACGTATGCATCTTGTCCAGGAGATCTGTACATGAGCACTACCAATGTAGTGAGCTTGACCATCCCTGAACCTACAGATAACACTGTAGTCTTTGGAACCTCCGTCTTCTTCACTGAATTCACAAATATATATGTTTTCTCCTTGATCAGATCGTGAAGCACCAACGTACGCATCCTGCCCAGGAGATCTGTACCTGAACACTACCAATGTGGCAAGCTGGACCATCCCTGAACCTACAGATAACACAGTAGTCATTGCAACCTCCACCTTCTCCCATGAACCTGGTGTCTTCACCTCTGGTACCACCGTAGTCAGCTACAATGCTACCGATCAGTATGGCAACCAGGGAACATGCCAGTTCTCAGTCACTGTTGACGGTAGGGACAAGAGATAATACACAATTTTTCTTTGCTTCAAGTGCTTTGTATATGAAATAAATGGTATATTGTTGAGAGAAACATCTTGGAGATGCTACGAAGGCAGGCATCTACAGTTAAACCTGCCGTTCATGTATCTTGTTAGTCCTCTTAAACAGAAAAGCAAGCTGTCTTTTTTTTTTCTCTCTAGTTGTTGTATGGATCAATTAGAAATATGACTATTTTCATACAAATTAAAGGATATATACAATGTATCTGTGGTTAGTAAGGGTTGTGAATACATTGTAGGTCTTTGTTGAAAATCAAATTTTTGACTTGCATTCATAACATTATCTCACAGTGGTGAGCGCTGCAATCAGCCGATTGACTAGATATCTCTCCCAGTACTTCAGGCCGAATGTTCATTGTGAACTGATGTTTTTCTATGTCAAATAAAAATTACATGTATATTAACAACCTTTCTTTGAATACGTACACCTTACAGACACTGGCAGCCCATCCGTCTCCAACTGCCCATCGGACATCACCATCAACTCATCGGTAGCCATGTTCACTGCCAATGTCACATGGTCAGAACCTTCTGCATGGGACACGGATACTGTGACCAAGAACCAGACACATTATTCTGGAGACTTGTTCCCCATTGGAGTCACAGAAGTCACCTATGTATTCACAGACACTACTGGCAGGTCCACCTCCTGTATCTTTGATGTGACTGTCATCCGTAAGTATTTGATAATATTTTCGCTGAGCAAAAGAAAAAAAGATATTAACTCTGGAGTTAAGTGTGGAAGAGAAAAGAAAATGGGGTGACAGAGTCTGGACTAGCGTCTTTCGTACACTGCATAGCCATGCATGTATTGCACCATATTTATAGTGGCTATTTCACCTCAAGCAATGCACTGTTTAAAACATTCATTTACATGATTGTATGTCTGTTTTATTGGATGATGTCTTGCGAATATTTACGAGTATAACAGAAATTCTTAAATCTGTAAAAATGTTCTTCAAATTCTTCTTTCCAGTACAAAGGGACGATGAGCCACCAGTCTTTGACTACTGTCCCAGCAACTTCACTGCTTACACACCAGTAGGCCACCCTTACGGTGCTGTCACTTGGCCTGAGCCTGTTGCTTCTGATGCCAGTGGACTGCCAGTTACCCTCCTTTCAGACTTCGTCAACGGAGGCACATATAGTGTCGGATTCCAGACTGTTGATTACACCGCCCTGGATACGTTCAATAACACTGCTACCTGTGAATTCACCATTGAAATCATAGGTAATAATAATAATAATGATAATAATGCATGTACATTATATTTATAAAGCGCTCAATACAAATGTTTCTATACACTAAGGTACTGCCACCTTCAATACTTACTTAATTTTTACTAGTTGATAACATTCTGAACAGTTGATTATTTTCCCCAATAAATTTGCTGCTGAGTGACCGTGTTTGAAATCGTTTCATTTTCTTTTATCTGCATGTGACCAATTATTGATTCTTTGTAATATATATTATATATAACTCCTGTCCAATGGAAGCCAAACTTCTTATCATTATCATTATAATCAAAACTGTAATCTTTAATCTTGAATGTTTCCACTTGACTTTACATGTTTCAATCTTCTCCCATTTCACAGAGGACTTTGCACCTGTGTTTGAGAACTGTACCTCAGACATCTTCCAGGACACGGACCCTGGTGCTGCCAATGCGACTGTCACATGGACGCCGCCTGTAGGTAGCGACGCCAACGGTGCAGTAACCACCAGTTCCAACTACAACCCTGGAGACGTCTTCCCGATGGGTCCTACGGTGGTTATCTATGACGTGACTGATGGTACTAACAACACCGCCAACTGCACCTTTACCGTCACTGTTTCAGGTATGGTGATACTATTTTGAGGGAGGAAAATGATGTTTTATCATTGTTTTTTTCTTTCTCTCTTCAAATCTGTAGCACACAAATACATTATATTAATTTTAAATTAATTCATTGCAAGATTGATTACAGATGCCTCCTCCCAGAAAGGGGAAAGTTGGTTGCATGAATGAATCCTATAAAAATTGATCTCACCAATTCATTAAAAGGGGCTTTAAAAATTTGAACAGTGGTCAATTTTGATTTTATGCCAATCTATGACAGTATCAATGATATTATATCATGTACAACCAAAAATAGTGGGCAACAAATTAGTAAGAAGTAAGAGTGATTTAATGTGAATTCACTTCATTGTTTTTTTTGCTTTTTAGATGGTGAAGATCCAACTTTCACCTTCTGCCCGTCACCCATCACTGTCTACGTCCAATCCAATGCAACCTCTGGGAGCGTCACATGGATGGAACCTACTGCTGAGGATAACGTGGGTGTGGTAAGCCTTGTGGGTACCTACTCCCAGGGTTCATTTGATGTTGGACCATATTCGGTTGTGTACAGTGCCCAGGATGCTGCCGGCAATGAAGCGCTGTGTACCTTTACCGTTAATGTCATCCGTAAGTAAACCATTCACTTGTCTCTAGCTAAATAGGTTCATCACAAGTTACATGTATGCCCACATTTTGCCCTTGACGGCCTGTTTTCTGGGATTATTGTACTTATCCCCCTCCTAATCTTCCCTTGTTTCATTGAATGATGTTAGTAAATCTGATATAGCTTCCTGTAAATTGGGCTGCAGCGTGTGGAACGAGGGCATAACCTTTGGGTTAGCCGCCTAAGGAACAACAAACTGTTTTTCCTAAAAATTGAAATTCTCTGTATTCTCTGCTACATGTTGATTGCTGCATTTCTTCTTAGTATCTCAGTATTTTGTTATGAAATTTTCATATGATCTATGATATTCATTCACGTACATGTTTGAGTTTGAGTTTGAGTTTGATTTTATTCACGGAAATTATTAAAAAAACCTGCTATCAGCCTAAAAGGCTGCTTTTCAGCAAGGCCGTGCATTCAATACAAATGTACAAACATTGTAAGAAAACAATATAAATACAAGTAAATACTAGGTTACAAAACCAATGACGTAGCCAGTTAATCCAGGGCTAATCCAGGGCGAAGCGATTTAACGATGTACGTTGTACGGTGTAACAATAAATTGTGTACAATAGATCGCCGATAATCCTGTTATCAGCCCGTCACGCCAGAGGATGTAGTAACAAACGTAACAATTTATAAAACAACAAAAATAAAATAAATATACTAACATTTAAAGACTTAACAACTTAACAACTACAAACATTGTATAAAGGCATTTAAATCGGTTGCCGATCTAATTACTTGAGGCAAGGAGTTAAAGTGAACAGAAGCACTGTATATGACACTGTGTTTCAAGAAATTTGTAAGAGGTTTTGGTAGGTCAATGAAAACTTCTCTATTTCTTAAACCATGTCGATTTTCCCTTAGTGTAATTCTTGCATTCAATGAATCAGGCAATAAATTATGTATTGCTTTAAAAATAATTATAATAGCTGTTTTCCTCCATCTTTCTTCTAATTTATCAATACTTATTGTACTATACAATAATTCCCTATTATAACGAGCATCTACACCTAAAACAATACGGAGAGTTCTATTTTGTAATGTTTGGAGTCTTTGTAAATTAAATGAATTTCCGTTCATCCAGATACTTGAACAGTAATCAAAATGTGGTTGAATAAGTGTCTTATAAACCATGAGAGCAGTATTATAATCTATAAAAAAATCTTACTCGCTTTAACAACTGAAAATTCCTAATGATATTTAATCTGTACCATTCATGTACCATTCATGATGTTTCCCAAATGTTAAATCACCAAGGATGAATGAAATTAAAGATATCCTCCATTTGTGCTTTAATAGAGGACCAATCGCCAGTGTTGACCTGTCCCGCTGACATCACCCAAGCCACCGATGCAGGGGTCAACAATGCCACTGTCACCTGGGCTGAGCCGACCGTGATGGATGACAGGGAAAATGCTACCCTCTCAACCCCTAACCTATCCTCTGGTGATGTCTTCCCTCTGGGTTCAACCACCGTCATGTATACCGCCACCGATGTCGCAGGCAACACAGACACCTGCTTGTTCAGTGTTCTCATTAGGGGTAGGACTTGAATTTTAATTTGATAATGATAAAAGGTACAGCTGCAGCTGAGCATTTTTCTTTTAGAAATCACATTCAAAATAAACAATTGCAATCAATTGCATCTCAATCAGTTGCATATTGATCGTAACCAATCAGGAACCTTGTTTCAAATTTGCAATCGATCATAACTTTTATGTCCAGAGCACAGATGTATAAATCATTATGCACTTATAGTTAGCCTGCATTATACTTATTTGAAGAACAATTCTGCCTCTGTGCAATATTTGAACTATTGATGTATCCCTTTTTATATAGACGAGGAGGATCCAGTAATTGATGGCTGCCCCTCTGCAATCACCGACTACACCACGGCCTCTACCACGGTGGCTATATCGTGGACCGAACCTACAGCTACAGATAACGTCAATGTGGCTAGTCTGACATCCAACATACCGTCTGGAACTCCGATGGGAGTGGGCACGTCGAACATCATCTACACAGCTGTGGATGATGCGTCCAACACAGCTACTTGTACATTCAGCATCACCATCATGGGTGAGATAGTTTTTATAAATTATATATGATTGAATGAACTTGGTTAATCAGGTGTTTTATAGAGTGCATTGTGAAAATGGAACTGCCCACTCCTTTTAAATGTTTTAACATTGTTTATCTTTGTCTTTTAAACGTAACATCTTACAAGAGCACATTACATGTACTTCTAGGGCTAAGAATCATGCTTTTCAGGATTTCCTTATATCTTTCATACTGCACACAAATCATTTCATTATAATACCACCGTTTTCTTGTGGAATGGTCAAGTTCAGAAATTCAAATACAATACATGATGTAAATCAAATCTAGAAGAAATTTGCATATCTTACTTTGTAAGTATCTGTGAGAAATTACTAGAGATAGCGCTTGCTATTGCACAGTAATTATGTTTAAAGCATTGATATACAGTAATTTACCGCTAAATTATGTGAGGTAGTTTTGTTTAGATTTCCCCTCTTCAGGCGATTCTTTGATTCATTTGATAAAACAAAAAATTGTACAATTAAGCCTTTGGGCATTTATGCAGATTATTTTTGGCGATTGCATTCAAACACTAAACCAATCTGCAATAACATAATCTTGATATTTCCACCCACAGAGGACACTCCACCAGCTATATCTGGTTGCCCATCTGACATCAGCCAGAACACAGACTTCAACAGCTCTACTGCTGTGGTCACCTGGACAGAGCCTACAGCGATGGATGACAGAGGAAATTACACCCTGACTTCAGACCTATCCTCTGGCTCACCATTCAGTATAGGCACCACTACAGTCACTTACACTGCAACAGATGCTGCTGGTCAAGAGACTCTTTGCACATTTGATGTAGTGATCAGAGGTATGTATAGTATACAAATTCAAACTGACTTCCAAGAAGTTTTGGGGAAAACATGTGATATGCATTAAGGTGACATAAATGCAGATGTATATATTTTACAGAGCAGCACTTGAAATAAGAATCAAAATTGGTTACTTGTGAGTCTTCGAACAAAAATTTTTGTGTTCCAAAACCCTGATGATTCCTTACTTTTTACCAATGGTTCAAATGTACACAAATGTATGTATTGTATATTTGGTTAATTTCCATTGTGGTGCACCAGGGGCGTCAAAAATGTCAGTCACGATGTGGTACATATAGCAATTGCAATTATTGGTTACTTTAATCAGTGTCTAACATATTAAAATTTGAGTCCTTTCTTCCTAATTTATTAAGGGAAAGAGAAGATGGGCAAAACAAACAATTTGCGTAAAAGATGTGCTTAAAAAAATACTTTTTTGCACAAAATGTTAGTATTTGTTTTTTTTTTCTGAGATAGCAGGATGAATAAACTCAGCCAATCATGAGTATTAGATTTTCAAAGTCAATCATGTGTATTCATCTTTATACAGACCAAGAGGATCCTGTCCTTGTAGACTGCCCAACTGCCGTCTCCGCCACCATCAGCCCCAACGATGCCACCACTCCTGTGACCTGGACTCCCCCCACCGCCACCGATAACTCCGGCATGGTGACCGTATCTGGATCAGTCGATCCTGGTGTTGAGTTGGCCGAAGGTATCAGGGTAGTCGTCTATATAGCCCTCGATGGATCTGGCAATAATGCTGTCTGCACCTTCGTAATCACGGTTTCAGGTGGGTCTTCGTGGCTTGGAAAATGGAAGTTCATAAATTTACTTGCTATAATAATAACATCTGTCTTCAATTGCAACCCATAAAGATCTTGTGTAAAACCTACTTGTTTGTACTACCATTGATCAATCAGTAGTAGCAGATAACTGTTGCTGAGCTAGCTCCATTAGCATCCTTGGATATTGTGTGGGCTCTGTAAGTCTTCAGGCTGGGTAATAATACTTTGCGCTTTGACCTATCTTCAGAGTTGATTTGGCACAATAAAAATCACATTACTATTGTTATTATTATTATTATTATTTAATGTTAGATGATGTAACAGGAAATTAAACCAATAACTCTAATATTCATCTGTGTTCCTGGATTCTCTCTATCTTTACAGAGGACCAACCTCCTGTAGTGAGTGACTGTCCAAGTGATCAGTCTGTCAACACCAATACCGGCCTGGATTACGCCACCATCACCTGGACCGAGCCTACAGCTACTGATGAATCGGGCAATGTGACGGTCTCTATCTCACCGCTCTCAACGCAGTACCCTCTGGGAACGACTGCAGTGATTTACACCTTCACAGATGTTCTTAATTTGACCAGTACATGCTCATTCTCAGTCACTGTTCAAGGTAAAAGCCCTACTGCAGTTTAAAGGGATGCCGGTTTTCAGGCTATTGCCAGTTCTTAGTGTACATGTTACGGATTTCAAGCAATCTCACCTTCCCATTTGAACCTTTATATTGTACAGCACATGGGGCTCCAACACATTTTGATGCCAATAGAAGAAGCCAAACTTTGAAAATGTTTTTCTTACCGTGTACTCATAGATTTTTATGATATAGAGACAATAAGATCAAATATTGTGAAATTTGCAATACTTATATCATGAGATGTGAAGGGTTGATGTATACAGTATATTTTATTGTTGTTAGAGTGTTATAGAGGGCAAGCATACATCTTAATGCCCAAATATTGTATGATTGATGAGATGTATATTCCTCAGCTGATCCAGCAATCAATAAGACAATCTTCTGCAATCTTTCTCTACCTCTATCTTTCTTTGCGGCTATCATTAGACTACGAGGATCCTGTATTCTCCAACTGTCCCAGCAATATTGATGTACTGCTGCCTGCCTCTCAGCTACCCGTCGCAGTCAACTGGACAGACCCTACCGTTACAGACAACACCGGCAACGTGTCCAAGTCTGTCAATCTTGAATCTGGGACCACATTCTCTGAGGGCACCCATGAGATCAGCTATACTGCCACGGACGATTACGGCAATACGAATGTCTGCGAATTCACCATTGTTGTTACAGGTTAGTATGCATTGTCATTCAAAAGGGATCCAAAGTATTACAGGAGCTCGGCTCTAGCTATGTTTCACCAAGTCGTTTGTAAGTTAGGAATGACTTTACGAACGACTGGTGATCAGTTCTTGTGCAGAATTAGAAAGCATGCGGTTAGTATATCACCCAAGAACATGTTCCACTTGTTCATAAAGTCTTTCGTAAAGAATGACTTGGTGAAACACCACCCAGTCCAGTTTAATAATAAAATTGCATCTTTGGATATTTTGAGTAGCTTAATTTAGCTTGCAATAAATGGGTAAATACAAGATGCTTCTAATTTAGTGTGTGTATGAGGGTGTGTGTTTGTATGTACTGCTTTAACTGCTTGATTACTTTAATTGCTCTATTTGTAATTGCTTACTAGTACTTTGTTTATATGTTTATTTGTAACAGGGCACTGTTTTCAAGCAGTTCACTGCTTTTGAAGGGTCCTAACCATTACATTTTATATGTTCAATTATTATGCATTGTATGTTTTATATTGGATGTTTTACTGATGGTTAAATAAATAAAAACACATAAAAAATACATAATTTTCCATGTATGGGGTCTAGATGTTAACTGGAGATGGGCTGCACCTCCTTATAAAAAAAAAAAAAAAAAAAATCCAAATTCCATTGTCGAAATGGAAAAATAATGGGCCCATCAGCCCCTGAGCAGCTCCTGATTGACGTTCCTCTTTTCCTTTCTTGTTGAACGTCAAACAGGGTAGTAGCAACTCCCATCTTTTAATATCTTCGGGTATGGTGCGACCTGCGTTCATACCGACGATCTCCCGATTATAACGTGCACGCTCTATCCACTGGGCCAACACATAGAATAAAGAGACTAATATATCATTATGCATGTTTCGTATTTATACCATATTCTAGTTGATCAGCCACCTACCTTCACATCTTGCCCACCTGCGATAACCATGACTACCGATGCCGGCGTGGACTATACGTCGGTGACCTGGGCCCAGGCTGTAGCTACAGATGATAATGGCAATGTGACCCTCACATCAGACTTCCAATCTGGTGATACCTTCAGCATAGGCACAGAGACTGTCACCATCACAGCCACAGACTCGGCCGGTTCTTCTTCAACTTGTACCTTTGACGTAACAGTTAATGGTAAGCTTTAGGAAGTCAGAGTTTGTAGTTGAGTGATTTCTTATTCTGATTTTCAATCAAGATTTTAAATCATCTTGTGCACGTATAGTATATAGGCAACCTATTTATGTACATGACGATCTTGACCAGTTGTAATAATAAGATACACAATAAAAAGGAATAATATAAGCTCTAAATTACACTTCATTTTTGGTGACACTGGCGTTACTTCTTCTAGGAATCCCCATTAATAAAAAAAAAACCCTGTTAATTAAACTCAGTAGTTGCTCTCAAACGATTATAAGGATGTTCTTGAACTGAGTTTTAATCCTGTAATAATCCATCTGCCTTTCCTTTTATCCCTCAGACGAAGAGAGACCAGTTCTTGTAAACTGCTCATCGGACATCACAGTCTACGTGTTCAACTCCTCTGAATCAGCCCTCATCACGTGGGCCGAGCCATCGGTAACTGACAACTCCGGTGAAACCATCACTCCAAACTCTAACCAGGATCCAGGAGATAGTTTCAGTGCTGGAATGAGCACAACGGTCATCTACGCAGCCACTGATTCCTCTCAGAACACTGGAACTTGCAGCTTCGTTGTCATCGTTCAAGTTGCAACTAGTAAGTGTGTTAGGAAGATAGTTTGTATAGCCATATGATTGTCAAATTCACCTGGGCCCTGTAACATAGTTACAGAGTTACTATCAATTGCAAATTTGAAACAACCATTCTGATTGGTTCACAGAGAAACTTTATGCGAGGAGTCCATGCCACAAGGAACCTGATTAGTTTTTATCGATTTACAATTGATTGTGACTCATAATATTCCACGCCTCTGGACTGCAGATCGAAAAGTTATTTAATTTGTTGAAATATCCAGCATTGGGTACTGCTTTGTAGATATACATGTTGCTTCATGAAATAGATTTGAATAATGATATGCATTTAAAAAAAAAAAAAAAAAAAATTCACCATTATTTTGCCATTTTGATATTATTGTGAGGCTGGTGAGTATATATATTGTTTATTAATTTGAAATAATGATTATTTACAGGTATTACTCAATATGAGGCTAGCTTGAAACTGAACAGAGTCCGAGACCAGGTTGGACCTTATACGTCAGAGGTTGTGGCTTCAAGTGAATCCAAGTTACGAGATGATGTAAGTTTTTATTATTCTTTCCTTTCCATTGTATTTAAATAATACATTCAGTATTGTGTTTGATGGCCATAGAGCTATAGAAGTGTTAACATTTGTATCTTCAATATAGACCATACACACCGTCCAAAGACACTCATGGCGCTAGCTCAGCAACAGTTCTCTATCATACATGTATGGTATAATGATCAAAGCTTCTTGTACATGTATGCCACTAGATAACTCTTCTTGGATCATCATAGCACTTTCTCTATAAATAATATGTCTCCCTCAATGCAACATTCATAATCAAATTTTTATATTCATTGTTAACCTTCATTCTTGCCATATTTTTTTATAATTCATTTTTATCATTTTTTATCATTCATTATTCATTTGTTTCATTTTCCCCCAAAACAGCTGGAAAACCTGTTCCGTCAGAGCACAGTCAGCACCAACTTTGCTGGCGTTGCAATCTCTTCATCTGCTGTTGATGCCGACTCCGATCTCTCAGCAAACTTTGTTGTCACCCTCTACTTCAGAACGGCAGCGGCTGTTACTGAGGCAGCAATAGAGGCCGCTTTTGATGGTTCGCTGATCAACGATAAGTTTGATGTCAACAACGGAGTTGCCCAAGCGATTGACTTTTACATCAGTAAGGATTCTTACCTGTTTGAAATATTCTCTTTGTTTCACCCAATTGTTACTTTTCTTCTATCCCTAGTTCCAGGTTCCTGTGATGCTTCATCTTTAAATTCAAAGCAGCTCAATTAAATTCAATTCCAATTCCATTTCCATTTCCATTTCAATTTGATGTAACTCACAAACACTGCTTGCCTTCTTTCCCTACATGTTGGTATTCTTCATTCAATTCAGTCAATCCAGTTCGATTCAATTCAACCCAATTCCAATTCTAATTCCAATTCCATTCAATTCAATGTACCATGTAACACCCAATAACTGCGTTCCTTCAGGATGTTGTGATGCTTCACTATTCAATCCAATTCAAATTGATTCAACCCAATTCCTTTTCCAATTCCAACCAATTACAATTCTAGATCCAGGACCTTGCGATGCTACACCATGCCAGAACTCTGGTGTCTGTACTGCTGTAGACAGACTCAACTTTGAGTGTGAATGTACGGCAGCTTGGGAGGGTACACTGTGTACTACTGGTAAGCACTTGAAATCATTACCCCTATGATTCCATAAAGTTCGGGCTGGGGTTGTAGTAACTGCGTGTTTGTAGCGAATTAAAATCATATACGAAAAGTTAGTCAACTAAATATACACTAATCCGACTTCAGAGCAACTTAACTTATGACGGCCATAGCTGGGGCTTCCAGTGGGCTATTCAGGTGCGCGTATGTATACTCCTATATACATTTTCAAAAACAAAAAAATCACCTAAACCGAATCTGTCTATTGGTGGTTGCAACCAAATATGAAAGTAAATATCATGTGATACATGATGTAAATGTCTGTGTTTTGCAATGCATAGTTCTTTTTGTGCGTATCTTCTTTCATTGTTATGGTGATGATCTGTGACACAAAACTGTGCATCAGGATTCTATTACTGTCAGTTATCCATATAACATATGTAAATAGCATTTAATTTGTTATCTCGTCCTGCAAATATTTTGAATTTGATACCAATGCTGTTTCCTAAGTATTTTAAGGGATTAATTCGGGAAAGGAAGAGGTATGCCATATGTGGATATACTATATTAAGTGCTTTATAAATGTTTTCTGTTATTATTTCAGATGTGAATGAATGTCTTACTAATCCATGTGGACAAAACCAAGACTGTACCAACACGTTTGGAGGCTTCGTATGCGAATGTGCTGATGGTTATGCCAACGTCAATGGTGTCTGCGTTAAAGGTCGGTTCACATCATTCTTAAAGAGAATCTATTACAGTGGCAAGGGAAAGATGAAGAAAATTATTGTTGCCTCTCCTGTTATTTTCATGCTATTAAGGAAGAGTATCATAATACAAAGCCTCATCAAAGATTGCTCTTCAATTGCCCTAATAGTCATAATATGACCCAAAATATACCAATTAAGCTGATATGTTTGGGTCCCGAAAATTTTGTGTTGCCCCATACATGCTTTTCTTTGCAAATCCATGTCATTCAAAGCTGAATTAGGTTAATTTCTGGCGATTCCAAAACTTCCTAGCACAATATAATGCTTTATTTAGGTGAACTGTTATCAACCTTGCCAAATCACTTTTAGACAGTGTCTACCACATTTCAATGTCATGACCAGAACAAATATTTCACTTTAAATTCTTGCATTTTATAATGTATACTCTGCTAACTTCTTGACCATGGGAGATTATTTCACACTCAATAACTATTTCAGAGAGAAATGTGGAATACTTGTTGGCAAAGGTGAAGAAATTTCATGATGTCACAACTATGGATTAGGGAGTGCGAGCCGAGGAAAAATATGATATACATGTAATATTATATCTGACAATCGATGGACTAACTGTAATTATAGCAAGCATTTTCAGGACAACAATGTTTGATGGTGTATTACCCTGAAAGGTTATCTATGGCATCATTGAGAAGCTAAATGCTATTACTGTTTCTTTGATATTGCTTTTATCGGGTATAATTAATTAATCCTTATTTATGTGTTAAATCGGGGCTACCTTTTGATTGAAATGCCCTGTACAACCCCCCCCCCCCCCCCCCCCCCCCTTGAAGAATAAAGTATATATTACAGCCATTCCCCCTAAAAAATAATCATGTATTTTTCTCCATTTGTTCCCAAACAGTCGCAAAATCCTTGGGTGGTGCCTTCGACATTGAGGAACTTAATGGGGAGACTGCCGTCTTTAGCACAGCACTCAATGACAAGACGTCTTCTGAATACACCAATCTTGAAGCCACTGTTACTGATGCAGTAAGCCGTTCATCACTTTCCGTCTATCCCTGCTCTAAACGAGTTGTCACTTTATTAACCCCAATTTTCTCTGCCAACAAAAGCTCCTGGCTTTATTTCGGGTTGCAATATGGTTTTATGTTAGGTTTAGGGTTGCAATATGGTTTTGAGTTTCCTCCTCAAATCTATTATGTGCAGCAGAGTATATCAAAATATTTTATGATCCCACCACATTTCCATAATACATTTCTTTGTAAAATTCTTTGTATTTGTTATCTTAAAATATTCCTTGTCATGCTTTTTTATGTTTTAATGAATGTTTTTAAATGAATTCAATTCAGTTCAATTCAATATATTTGTGTATATTATTATTCCTGATTTCTCTCTGCGTAGCTTGATAACATTTACAACGGTACCGAGGGATACCTGGGGTCAAAGATCATCTCCTTCTCAAGCGGAAGTATCAAGGTTGAATATGAACTGCTCTTTGACACTGAAGCTGATACCACAATGGTCTCATCCATGCTCAACAACAGTATCAGTGAATCCACAGGACAGTTAAGTCAGACAGATATCGTCGTGAAGACATCCTCTGTCACAACTGTATCTGGTAAGTGGTCTGCATATGTCACCAAACTTTTAACCAATCAGTGTAGGTAAATTTTTATGCTGCCAATGTTTTAGCCTGGTATTGCTTAGATCAATTCTATTTTCAATTGAACAAATATTCTAACCGCATTTGATGAAAAGTAGTGAGCTAGTGGTGCGAGAGGCATCATGTTCTCGAGTAGTCCATCCCTCCGTCCTGCTCACCCACTGTAGTGATATTGGAAAATGATCTGATTAGATATTGGAGTGAGTAAGTCAAAGGTCACAGTTCATAGTTTAACTTTTGAAATTTTAGATTGGTTTTGATCCACCCTTGCAGCTTTGTATGTTTGTACATTTACATGTGTATGTCCATTTTTTTAACAAGGTATATAGTTCTTTGTACATGAGAAATGCATATTAAAAAGTCTTCTCCTTGTTTTTTGATCAACTTTGATTGATTCCTTCTTTTCTTATTTCATTTTTATCAATTGTGTTTCTGTATAGTGCTGTGTGAAATAGCAATGTGTAGTTCTACGTATGAATTTAGTATTTCATCAAAATATTATGCTTTTGACCACTCCTTATCTGACTCCTTTTCCTTTCTTCAGAACTTTGCTCAGATGACTACTGCGAGAATAATGGTGTCTGTGTTGTCACAGTCGGACTTCAGACACAGTGCATGTAAGTATATTCAAACAAACTAGTTACTCAAGCCGTGGGAGAAACTACATGTATGCATGTTTTCCAGTCGTGCACTCCATGAGTGAGTGTTTGTATATTTAAGGCTTCTACCAAAACTCATTAGATTGGTAGTTGTAGCTGTATACAATTAATGATTTATGTTATTTAGAAGTTCCTTTATATTTGCATGTAATACCTCCTTTTTTGGTAATTCAGAGCTGATTTATGGACAGCTGTTTATATGGAGATCTGTTTATAATGTTATACTTGGTGGAAATTCACTTGATTCAAGATTTTGTATTTTGTCCTTTCCATGGTTTTATATTTGATTGAGATTGTATCTGCATTTCTTCATAGTTGTTTAATATATAATCTGCATTGTTTTATTTTATCAGCTGTGAAGCCAACTATGAAGGAGACAAATGTGAGATCAACCTGAACAGCATCCCAACCTACATCATCGTCCTGATCGTTGCTGCTGTTCTCCTGGTCCTCATCGCCCTCGTCCTCCTCGCCCTCTGCTTCTTCATCATGAGAACCTCCAACGACAAGGACGCCGGCAATTTCATATATAGCATGGAGGGAGGACACGACAACTTCACGTTCGCCCACTCCCGGGATGACATGATTCACATGCGAGGTCCAAGTAGGGCGAATACGACTAACATGGTGAGTCGCCCTCGTGAGACGGAGAGGTCAGAGGTTAGGAGGGAGGATGAGCACCATCGTGATCGAGCGTACGCCCATCATCATCACGAACATCGGGATTCGGATAACCATAGAAGGAAGAAGCCACGTGGGGAGCGGTTCTATCACGATACCCCGCCTCCTTCATATAACGGTGGTGAGGTGGCTCGAGAGGCTAGGGAGGACTTTTATGCTGGTCCAACACGATCCCGGGATTCCACATCCAAACTTCTCAGCCATAACGTATGTCCTCCGGGTGCCAGGGTGAGTTACATGTAGTCATCAAAGTGGAGTTACTTTGCACCAGGATTTTGATAGTTGGTGTAGTTTGAAGAAACAAATGATTTCCCAAGAATTGTTATAATTTACTGTATTGATAAAGTTTCTCGAGTGGTGTTTCACCAAGTAGGTCATAAAGTTCTTGCCTATACGACATGAAATCACATACTAAATCATTTAGCGAAAGAAGTGATCACTATAGAGTTATTTGTAACTTTGCAAACAACTTGGTGAAACGACCCCCAGTTTTAGTTTCATCTTGTTGCAGTAGGGTATTATTGATCCTTGAGGGAAAAGGAGATCAGCCCTTCTGTGTCCTGCTTAGCCAGGTTTTAAAAAAAAACCTTCTTTTAACATGAGATCGTTACATACCTTTTGTACCAATGAATTTTCAATTCAGGTATTGCTTTCAATTGTACAAAAAGTTGCTCAACAATGGTTTTCTCTTTTTAAAAATGAGTTAATACCCCATGTTTGATTTCCTTCCAGCCTGATGAAATTCATCAACTCTACAGTACTAGACCCAAAGTGACTCCGGAACTAATCGTAAGTTCAGCTTGACTTTGATATTTAATGTTACAGTCCATTCCTGTTAGGATGAGGTGTCTGGGACGTAGCCAGTTAACCCATTTCATTCTAAAGTAAATTTTATTATTGGTATTACTGAACTTACATTTTATAGTAATGAATACATGCATCGTTTGAGTTTAAGACCGGGGCCCCTAACGTTGCTTGTTTTAACAGCTGTGGACTTTGTCATGTCATTCCTAATTACATGTTATAATTATTTTGCTAATCTTACTATACTTATTATTACTTATTCAGGGAGACTTCTGAAATTGATATCTGATTTTGGTGATTGATAATTAAGTAATAAGTCATGGATTTTGTTATCCATTCCAGTCCTGTATACTCCCTTTTCATTGTTATATTTTGAGTCCTATTTTGTTTACAATTTTATGTTAACTTCATGTATGGCATTACAATCTCATTAATAATAATGACAGTAGCAAACATTTGCGTAGTGCATACAGATACATGTAGGCACAAATTCATATTTTATCTGCTTTAGGGAACAGAATCCAAACAGTGGACGTGGCAGCATAATCATGAAATTTACAAAGACCTGAATACATATAGATCATTTTATTGAGTCTAAATTTATAATATAATTTTGTTGGAGTGTTTTGGGGAAGTTTTGTACTCTTGACCATTAACAATCTAATCTTGTACATGATTTTTCATGTGTTAACATCTTCATTTCTAACTCTTCCATCATTCAAAGCCGGAAGACCATGAAAGTGATTGCAATAGCCATGATACAACTCAACAATCAAATGCAGTTGAAGCACAGGATTCAACGGTAATGCATGATGCATGCTTAGAAACAAACAAACAAAACAAACAAACAAACAAAACAATTTATATATTCAACTGGTATTCATTAAAAAAGTGCCAGATCTCGGCTAAATTTCTCTGTTCAGATCTGTTATTGTGTTTGTGGTTGCTTTAAACTGTCGGCCTACAGTGTACATTTGTATGTTTCATTTTGTTATTAATATATAGGCATCAGCATTCAGCAAATTTATTTTTAATGAGAGATGATCATTTCTTTTATTCTTATTTTAAAGAGTCATGTAGATGAAGGTCACATCAAAATATTATGATTGTTACTAGCCTGATTTTTTGTTCAATCACTTTTGAATTAACCTTTGTGGTGCCTCTATTATATGTTGAAATCAGTGATAATCCAGTGGCCCTATGGATAAGAATACTGTTAGCCTAGTATTGTGGTATTTTGGTAATTGATTTGGTGTGTGAATTAACCCGGTGCCTCTGTTATTATGTTGAAATGTAATAATCTGTTGACCCATGGATAACATATGGCCTCTTCTTAGCATAACATTGTGATATTTGGTGAATTGATTTTGTTTGTGAACTAACCTGGTGCCTATGTTATTTGTCAAACTAGATGGACCCCCCACCACCCCCTCCTACTTCAAACCCTACAAACCCACAACCTTATATAGCAACTGGGGAAGAGGCAGCTATGGTAATTTCATGATATTTTAACCCTAATCTGCCCGGGCTCTTTTTGAAAATGCACAGCCCGGGGGGGGGGGGCTAATTTAGCCCCCCCCCTGAGATCTCGGCCGTCGACCGTGCGATCGCGACGAAAATTCGCACGCACGTCCCCTGTGGCATACCCTCCGTTACTGCATAGTTAATTTTTCCAAAAAATGTTTCGTTTTAATTACATATGCTAATTTATGCAAGAAATCATACTTTTTGCTCTTATTCACTAAATATAGCTCCTAGAATACTAATTTTTGGTATGAATGTTCTTTATAGCATTCCTATCAATTGTACTTGAAAAAAATTCCGGTATCGAAATTAATTTCTTATGTATTTTATTGTTTTTGGAATTTCTTATGTATTTCTTTGTTTTTTTTACCTTTTTATTTTCATTGTTTTTTCGACAAAATTGGTCCGCGACATTATTTCAGTCATAAATAGCAGCAAATCAAACGATTATTATCAATAAAAGCAAAATTAATCACTCATTTATGAATTTTAGCTGAAAACACAATTTGTATTGACTTTGTACATGAAATCATGTTTTTGAGCAATTTTGGGTCCGACGCATGGGTACAAAATTATGCGTAACTCGCAAACCGGGTACCCGGGGGTCGCGAATTTGGTCTCAAAAGATGCGCAAGACTTCAAAGAAAAAACTCATGAAGCACCGCGGCTTTAGCGTATCGCGTCAAAAACTTATCGCGAAAAATGTCGAGGGGGGGGCTAAATTAGCCCCCCCCCCCGGGCAGATTAGGGTTAAATGAAGAGTTTGATTCCAAATGGGCTAAATCCACTTTTAATGAAAATCAAGATATTGATACTTGACCATTAATTGTTATGGTTGGTACCCGTTTCTGGACCTCTGGACTTACTACAATATGCATCTTTTAATATCACTTTTCTGTGGTCACACACTTTTTTGGGGGCAAACAAATTTCTTTTTCTCAGAGGGTATTATATTGGTTTTAGCCACTTTTTGGATCAAACTCTTCAACTTTACCCTTTCACAAAAGTCAAGGGATATTAATAGGTTCCCTTTCATTCTTCACTTTGCTTACCACACTTATTAGTCAATTTCATGTGCCTCATTTTCCTAATTAAAAGTTTGAAACCCAATTGAGGGATAAAGTTTTGATTTTGAATGGAACTGATTTTGAACTTGTTTTGTATGTTGTCACTTTGATTGTGTATTGGTTAGAATTACCAGTTTTGTTTCCAATTTCCCTGTGTTAAAATTTTTAACATCTTCAAGCAGCTTCTACATTTCAGTCTATTCTATGATTTTTTTTAAACATGACATAAGACCATCAAACTTGAAAGTGAAAGTGAAACTTTTAAAAAGAAATTTGAGGTCAACACAGAAGGCTCTATATGTTATGGTCATGGTTAATGTAGCTTTAATACTCCCAAGAACTATGAAATATCATTTTTGATTGTTTGGCATGCCCTAGACAAAAGCAAGAAAAAACAAAAACCTCTCTTTTTGTGATTCTTTCTCCTTTAAAGTTGTTCCATTTTCAAGAGTATAGTGTGTTGAATAATAACGGCTCCATTATTATTATTCATGTTTTGCATGGCGGTTTTATTTATTTTTTGTCTTTTTGTTACTGTCATTGCAGATATATGGCCATCGGGATGTAGACAATGAGGCTAGCTACTTTTGAGTAGAAATGGTAAGCACAAAATCACAAAATGATATGTCCCCTGTAGTTAATTGATAATATTTTATTGTATATTTTTATGGTAATCCAGGACATTTATTAGTATTTTATATTTTGTAACTTATGACCTTCTAAAATGTACATGTGATTCTACATTTCCCATATTAGTGGTCTTACGGGTGTTTCATCAAGTTGTTTGTGATGTTACAAATGACTTTACAAATAACTGGTGTAAGTATAACACCCAAGAACATATTCCAGTTTGTAGAGTCATTTGTAAAATTGAACAAAAATATTGCATACATACAGTCCATGATTCACAAGGGTACAAATGTATGACTGCTCTATTAGCCAATAATCGATACTACAATGATAACTTAATCTGAGCCATGAAATTAGACATGACATTATAAGAGTGCAAGGCGGGAGACAGTTCCAGACTTTAGCTTGGGAACAGTGAATGTTCTTCATTCTTTGATTTTTGTCTTTTTCTTTCTTTGTATCTTGTTTTCAGAATACTAGCTGCAAACACACCATCTCGTATGAGTGACATCCTCTGGATTACCAATGATATAATGCAGCTAATGGTATTCACACGGACAGTATTCATCTTAAAAATATTCATATGATATTCTTCTGTTTGAAAGAAAACTTGCTGAATTTTTAATAATGAATGATAAATATTTTGTATATGGCATGATAACAAACAGTACTAATATATTTTATTAACAATATTTATACATTTCATCGCACAGATTTTATATGTATATTTTTGATAAAGAGAAAAGTGTGTGATCAAAGGGACAAATTTTAATACTATATTTTCATACTGATACCAAAGATCAATGAGACCAAAGAATGGAATGGAATTGGAAAAGTATTACAAAATTTAAGGTGCTATACTATGATGCATGTTAACTTATTGTGGTAATTTTTATATTTTCTAATAATAGAAAATGACTTTTAGTATGTATCAGTGCTATCGAGTACCAACTTTGAGAGATGGGCTGCCTTTGAGAGCAGTACCAACGTTGCTTACAGTGAACAACTTATTTTTAATGAAACCCGTTCCAAATTTACCTCTTTGTCTCACTCCCTTCTCTATAAGTACTATTTTCTTTTCTGAGGGCTAGAAAATATTTTGGGTTGCTTTATGTATGTATGTATGTTTAATGTTTACTAAGGTCATTTTGAAAAGCAAATTTCTACAATATCATGAGCTTGCCAAATACAGTGGTAATCTTGGCATGCATTTTAATTTGATGATGAACCGTGTGTGAATAAACATATGCAATATTCTGTGTGCTTATCATATACAACTTCAGCTGTATACTAGTAGTAGCTAAATTATACTTTTCGATTGCTATGCATGTATATGATGATTGATATGCAATCAAATTTTTTATTCAAAATTTTGAAATCCAAGTGACCCAATACTGTACTTTGATAATGCTAAAATCGATTAAATGCATATATGTGGATTTTTTTCTTCGAAATTAGGAGGGTGTATTTATTGATAAACTCATCATTTATAATAAAAATTATAATAGAATTAAGACAAGTATTTTGTATTCTCTTTAATGTGTGTTACCATGCCAATATTTGTAGGTGTCTCTTTATGTTTTTATTATTGAACTTTTTTTGTAGATTTATATGTATGTTCTTCAATTTTTCATATTTTATATAAAAAGAAATCTTTAATTTAGTTTTAGAATTGTTTCATGCCTATACTGTTATACAACTTCAAGCCTCTGAGGTATTTAATTAATTTTTATTTGTATCTATTAAAGTTTATTCTGTGAGGGAGTATTTTCTACCATATATTGTGTTCAAAATTTATTGTACTGAGTTATATCTTCGGGAATCATTGGTACTTTCCTATCTGTGTCTTTGTTATTTTGTACCGTGGGATATTTTATAAAGGGCCTGTTATGGAATGTTTTTATTTTCTATTTTTTATATTGTTGAGACAAGCTACCATGAATAAATGAGATTATGAATCAAATCATATTTAAACTTTTCTGTATTTGTTTCTGTTGTCATGCTGATAAGTTTAAGAAGAGTTAACCATTTATAAAACATTTGAGTTGGCTCAGAAGAACGACGATTGGAACATAGTGGTGAACTGAATTAAAGTGAACTGACTTGAATTACATGTAGGTCTGAGAAAAATGAAGGAATAATAATATAAGACAATTTTAACATTTATGGAATGTATATTAGTATGGAATAGAATTACATGTATTATTAAATGTTATACCATTGTCTAGTTTAATTTATTCGTCTGTTTAATGATATCCTATTTTGTGACGATGTTCTAGCTCCTGCTTGTCAAAAGTCAATAGTTGCAAATTTAATGCATTCAAGTCAAGTGGTTAAGCTAATTAAAGAAATATCAAAAAGGAGGGAGATCCATTTGATGCCAACTAATATAGACATGAAAAGGAAATTAATTCATATTTTCATAATTTACTTGAGCTTAGCTTGATGAAAAATACCTCTTCTCTCAACTTGTGCGACATCTGCCTGTTCTGCCTCCCCCTCTCTCTGTCTGTCCGTCCGTCTCTGTCTGTCTGTCTCTCCTTCTCTCTCTCTCTCCCTCTCTCTCTCTATTGCTTTCTCTCTCTCTTTCTCTCTCTCCATTTCTCTCTTTATCAGTCAACACCCACACAGCCCAATTCAAATATTGAGTTCACATGTCACAATCGTAGTTTGAAACTTTACCCTCGAATACAGTCTGCCAACAATGAATCTGGTTAACTATTTTTACTCACTCAAAATATGTTTAACCCATCTTATCTGGTATAGTCTTTTCATACCGTTATCTTGTTTTCATTTCGTTCACTTTCCAAATACTATTTTATCTGCACTTTTCTTCGCCCTCTAATTGTTTACTGATTTTAAAAATTAAAACAACTTTTAATAAAAATTTTAACAACTTTTAAGGTTAAATACATTTAATCTTGCACAACACCTGACACAGAACTACATGGCAAAAAAAAAAAAAAAAAAAACTAAATAAAAACAGTGATACATACTATATTAAATTAATGCAATTTCATAAAACTACTATTGGATAACTAATTTCACGAAAGTGATCAATTATATAATGAATATTTTTTGAAGGCAGAGCCTTGCATAGTAGATTCGAATAGTGTGACGAGGTTTACGGTTCACTATTAGTCATTACAAGGACTGTTTGAGAGAGTAGAAGAGGGAATTGAGAGTTACAGAAAATAGAAGATTGATACTATGCGAGATAGAGAGTAGAGAATAGAATTAGAGGTATTCTTTTCTTTATTGAGTCCTGAAAAGGACTATGAACCAGATGAGAAGACGAGATACGAGGAAGGCTTGTAGCAGTAGAGAGTTATAAGAGGTTGACTGTCCGTGTCCGTCTTCAGGAGTGAAGGCTTCCAGAGGCGGCGCGGGATGTATTTTGTCTTCTCATCTGGTTCACAGTCCTTAAAATATAAACCACCAAATGAGCCTCAATCCCAGATAAAATTGGGTGGGGTCAAATTTGTCTCGCTCTAATTTTGTAGTTTGAGTCTGTTTTATATATATATATATATATATATATATATATATATATATTTGTTCAACGGTCATTTTTAATCATATGCAATTCCCTTATTTAGTTTTACTCCGATGATTAATTGTAAAATAACATTGATTTCCTCCAAAAACATAAACATGTTGATTTACAAAGTGATGAATACAGTTTACAATATTTTCATAAAGGAGTTGAACTCCTGCAAAGTTTAATTTGTGTTGATCACGTCATTTACACTCAAATCATGTAAGATACCGATTTTTCCTCTTTTTTTGTAATCTTTACAATTTATGAAGAAAAATCAAAATTACAAAATATGTTTACAGACACGATATGTGATAAGGCAAAAGAAGGATTAGCATGCAAGTTAATGTGATAAAATGTGCATGGTACAAGAATCCTATCAACACTTAATTAGAGAACATATTGCACAATAAGTTAATGATTACAGTCTGTATCATTAATTGTAATTAATTAGTTGTAACAAACTACCCCATGGGTGATATCACACACAAAATCAACTGTAGCACAGTTATTATGCAGAATAAAAGGGCATGGCTTGGGGGTATATTAGTGACATACATGTACTTTATTTACAACACCAGACTATCATCGTGTGCCTTCAGTTGTAAGAGCTATTACAAATTTCGATTTTTGTCAAAAATTTACTTTGAACTGTAAAAAATGTTTTTTGTTATTTTACTTTTTAATAAAACAATGGAGAAACCTCCAACCGGCAGTTCATCACAGCTATGTGTAAGCTGTATATAGATGTCAGTAAGCACATCCTCTGTTGTTCCAGCTTAGCACTTTGAGAACTGCAACAACTGACCCGTGTAACTTCCATCCCCGGTCTCCCCTACCACTACTACTAATAATAATAATAACAATATAAATAACAATAACAATAGAATTATAATATAGGTTTTCCTGGCCAATTTCATACATTTCCCATCTGTTTTCATTACATGTGTTTTCAAATTCGTGTGTTTTGGAGCCGCAGACTGACTTTAGTCAAACAAATTCGTGTTCATGCTCTCAAGTTCATTTCTAGGCATTCAAATTAATGATTATAAAGTTTAAATTCGCATATAGGCACTCAGTTTCATGATTAATGCATTCAAATTAGTGTGATAGCATGGTAAGCTCTTTAAAAACACTTTCAATTTCGTTATCAAACTATCGATTTCCATGATTCAACATTCAATTCCGTTATACATGTACAGATACATTTCATAAGGATAGGCAATCTTGACCACTTTGTCATTAAAAGTGCTTTTACTTTCATTATTATAGTGATCATCACTTCTCTTTTACCCCAAATTATTTGATCCTCTAAATAATTAATCGCCATTATCCTATGATCATTGCATTGTATTCGTGAACATCATTTTCCACCTTCATGGTTCTAATGTTTATCTTTATTTTCATTGTTATAATCCCAATGTTTTTATGAGCTTCATTCTCCATCTTAGTTCACAATTAACAAAGCAAGATTATTATCACCTTTTCCAAATTAATTATATGTTTTAACATCTAATTTGAAATACAGCTTGAGCAATGTCAATTCTAATGAGTACCTTACATGTTTAATTTGAATGATTCTATCATGAACTTGTTTGTCTATAAACGAATTTGAATATTACGGAATGAGATGGCGACAGGATTAAAACGAAATTGAATAAACATCGCCGAAAAGATATGCTTATTATGTGAACAAGAATGCACAAATACGAAATCGGTCACCATAATCATTAATTTGGATAACTGAATACGATTTTGAATGACGATATTTCCATGCATCAGCGTTATTTACCGAAAATGACTGTCTCTACCATGAAATTAACTGACAAAACAATTATATTGACCGGGAAAACCTGTAATATTAATGATAAAATAATGATAATGATCTTTACCTGCAGTAAAATAAGTGAACGATATCCAGCTTTCTATGTTTTCTCGTCAGTCGATTCAATTGGGAAACTGTACAAGCTTTATGACCTCAATATATGTGATAGAACACCAAACATAAGCATCACGCATATTTTGTTGGTTAGTTTCTTTGAAAAGATTCACTGAGTTTTAAATATTTTGATTGAATAAATAAGTTGAATTTCAATTTTTGCAATGTATAACTACAGTTTTTTATCAGGATGAATAGAGAGCCAGGAATTTAAAGATCTAGGACTGGATACCACTATTTCTGAAGTATACCTTATTACGCTTGCGTATTAACATTAATATAAGAAGGAAAAAAAGTATGGTACAACACTTTAAGTATATTTTTCTTTTTTTGAGACATGTGATGAGGCTTCGGAAATGCATTTTCGAGGCTTCATTTTTACAAAATTATACTGGGAGTATTAAAAGTCTTCCAGCCCACATTGTAAAGCAAGTCTACCAAATTAATTTAAATGTAAGAATGTGACTATCGTGTGTTTTTAAATGTTTTCAGCAATATCAGATACGAAAGCATGTTTTATTGCGTTTAAGATTTTCTTAATCTATCAACAAATCAAATTTTCAATAACCAATAAAGACACATGGCACATTTCTTTATCATTAAAACAAAAAGGGGAAAGATATTAAGATTTTCTCTTATAAATTAAGCATACTTGACCTGTTTAGAATGGCTTGTTTCAAGATCAATGAAAAATATGTACTTTATTGATTAAAGGATAGCAGTGTAAAAACAAAAAGATTGTGTGTGTGTGGTACAGGGGGATGTTGTGTTGTTGGCAGCTCCCAAAAAATCAACTAAATTTACCAACAAAATACTACTTTTGGACTATTGGATTCAAGCTATATGTGATTTTACATCTAAACAGCTCACTGGATGTGATATTTTTGGATTTTGTGTGGAAAAAAGCCTGAATTTTGGGAAAGGATTTTCAGTGTTCAAATGCACACAAGCAACTGAACCATCTGGGACTAATGACAAGACTCAGTAAGAAAACTTTCAGAAAACAAACTTAATTTTTCACTTTTTAAAATAACATTTTCACTTATCTTTCTTCAATAACTGAGTGGTCGGATGTTCTTTTCACTATCCCTGATGTTTTGAGTTTTCTTTCTTTCTTCTTGGATGAAATATTATTTTTGAAAGTCCACTTTTTGAAAATTTCCCCGCACGTTTTTGGGCGGGAAAGGGCAAAAAAATAGGTGATGTTTAAATTTTTTTTCTTCATGATTGTGATTTGAAATTTATCGAAAACCTATTCACTGTGTCTTATAATGACATAGAAATATGCTACTACTTAATTTTGGAGCTGAAAGTTATTGCAAAAAGGAGAAAAACCTCAGATAAAACAACATTGACAAGGTTGCAAAATTTTCACCAAAATATGGCAGTTTGGTCCACGAGGTCAATACTAAAGTATTGACATCGTATTATGAGTGTTCAAATGGAGTTCAGTGTATATTTCTAGTTCATTCCCACTCATACCCTTTCATGGTGGATCCTCGTGTGATAAATTTTTATCTGCAATATACTTGGGATTTCCTTCATCTTGTTCAGGATTTCTCCAGCCATCATTCATATTAGGCTCCTAATTTCCTGCTATATTGACATGATATTCTTATTGCTTGCCTCTGACGTGGAATTTTATTTGCCTTATTGAGATATTGTTGTAGATTTTAGCAAGCAGATGTGCATCCTACATGTACAGACCAAACTGATCTGTTCCAGCCTGCAAGTAATGTATTATTATAATATGGAATCGTTCACTCGAAATTTTCATAATTCGTATATGTAATGGGTAGAAGGCCGAAATATCCATGTGGTGTATGCTCAAGGGCACTTACTAAAAGGACTACTGGAGTGCAGTGTGAAGGAAACTGTCTGAAATGGTTTCATGCTGAATGCATTGGTCTAACATCAACCGAGTATTTAGCCTTCAATTCTAGCTCTATCGTATGGATCTGCAACCACTGTACTGTGGGGCTCATAATTGGCCCGATCCTGTCTCTCAAGTTTACATCTCAGTCCTGACACTAACCGGTATGATGTGCTTGATCCTGATGGCCAAAATCTTATCAGCGAGGACAACTCATATACATGTGACTCATCAATCCATCATCTCCTGGGTCACCCGTGTACTCTTCATCGCCACTAAACAAAAGCAGCGGCACCCACAAGCGCAAACCTCGACCAAGAGTGCTAGAATTCTTAATGTGAATTGCCAGAGTATACGGGCTAAGATGAACCATTTTCCATCTTGGTTCCATCAACATAACCATGACATAATCGTTGGTACAGAGTCCTGGTTGTCTGATGGCATCAACAGCAATGAAGTATTCCTGGATGAGCAGTACAACATGGAGGGTGTTTTAATGCCACCAGGAATGATTGATTGTGAAGAGAGAAGTAGAACTGGAAACGAATTGTGAGATACTGTGGTGTTGCATTGAAATGTCAGGCAGCAAAACCTTCATGTTGCGCCTACTATCGGCCGAAAGAATGTGATGAAGTCAGCCTGATGAGCTTCAGCAGTCTCTGTCAAGACTAGATAGAAGGCACCTGGTGGTACTTGCAGGAGACTTCAACCTCCCGGGATGGAAGGGATGGCCCTTATGTTGGTGCCTGTGCTTACCTGCCTTCATCATCAGTTTGGTGAAATTATCAACGATTATGGACTTACTCAACTTGTCAAAGAGCCTACCCGACAAGCAAACACTCTTGACCTGATACTTACCAGCATCCAACCTTAGTCAACTCTGTAAAGGTAGTGCCTGGTAGTCTCTTATCACGACTGTCCAATTGCTGACATAGATATGCTACCCCCACGAAGACACCAGCCAAAGAGGAAAGTTCCTGTATACAAGAAAGCAGACTGGTTGGGCTTCGCAGAACTCATGCAACATGTGGCAGATGACATATGCAGCAAGTCAGCCAGTGCGTCTGTCCATGAGCTGTGGCAACTCTTCAAGAGAGGAATTGAAGGGGGTATTCAAACCTTTGTCCCCCACAAGATGCTCAAACAGAAAGAAGACTTGCCATGGATTACCAGCGGTATACGGAAACTCATTCACAGGAGAGATAGGTTACACAAGGACGTGTCCCGCCTCCGGAAACAGAACGCTTTGATCCCATTCCAGCTTGACTCTGAGTTGCAGCGTTTGAAACGCCTCATCCAAGCAGAATCAAGAAAGACCTACTGGAGTCATCTTGAGTCAATCTTCACTTTTGATGGACCCAATGGATATGAAGGAATGAAAAAGTTCTAGAAGTTTGTGAAGAACAACCGTACTGACCGTGGTGGAATACCCACCCTGAAAAATGAGGATCATAATATCATCTCTAGTCCTCAGGACAAAGCTGAAGCATTGAACAATCAGTTCAAGATGGCTTTCACCAATGAAACTGATGTACCCGCTGATCTTCTTCCTGAAGCATCTCCTTATGCCTCAATGCAGGATATCCACATCTCAACCGAAGGTGTAGCCAAGATGTTGGAGAAGTTGAAGGTTCGGAAAGCTCCGGGACCAGATGGAATACCAGCACTTGTGCTCCACAAGCTATCAACAGTGGTAGCACCATCTTTGTGTATCATCTTCCAAGTTTCATACAAGACTGGTGAAATTCCGAATGATTCGCGCCTGGCAAACGTGGTCCCCATCTACAAGAAGGGAGATAGAACAGATCCTGGGAATTACCGCCCGATCTGTCTTACAAGTATCATCTGTAAAATGATGGAACACATATTTGCAAGTAACATTATGGAACATGCCCGCAGAAACAACATCCTCTGCTCACTTCAACATGGTTTTCAAGTTAAGAAGCCTTGTGAACTCCAACTAACTGGCTTTGTCACTGATCTCTTGAACAACATGGAGGATAACAAGCAGACGGACATAGTTATCACCGACTTCAGTAAAGCCTTTGATAAGGTTGGTCACCTGAGGCTTCTGAAGAAGATGGAATACTATGGTGTGAGAGGTCTCAACATCGACTGGATATCCAGTTTTCTCTCCGACCGTGAACAGCAAGTTGTCTTGGATGGGTATACATCATCGAAGGTAGACGTCCAGTCAGGAGTGCCTCAAGGGTCTGTACTCTGACCCTGTCTCTTCCTGTTCTATATAAACGACTTGCCAGACCTATTATCAACGAAAGTCCGACTCTTCGCCGATGATACAATCATATACCATCCAGACGCATGAGGATGCTGATTTGCTACAACAGGATCTGGATCAGCTCTGTAGGTGGTCAAATAAATGGATGATGACACTCAATCCAAAGAAATGCCAGGTCATTACTGTCTCCACAAAAAAGACGAGGAGTGTCCATCAGTACTCTCTAAATGGTGAAATCTTGGAGTCTACATCAGCTGCAAAATACCTAATTGGCATTACTCTCACTAGTGACCTCAACTGGACTCGACACATATCAGCCACATGCAAGAAGGCAAACAACACCTTGTCCTTTCTTCGAAGGAATATACGTGTAAACTCGGCCGAGCTAAAGACCTCTGCTTACCAGGCTCTTGTTCGCACTCTTCTTGAGTATGGGTGTACTGTCTGGGATCCACACACCATCAGATGTATCAACCAGTTGGAGATGGTCCAGAGACGAGCTGCGAGATATGTTCTCAATAGCTACCACCATACATCTGGCGTCTCTGATATGCTGAGTCAGCTTGGATGGACCTCTTTCCAAAAGAGAAGAGAGCACCAACGTCTCATCTTGCTGTACAAGATGCACTACTCACAGGTTGATTTTGACATCCAAAACTACATCCAACCGGCAATAGTGATAAGAACAACTAGATCATCTCGTCCTCACTGCTATCATGTCATGCAGTCACGAACAGAACAGCATATCCACTCCTTCTTCCCTCATACTGTTAGACAGTGGAATGCCCTCCCCCTAGAGGTTGTCCTGGCTCCATCAGTGGATGTCTTCCAGCGGCAACTAAAGAGAGGAGGAATGTAAATCTCCGGCCACTTTTTACTTGCACTATGTAAATAAACACCTTTCACCTGTTAACATGAATATCGTCATGTACCGCACACACACAAATCTGCAAGAATCTTACTGTGAAGGAGGCAGATCACCCCTGAAGAAGAAGAAGTAAGCCTTTATCATATTTACTTATAAATTTCTTAAACTGACGCTCTCCCACTGCCCAATCATAAAATGTGGGTACTTGTTTTCAAATATAACTTTCATTACGATATTCTTTTAATTCATTGGTTGGTTGCTCTGACTTACAATATAAGACAGATCTTACATTCCTACAATTATTTGCCATGTATTTAGGGCGAGGGAAAATTAATTAAGTTGTAGTGCGTCCTCTATTGTCTACACATGTTATAAGGATGGCAGAGTATTTTGAATATTGTCTTTCGGAACATGGGCTGCGATGCAACATAGCTAATGGGATTGAGGACACTGTTGAGGTAGGTCAACCATCCAATGTAGCTGAAAAAGGTAAAAGGTCTCCCGTTTATGTAGATGAGGATAGGGTTGACTGCATAGATGACACCCAATGTGCTCCTTGGGACCCACGAGATGAAGAAAGAGATAATGATGAAGAGGAGAGTACGAGTTGCTCTCCTCATCTCTGCAGACGACTCTCGGTTTGAGGACTTTCTCTAAATAAGAGATGGAGAGAGATAGAGAATGAATCAATTAAATATCAATAAGAAAAATGCGAAAGGAGACAGGCAGTCAAATTAACTGACTAGAGAGGCGCTCTTCCGACTGAACTATGACGAAACCTTATGTCAATGTCCGTCCCAGAGAATATCTTTCAATGCTCGATTGATCACTAGATATAGAACCTGACATAAACCCAAAAGATAGAAATCAGTTATGGGATAAATGCGAGGGATCACGGTGAAGTAATGCAGCTTTTGGAATATAAATTTGAAAAAAAGAGGAAAACTGACCATATTACAAAAATGAGCAAAGGTTCTAATTAGCTTCTGATCACTCGAGCATGCTTGCCGGACACCGGCATAATTAGGGTTTGTCATAGTTCAATCGATAAGGCGCCTTTCTAGCAATCAGGAAGTCTCGGGTTAGAATACAGATGGAATCCCATTTCCTTTGCTCATTTTTTTCACATTATATATTTCCGGTCAGTTTTCCTCTGATCAAATTGAAATTAAACAGTATACAGGACTGAAGATAATCATTTATTTTATTAAATCATATTATTTTATCAAATAATAACATCATGCAGGGCCCGCTGGGAGAACAGTTGTCAGAACTGAAGTGGCTACCCTGGGTAAATAAAACCATATTATTATTATTATTTATTTCTTGCTTACCATCGTAATATTTGTCGTCTTATTTTCGACTTTGGTAGAGACGGTCGTTTGTTTGTGTTTGCCGGTAGAGTTTGACTCATCTAGCTGGGCCACCTCCATTGAGCTCATCCCTGTCTCAACACTGGTATCGTCATTGGATCTGTCGTCTGAAAAATCCACAGTGTTCCCCTCACCATTATCGGACCTTCCCATGTTCTTCTTGAACTTACTTATGACGTTTCTCCCTCCGAATGATTTCCGGATTTTGATATAAATTCTAAAGTAGAGGATGGATGAAACAGCCAGTGGCAAGAAGACGTTCAGTATTACTGGAAAGATGGCAGAAATGACATTTTGAGAGTAAGCCGGTAAGCACCGTCGTGGGTCGCTGAAATCGACCACAAAGTCCCAGATCGTCGCATAGGATAACCAAAAACTGAGGCTGATGATCCAGACGACTCCGTTGATGATCACCGCTCTGCGTTTACTACGTGATGTGAAGTGGCGAATGGGGTCGTACGTTGCAATGTACCGATCAATACAGATAGCCACCATTCCAAAATTGGTGACGGTAAGAAGTCCGGAGCTTATCCCGTTGAAAAACTTACAGGTGGCCTCAGAGAAAGGAAAGTAACCGTAAGTGTCAACCACACATAGCATGATAGAGACAATACCTGTCAGCAGATCTGCTATGACGATATTCATGATGAAATAATTGTTGTAGGTACGGAGCTTCTTCTCGAATGCAAAGGCCATCAGGCTGATGACATTCGTCGTGATCATCAACGAAACCATAGTGAACGATATCGTCATCTGAATGAACCTCGAATCTCTAACGGTCGATGGAGGCAATATGGTTGAATTATATTCGAGCCAACTGCTCTCGGTGCCATAGGAATCGCTAGAAGACTCCATTTTCTCTTCAGAATATTGCTGTTCAGATCAGAGTGCCCCTCAAGCAAAAAGTAATTGCGCTAGAAAATACATCAGGTATTTATGAAAAAATTTACAGCATGGCGTATTTTGATATAGAAAACTTGATAGTTGCTTACATTCTTTGCCTACAAACTTTTCTCTTGCAATCTTTTGGCCATTAAAGTACAAAAGAAACCTTGTTAACTTAATTTTAAATAATTAAAATCTTAAAACACTCTTCTCACATCCTCTCTCTTTCTCTTTCTGACTCTCTATATTCCACCTTTTTTCTTTGCTATTCCTTTAACATTCACATTACATTGCGCGCCCTATAATTTTATTTTAGAAATTCAAAATACATTGTATTGAATTGCAAGGCGTGCAATCATGTAATTACTTCATCCGTGACCATTTTTTCTCCAATAAATGAAATGAGGTCATCCTTGGAATTGTCTATTTTTACTTTTGATTGATTTTCTTTTCCAAAGAGAATTATAGACATTATGTAGCCCCTCATCTCCTATTTCACGTTCGACTCAGTGCGAGCGAACAATTTTCTTATCAATATAAATGAACGGGGAAAATGCTAAAACATGTAATTATTAAAAATACAATCCTCGCTTTGGCTATGCTGCTATTCAGATATTATTCAAAGAAAGATTAGAATCAGACTGAAAATATTTGTACAGCATGCAATAACCCGAATAAAGACGTTTTATCCAGTTAAATGTAATAACACGATTCTTTATGTCGCTCTGAATCTCAATATATAAGTGGGAGTTAAAAGGGGAAAATAGATACGCAAACGAGTGAAGTTTAAAGGAAAATAATGTTATAGAATGGGTCTAAGAATCAGACTGGTCGAGAGCTGTCTATTGATTTTTCATTGATAGGTAAAAAATTGCTTTCTACTTTAATTTGTTCTATTTACTTGTTGAAATATAATTTTGATATTAAACTTAACTTTTGAATGGTCATACATTGGCGCTCACGCAAAGTTTGAAGAAAAAAAAACACAAACCAGTTGAATGAATTTTTATTGTATTATTTGTATTGAACCGAAATAGTGTACCAGAATTTTATGTCCTGACAAGAAGATAAAATTTCCGTTGTTGTAAAACGCAAACGGTATAATTAAAGCAGGTAATGTCTCTATGCGCTTTCAAAAGTCGTTTTAGAAACTTATTTCCCAGTATTTCGCCATTTCGTCTATGATTCTTTTTCTTTTTAATAGTTTTTAAAGATTGTTTTAGCTAAACATTGTACCATACGTCACAGTTATAGTACTAAGCTCTTATGACGACGATGAAAACATCTGTAAGGCAAATTTAAATGTGTGGTTTCATAGTCTTTTGATAGTTTTAAGACAATCATGAAAATAAAGTGATACCACAGTTTCACCTTTACAATAGATGTAAAAAGTTGTTCGACAGTTGTTGCATCAGATGAAAATCATCACTGCAGTAGGGGCTCACTAGTTCGTTCGAACCCCCCGAACCCCCCCCCCCCCCTAGTTACGGCCTGTCTACTTTATTTTGTCTACTTGTTATTTCAGGGTAGCAGAACCTCATATGTTTTAATAATTTGAGGCAGCATCAATCTCACGTTAATAATATTGTTTAAATGTAATCCAAGTTTGGAGAATTAGTTGGGCGCGGCCATTCTCTATTCTTCTAGGTATAAATATATACTGTTCGTCATAAAGGTGGAATATTTTTTTCTGGCTTAATCAACATTATGTTGCTCCGTTATTAATTTCTTGAATGTGTTTGTCACCGCTTTCACTTTCTGGGATCCTGGGTATATCTTGGACGTTCCCTCAACCCTTCCCGGGGATTTTTCTTCAAAAAAGTTTGTCACCCCCAGAAGATGGCCATTTTCGTCATTTTTTCTTATTTTTGGGGCCCTTTTTTGTTCACGCGACCCACCAAGGCCCCCTCTGTCCTACCCCAAGGAAACACGTCTGAGGTGGAGATTTGTTATTGTTCTTTAAATTAATTCTAGATTTATGGTTACAGGCTCGACCCTTTTGTCTAGGGGAGGGGTCAAAATTTATTTTGATTGGGGTTCAACATTAATTTTGTTAATTTTTACACCATGGAAATTTCTATCTTCCCTAAATTGTATTGTATAATCTCAACCAAACATAAATCGAAATAAAATATTATCAATAATGACTATTTACAGCCTTGTCATCAAGGCTAACCAAAATGTAAGGGGAAAATGATCATATTTAAGAGTTAAAGGTGGTTTTTCATTTCTTTTGTTTTCAGCATAAAGATGGAATAAAATATTCCGAATTTTCACCAATCTCGTTTTTTACTTCAACCCCTCCCCTAGACAAGAGACCTAAGCCTGTCCCCAGAAATATAGATTTAACTTAAAGAACAATATAAAACAATACACCTCAGTCGCGTTTCCTGGGGGAAGGACTGAGGGGGGCTTGATCGGCCGGGAAAACAAAAAGGGGCCCCAAAATGCGAATAAATGACAAAAATGAGCATCACGGGGGTTGACGAAACTTCTTTGGAAAAAGTTCCATGTGAAGGGTAGGGAGAATGTCCAAGATATAGCCAGGGTCTCAAAAAGTAAAAGCTGGGACAAACATATTCAAGAAATTAAAGTCAGAGCAAAATCATGTCGCTATAGCGGCAAAAAAAAATATTCCACCCTTATGACGGACAGTGTAGATATTTAATCGAATCTCTCAATTTAATTTCAGCCTTGAAACATTTATATTTCCTTTCTGTCTCTCTCTTACCCGCAACCACACATGTGCACACCACATAACCTATCCTCTCAAACACTCTTGACTTGGCTTATCTCTCTCTCGGGGGGGGGGGGGTTCACTTAAAGAAAAAGCGTTTTTTTTTTTTTTTTTTTTTTTTTTTTTTTTTCATTTCGTCTACTTCTCCTAATTTGAGTGGGTAAAAATCGTTTACCAGAATTGTTGTTGTCAGATTTGGTTCGAGGGTAAAGTTTCGAACTACAATTAAAGGTCTGTATGCCGAAATAAAGTTCCCCTTAGTATTAAAAAAAATTATTGAATTTAATATAGGGAACCTTATTTCGGCATAATACACGTCTCATGTCTCAATTTGAAGCCCCTTCCCCCTCCCCCTCTATCTATCTCCTCTCTCTCTCTCTCTCTCTCTATCTCTCTCTCGCTCTTTCTGCACCTCAGCTCTCTCTCTCTCCCTCTTTCTCTCCCCTCTCCTTCATTCTCTCTCTCTCTGTTTTCATCTTCTGCATATTCTCAATATTCAATTATATCAGGGAGGTGGAAGAGAGATTAACTCTCTTCCACCTCCCTGGTAGTACTAGATACTCTATAGAATATCAGTCCATTGGTTATTTTTTCTTTCAATTCATTTCAAGTACATTAGCTAAAGGATTAACTCGGGCTCATTTTCAGTATGATGTAGCTAGTTCATTTTTCCTATATGAATCAGGGCGTGCCATCACTCCAGTAACACAGACAGTCTGTATCAAATAAAATAGTACAGCGGGGAAATATTTTTATTGCATGAAGATTAGTCACAGCTTGTTAATGCTTGGTATTTTCATAAAGCAGGAAAAATAAGCTTTCTTCTGCAATTATTTTCAAGTTATTTGGTGATGTAAATCTTGAGACATGATTAGTTTTCTACAAGCCATAAAAATCATTTTGAGCACACCGTGCCACGCCTTTGTGTAGGTTTCGAACATAAGCCGCCGAAATTGACGTTAAAGAACAACGGATTTGTGTTAAGTTTAATCTTTCAATCTATTGTCTTCATACAAAAATTAGTATAACTTTTGTTCTACAAAAGCAATTTTTTTAATATAAATTGTACCAGCATGAAAAATATATCGGCTTAAATTTGATACCATATACGTAAAATTTGAACAGATTTCATACATAACTTGTTTTCTTCCCGACTGTACCATTTTTTAAATACAGACTGTACATGTATTTCAAACTAGGGAATTCCCTCTACTTATCTAACGAAAGTAACTCGATACGAAACATGCCTGACGTCACAATGCTCATTAATATCCTCAACACTTCCTTCTCAAGTTGAGAGACATCTTACAACGTGAAACAATAATACATCGCAGGCTCTAAAGCGCAGTATGGACTAAACGATCTTCTACGAATGTAGGAACTGATTCTGGAAGAAAAGGATAACACAGGAGACAAACTAATATTAATTGTGGAGGACAGATCATTTACATACTATGGTGAATCTGGAGATATTATCATCACACCAATTCTGATTTTTCACTCTGATGCAAGGATATAATTAACGATCGTCGGAATGAAATACTTCCTGGTTTTTGAACGAGAAGACTGATTTTTCTTAGTGTATCCGCCATTTTTTTCAATCGAATATTTTCAAGAGATAATTTTCCCTTTACCTGTCGGTATCGATAATTTACGAATGTATTCTACACATTGTTACAGACAAGAAAAACAGGTATTAAATACTATTATAATAATTATCATTCCGAGTATTAGTGTAATGGAGAGAGACCACACTGTAAGGGGACGTGTCTGTTGGTCGAGATACGCATTTTATTTCATGAAATATTTACTTATATTTTGTAAATACCGTATGTCATAGGCCTGGTAATGAAACACCATTTCCTGCACGTGCGAAAGTATTTTATTTTAAATCTTGATCACCTCCAATTCTGTTTGATAATGGTGAAGCAGACCTCTACTAGCCGATTAACCTGGTTTTGTGTTTGTAACTAATAAACAAACAACATTTTTTTTTTTTTTAATTATAGAAAAAGAAGAAATAAACGAACAAATTGGGGGTATAATTCCCCTTTTTTTCATTCATACATCTCTCTCTCGTTTGGATTATGCTATTTTAAATCAAATAACATGACTATTAAAATAATTATAATGTATTTATCTATTCATTTTCCCAAGAAAATGAAGCGTTTTACAAGACTGCGGTGTTATCTATTGAGGTTGCAACTACAGATCCTTGGGGTATTCCATTGGGCTCCCATTCACTGGCGCCTGACTTGTCTGCTATGTTCTGATAAGATGATACTCGGAAGAGCTGGTGATGATGACAAAGCTAACATACGTCAGAAAGGTGATATACAAACTTCGTAGTCTTGGTTATTAAGTTACAAATATTCGAATTTTAATAAAGAAGGAAACTGACCAGAAATATGATATGAGAAATTAGGATAATAAAATGGGATTCCATTGGGATTCGACCCCGATACTTCCTGATTGCTAGACAGGTGCTCTACCTACTGAGCTGTGGCTGAACCATATGTCCATGTCCGTCCCAGAGAACCCTTTTAACTAAGCTATACAGACACAAGGGTTTGCCATAGCTCACCGGTAAATCACCTGTCCAACAATCAGGAAGTCTTGGGTTGGAGTCCTGATGAAACCCCATTTTCTTTGCTCATTTTTTTTATTTTATTAAAAATATATAAATTGAAAGAAAATAAATGTTTCATCATGTTCATGACAGACATAAGTTGAATAAACTCAGAGAAAAGGTTACGTATTTCCGGTAAGTAACTCGTCATCTACCGAAGATAAATACTATAGTTATTTGAGATTCACACAAAGATTGGGAGAGGTCACAGGAGTCCATAGTCAAGCACCTATTAATTTAAACGTTTCAAAAACAGAAAACGACAATATTAACACCAACAAAAGTAATTCCGGAGGGCCGCAGGACGAGGAGGAGGAATTCGACGATGACTTGGATGAAAGTGCTGGTTTATTTTCTGCCCACAATAACAATGAAGAAGATATTTGGTATGAAGAAGATGAGCAGCTTGCTGGGGGTACCTGTGTCACCTGTGAGAGTCTTAGGTGGAACGGAGAGGGTCACGTGGTCCGCAACAATGAGGAATGGGGTAAGGCGACAGATAATCCGAATATTATATAAAGGGGTGTGGGCTAATAGTGCATGTGCTATTCGGGGAGGGGGTAGGGGTCGGCTAACAATTGTTCACCCCTCGACATATTATGGGAAGTATCCTAGTGCAAATGAAGAGAATATTATTAAAAGAATAAAATTGCTTTTAAAAAAAAAATCACTATTTTAACATCGCCATTGCTATCAAAACTTGCGAGGTGACAATTTATTTTCTTCATATCTTCATGTAGAAAGCGTAAGGTATTATGATTATGAACCAATACAATTATCATTACTTATCTATTTTCAACTCTTGACAAAGTCTTTTATTACAATTTTCATACTCATGGGTTCTGATGAGTTATCAAAGTCACCAAGTTGTTCGTAGGTTACGAATGACTTTACTGACCGGTGATCAGTTCTTGTGCCAAATGATTAAGCAAACGTTAATATTGCTTCCAAGAACATGTTCCAGTCGTTTGTAAAGTCATTCGAAACTTAACGAATGACTTTGTGAAACTCTCCTAATCTATGGTAATAAAGGTGCAAAGCCAAAAAAAAAAAAAAAAAAAAAAAAAAAAAAAAAAAAAAAAAAAAAAAAAAAAAAAAAAAAAAAAAAAATGGTTCTTCGTCTTGTCCTCTCAGGTTTTAACTGAGAACCATTTGTCTTAGAACCATCTGAAATGATTCTTTAATAGCCATTCATGGTTCTTCATGGAACCATAAATGATTCCTGAATTTTGGCAAAAATCTACGACAAATGGTTCTCAGTTAGAACCTTTAAGAGTTCCCCTGAAAGGAAAAGATGAAGAATCATTTATGGTTCAACTTGCACCTTTCGAAGAGTGTAAGGTCTATTAACCTCTCTCAGTGCCAGGTCCGTTCCACAGAGCAGTTGGAACAGGAAGTTCCATGATCTTCATGGTAACTTTGATTGTGGGTATGTGCTACACCATTGTCATCTACTTCCGGTTCCTGTTTGGTCGCGAGGATGAAGTCATGCATTTGACCTCATTCATGTCCTTTACAATCGGTCTGGGTTCCGTGGCGCTGATCTGTGTATACGCCAAGATCCGGTGCTACCTAGGCAGGCGAGGCCGCTACCAGGACACCGACCTTCGTCCCAGGCATTGGGGTTGGTGCGGGGTGCTGCATCAAGATTACGTGGTAAGGCTGTTCAATCTTTCCTGACTAAATCATATCGGAGTCTCCGGGGGTAAAACACCTGAACATACAGGGATCCACATAAGAGTTTAGGGGACGCTCCCGACTATTGAAACCACTCATTGACTGTACATGTTAAAATCGGGAAAAAATTTTGACCGTAGCGCCCCTCTCGCAGGTATGTCACACAAACATGTTCATAAACATCATAGGTGCATCGGAATGTGAGGGTGGAGGCAGTACCTTGCTAATGGCATTACAGAATTAAATAAAATTATTAATAACTTTGCTAACCTTTGATGGATTTTCTTAAGGTTTTCACTGATACTTTCTTTACTTATCTTTTTTTTTTATCAATTAAATTCCAGAACTTACCCCTTTAAAAGCAATAACTATGAATTACATTTTGTTCATATATTATTAGATAGTAAACCCTAGTGTAAAATGAATGAATGTATAGCTACTACATATGTGAAAATTGCTATGCACTGTAAAAAATTGAATAATTACATGATGTTTCGATCATGTGTGAACGAACACAGACACGTCGTCTTCAGTACCTTGGTGGAGCTAATGGATTTTGTCTTCCAAGCATCCCCTTTCACACATTGTGTCTTCTCTGGCCCGTTCTCAATATGATTATTGAGATTGTCTACTACAGCAGCCTAAGCAGTCTGAGCAACATGAACTCGATCTTTACCGTAATTCAGGTATTAAAATTCAGCTTCTTTTCTTTCTTTGTTGTTTCCCCATAGGCAAGTGAAAAGAAGGGAGTTCGGATTTGCTACTCATTGAATAATTTTTTAATATGATATATATATATATACATATATATATATATATAATATAATATATATATATATATATATATATATATATATATATATATATAGGCTACAAATCATATTGCCATTCTGAAATAAATGGTAAAGGTCTTGCCATAGGCATAATACCTCATTATAAACCAGGAGTAGAATGATAAAAGCATTGATCTACATTAATTTTCTCGTATAGATCAGATTTAACATTTAGTCAACGTGATTAAGCATATCATTATATCGCCTGTCCAAAGAAATTTTAATGTAAATCATCTGATCAATTATCTCCTTCGATGTGAAACATTTAGCTAAATGAAGAGGATTAGGCCAGAGACCACAAAAACAAAACAAAAAAAAGTCTGAATAATGAATGATATCATCTAACATGTACACAGGTAAAAATTCATACAGTCATTGTGATCGTCACATGGCAATGGCATACCGACTTTCATCCATAGATATCATCTGTTACGGCTGGGATGGTGTTATTTCGTGTATTCTGCTACAACCATTTTCTCTTCTTCGCTGCCTCCTTCGAATCCGAGTGCAACCTCCTACCTCGCATTCTTTCAGGAGAACGAAGGCTATCTTGACGATGTCGTATGCGGCTGGCAGATACTATCGCGATTACAGGCTCTTCCGATCAAGGCAATCAGGGCGTGGATCGCTTTTATAGTGCTATCGGCATCCTAGGTGAGACTCAACTGTTACATCACAATTTATACCCCTCCTTTCTCATTGTCATCTGTCATAGTTATCTTCAAAGGGATAGGGTGTTAACGGGCCCGTCCGAACCCCCATTTTTTGTAAACAAAAGTGGCCAAAAGGGTACAACAGGTGGGTAACAACGGCCTTTGGCCCCAATCCATTACAATGTAACCCCCAACCACCCTTACTCCCCCCCCCCCCAGCCAAAGACAAAGTGCTTCACATGCAAAACCCACACACCTTAAAAATGGACCCTCAACGTCGTATTGCATAAAGTCAAATTTGCACCCCTATTCGACACCAGACTGGAAAAAACATAACCTAAATGAAGTAGTAACGTCGCAAAGTTTTACCGATTTAAGCTGAAAATACCCCTATTTTGATGGAAATTGCTATGGAAGTTGTGAAAATACCTCTAACCGTCGACGCTGCTGGAAGGCTGAAAACAAACCCTTTTCGACGCCTTTTTTTTGTGGACCGCGCATGAATAGCACATCATGTAGTAAGTGAACCTATGTCCCCCACCCCATTATGTGATACTTAAATGATATGAGGGAGACCGGGATGGACGTTACAAATTCACATTTTGGGCCAGCTATTCTAATGAAAGTACTCACACACTTCAGTTGGTCTGATAGTTAGCCTATATTGTTGGCTAAACCTGAGCACATAAACCTTGAAAACATGTAAACACTGATATTAACTACAGCTTAATTAATGAAGACAATTTTTTTGTAACAACCTACGCCCGTATACGGGGTAGGTTGTTACACCATACGGGGTAATATTGTTACATTATGTAAACATACGGGGTAAGTTGACATAGTGTAAATGTCGTTATACATAGCTTTTGTTTCAACTTTCCAGTTCTTGGTATCGTTAACAGATAGATCATAAGTGAGCTCTAGAATAGACTAAAGTAATAATAGAAATATCAAAAAATATTAACACCTGAAAATTGAAAACAAAATTACTTACATGTGTAGTGTAATGGGGTAGGTTGCTTTATTCATCGAACATGGGGTAGGTGTCTGTTAACAACCTTAACCCCAGTATGAGGTTGATTTTACACTTAAAAAATAAACTGTACACAGCCATAGGCAGAAATTACAGCATGGCCAGGGCGTATTATACGTGAATACAGACTATATTCACAATACCAGACTATCATCATGTGCCTCAGTGTGTAAGAACTATTACAAATTTAATTTTTGTCAAAAATTCATCTTGGAACTGTGAAATAATGGTTTTTTGCTTTAATTTACTTTTTAATAAAACCAACGGAGAAATACCTATCACAGCTATGTGTAGCTGTATATAGATGCAAGTTAGCACGAACTCTCTTGTTCCAACTTAGCACACTGAGAACTGTAACAACTGACCCGTGTAACTTCCATCCCCGGTCTCCCCTACTTTCAATGACATAAATGATTACTGCCACACTCCATTCTCTTTGCAGGTTTGACAGTTCATCTCAGTTGGAATTACGATGTGTACAGCGGCAACGAGGAAGCGCATATGAAAGGTGAAGACCTGATTCTCCTCAATATCCTCATCTTCTCCGAGAAGATCATGATAACATGTCTCCCAGTCATAGCCGTTGGCGGGATGGACTTGGGCTACCTATGGCGCCACTTCCAGCTGACGCTCTCGAGGAACCGCCGAAGCGAATACGAGTACTTCTGGGAGCGACTTGCCTATTACCTCCACGATCTGAATGAGAATGACAGAGCGACAGGTATCACAATGTTTCTCTCCGTTGTCTCCTTGTATACTGGACTCAGGGTTGGCGCTCAGAATTTGGATTACGCGCGAATCCCAGGGAATTAGATGGATGCAGAATACGTTGGAAGATAATTTTATTGTTGGTAAAAAGCTCTTAATCAGTAGTGTCCGTAGTACATCGTCAGGAAACCCGACAAACCCGCCCATCACAAGAAGAGAACTGTTGGGAGAACTAAAAACTAGAAACAACAATAATGTAGGACCATTCTTGGTCACGTGTGTGACCGAAATTATGCAAAATCTGGACTTTAATTGGCTATAACTCTAACAATTTTAAAGATATACTGATATAATGTTTATATTATTCTAACATATTTTGTTGGCTATCATTTGGAAATATTTTTAAATATTTACAATATGCATGTTCAAGGTCAGAGGTTAAAAGAAGTGGGTCACGTGTGTGACTTCACAAAACGGCATGATTTTGAAAGTTAAATTTCATTTTGAAATTCCTGTGAGTTTTAAAATAATGAAATTTTCTTATTGCTCTGAGATAATTTTATGCATTATGGATCTGTTAACCAAAAAATACCACTGGATAGGAGTCATCTCTGAAATTTCCTTTTTTTATCTATTTATTTTATATCGTGATGTCGGGTCACTTGTGTGACATTTTAGTAGGTCACGTGTGTGACGTATAGCAAACTGTACAGAAAAATGAAAATATTATACATATGCAGTAACTGTACATTTTGAGCAATTACTATATCCGCTGTGGTAAAACTTTTATGAACTCAACCCTAACAGTCACTGGGGTGTGTTGGTAGCTGTCAAGACTTGGTGTGGGGCGGGGAGGGAGGGGGGCCATGATGCCCCCTATAAAATCCCGGCTGTTGATCGCGCGACCGCGCCGAAAATTTGCACGACGGTAGTAGTGATGTAAACTACAATAATGCACTGTTAATTTTCCCAAAATAATATGTACATATTTTATATTAATTAATTATGCTAATCTATGCATTGCATGAAATCATACTTTTTGTTCTAATAGAAAAACTAGAGCTTCTGGAATGCTAATTTTGTTTTTGCATAATCTTTATAGGATTCCTAACAATTGTATTTGGAAAAATTTTGGTATCGAAATAAATTCCTTATGTATTTCAGTGTTTTATGAATTTCTTATGTATTTCTTTGTGTTTTTTTTCGACCTTTCGTTTTTCTTGGTTCTTTTCGCAAATATTATTGCAGAACCATTTTGGAGCATAGTAATGCTAAAATAAATTAATTTCAGCCAATGAAAGTGAAAATAATCAGACCTTTATGACCGCCCCCACCAAGTGGGTCACGTGTGTGACCAATTTGTTTGCTAATTAATAATTAAATCAAAACTTTTCATGGATTAATATTTGGTGAGATGCAAGGTACATTAAATATAGCTTTGGAAAAAAAATAATACCAGAGCCATGGCTAAGGCGGGGCATAAACCTTTTGTGTTTTCTGGTCACGTGTGTAACATTTGAGGGCAATTAATTTCCGGGGTTAATAATCAATTTAAAAACATTGTTTTTTTTTTGTTAGATTAAAAGGAATAAATAAAAAGGTAAATAATAATATAATGACAGTAATCCAAGTAAGGAAGTCAGCATAATCCATTCCAGTCAGGGTTAAAAAATGATATTTTATGTACCGTTTTTCCATCTTATTATCATATATGTTAATTTATGCAAAATTAATGAGCATGAAAAATTGCAAAAAATCACGCAAAAACATCAGTTCATGAAACTTCAGACATTGCTTTATTTGATATGCAGCTTAAAATCAAGAAGCAAAAACTTTATTTTGTCCCCAAAAGGTTCACTTTTCAAAGAATGGCCCTGAACTACAATATACAGTTATTATGATAGATGAACAATGCTCTAGTAAAATAAATATCGACGCGTCAAACGTAATTTTCGAATATTTTAGTTTAATGCGTAAATATCAAAACTATGCATCCTTGATAAGGATTACAGATGGCAAATTTACAATTTACAATTCTTTTTAGTCACGATGGAATCAAAAGGTTGGGCATATTTTAGTTTTGCATATTTCGCTCACTATAAAAAGACTTGTATTATTCTCTTTAAAACATTTAATATAATGCATCTCTAAAATTGATAAATGAATAAAATGAGAGAAATATTATTCAATAGCCTAAATGAACCAGACAAGATCATATTCAGCGAGTCAATTTTAAATCATTGGAATAGAAGGCATTTATATTATTAAAGTTGAATAGATGCTATTCTTTGTACATAATACGTTAGGTGTATACAGTGGTAATTGCGATTATGATATAATGTCAATATTGCCTGAAATCAAATAAAATATCAGATGTATGGTATTTGATATGAATGTTTCATATTTCATGATGTATTACTTGCACATGAATTAGTCGTGTAGGTAACATTGAAAACGGAATGTTATTATTGCAGTAATATCTTGTGTTTAACACAAATTTATGGGAGGGAATTTCGATATTTTGTATAATGCTATTAATGCTAAACAGGTTAAAAGAATTCCATGCTTCCTCATTCAACGATGCCTGTGTGTTTAGACACATTATGCTGGACGATTTAGGGTGAATGTCATGTGTTCGAAGCAAACGTCATTCTTCCATGATCTCTGGACAGAGTAAAGAAAAAGGACACGAACAAACATCGGTATAATCTTGGACTGATAAAATCATTACGCCTTATCAATCGGACATCAAAACAATAATGTTAGAAAAATGTTCAACTGTAGGCCTTTCCAGTGATTTTAATGTCAGAAGATTACTCCATGTTTCAAATGAAGTGCCCCTTGAGCTCATAAAACCCTTAATTTATTTACAAAAACAATTGAAGATTGCCAACTAAAGCTTTCTCTGATTTATTTGCTATCATATTGGGTTTGATGACCCTAACGGCTCCTGCACCAATAAAATCTTTCCACCCCGTAAATTTTATCCCTTTTCAATTCGTTCTATACAGTGTGTCCCATAAAAAGTAAACCCAACTTTGAGAGCCTCATGTTCAAATTTTATAGCTTATGTAAACTTCATTTCATGATAAAGAGTAACTCACTTTGTATATATATTGATACTAAACATATACCTGTGTTGTTATGGATGGCTGAGCACTACGGTCTTAAAAAAAAACAAGCGTCAAAATTCAAATGTTCCAAGTTTGAGGAGAAGCAGCCCTGGCATTTCAATAGACCAAGAAAACCATTTTGAAGGCTGACCTCACAACAAAGAATGAATGATCAGAAAGCCTGGATTGCTGCTGATAAAACTTGGAACTATTTTTTTTTAACCAATTTTTTTTTAGAACTCGAGTGGTCAGTCATCCTTGGCGGTACAGGTATGATTTTGGTATCACTTGATATAATATGAGTTACTCTCTGATATGATATTTTAAACAAAAATGATACTTAAGTAATAAAATTTGAATACGAGGCTTTCAAAGTTGGGTTTACTTTTATCTGGGACGCACTGTATAAGTAACATTTTGTTTGAATTGTCAAAACTACAAAGAAAATGAGATAGGCTTATAACTCACCGATGTAAGAGCTGCTATGGACACATAAAAGTTGCCACTCTCTTGAGAAAGGTTGGTAAAGTGTTCCGCCCATGGAATGACGTTATGCTTCCAGAACCTTCGTTCAAGAACGTAGATACCTTGTGGGGCGACGTCGGCGTCGAATTGATCAGCGTTGTCATCAGATGAACACAACGGATTTTCTGTATCGATGAAAAATCTAGAAGAGAAATTACAACGAATGGAATTGGTATACCATCATGATTATATCAGACAAGACGGATTATAAATTCAGTACAGTGAACGAGTACAGAAGCGGATTCAGCCTTACGTTGCAAAATTGAAAGTAATTGCTCATGCCCAAACATAATAGAACCGATACCATGGCTATATTGTCCCTATATTGTGGGTATAAATATATTTATATCTATCATTGAAAGTTTGCTGAACACTGATTGGCTAGGAGCACTTCACGTGATTACAAATAATTCTACTAGAATCAGTAGAAACGAAAAATTTCCCATTTACCCTGATATAGTTGGGATTACTATTTCATCCAAGCTATCGGTAACCCTGTATAAAATGCTGTGTGTTAGCAAGAATGGTTTAATCTACACGATCTTATCTACCAAATATTTCCATTTCCATGTTTCCTAAAGAGCTAAAGCCCTTCAGGAAATAGAAATATTTTAGTAGCTTTCATGTGGCACCTCCAATCATTTGCCTATTCCACCTGGCAACTTAAGTCTGACAGCTTTAAATATTACCAACGAAATTAAAGTTATAGAACGTCACCTCAGCCATTAAGTTTGCTGTTTCAGGCATTCATGCTTGTTTATCATAATCTTTATACAAAGCAAATATGAGATCCATATAGTGAAACAGCTATGCTCTGTCCTATTATCATGATTATGTTTGCATTGCCATAACATTGTGCTATTACATGTATTACAGGAAAGAAAAGTAGTTAAATAAATAAAAATAAAAAAAATAAAAATTGGCGGAGCGAAATATAAGAAAGCCAAACCTCATTTTAAAGATGCTTGGTCTACGGATTGACTCTTTGATGATGTTGATTACATCGTCATAGTGCATGGGAACCTCCAGAATGAGATTCGTAACGGACGGCATATGCGGGAGAGTACGCTCAACAAATAAGTTGACTGTTTCGGTAGAGACATTTGTAGACCTGCGGAAAATGTTAAAGCCATTCATCGCAAGCAATGTCACGTCAGTTTGTTTCCCTTCTGTGTTTAGAATACCATTGGCTATTCCACTCATAAATGCATCGGATCTTGTTCGTATCTCGTTTGAAATTCGTATCTCTTTGACGTTGGGTAGACTGGTAAGAAGTGCGCGGTGGTCTGTCGTGTTGCCCATCATATCGAGTTGTCTTACGAAGGGAAGTTTGTCGAGAGGGCCGTCAGACGGTAGAATACACCCTTTCAAGTCCAGTCGCTGCAACGACTTGCATAAAGACAGAGATTTCCATAAGAGATGCATTTGGTGGCTAGTGAATTCGCAGTAAGATATCACCATAGATTTGATCTGTAGGGTGAGAGGTTTATCTTGGTAACTCCAAAGACAACATGTAGTATAGTTTTGATATGAGCATTATATTCCCTCCGAGAATGAAGAACAGATGGTCATCAAAATGATCCGAATGAAACATGTATCAAATGAAATCAATTTTATAACGTTTCGACTTTTTACATCTGGACAAATTTCCCAAGGGATATGCCCTATTTTTTTTCCCCCAACGAATTGTTAACAAAATATTTCACAGGTTACTTGATAAGAAAACAATTATAATATTATCTTGCCTGCAGGGTGGCGAGCGATTTGAATGGTTGTCATGTCAGGAAGGTTTAATATCTCGGGTAAGGAAATGCAGCAAGTTCAGATTGTATCTATTTTGCTTTTATTCCAAATAAACCAGTCAGTGAGTTTTATATTTAAAAAAAGGGATAGGTGAAAGAAATATTTGTTACCTGTGATTTGACATCCATAGGAAGCCTTGTGAACCCGTAGACAGTGCTAGATGAGCTCGATTCCGTGAAGTGAAATTCGCCATCTTTAAAGTATGGGAGGATGGTAGAGGCCAGTTGTTCATCGCCGAGTTGATCAGTACATTCACAGAGGATGTCAAAGACAAGACGATGATGCTTACTTCGTTCACCAATCGCATGTAAGTGTGCGGCCGGGGTGCACCAGGTGATGTCTTCGAACCTCTTCAATATGATGAGACATACCTTGTCAGACGAACCCGCGGCAAACTTGAGCACATTCTCGAGCTCGAGTGCCCGTGATTCGCTGGTGATGCTTTCCAGAATTTGCTGCAATTGTTCCTCGCCAAGTGTCGACATGTAGAACCCTGCACAATGTTCCTGGGCGAGCTTGTGGTAGAACTCCACGTATATCGTCTCAGCTTCGTCCCACTCACTGGTATCTTCTACGACAGATTGTTTTGAGAGGAGACCAATTTCAGCAGCTATATTAAGCTCGTCGCAGCAATCAGAAAAATCGTCTTCTTCAAATACAAGCTTCTTGCTATCATCTAGTAAGCTGCTCAGGGCAACCTTACCGATACGCGAGACTACTGATTTGATCAATCCTTTCTTGGGTTTACTCACTAAACTCTTAGATCCGACGGAAGCTTTTGATCGAGCATGCTCCAGGAGGTATTTCAACAACCTGTTGAACAACGCTGTCAATGATTTAGTGTCTTGCAGGAACTGGCCTTGCCACAGAACACAAAATGCCATACAGAAAAATGGGATATTTGTCAAAGATCCAATTGAAGCTTGGCTCTGAAGATACTTCTTGAGCCCTTGGCCATCTGTCTTCTTACTGGCGAAGAACCGATCAATGTAATCGTCGAAATCTTCCTTTGCGAAACCCTCGACATCCATTGTTGCATACACGAGCGGCAGATCATCGATTTCGAAATCTTCCTTACGATGCGGACGACACGTTACTAGAACACGACATTTCTGGAAGCGCAGATAGAGAAGAAGGTCCTCTAGACTGCTCTTTTGTCCTTCAGACGTTATTGACCCACTGAACTCATCGTAACCATCAAGAAGAAAAACGCAGTCCTCTTCGTTTTCATCGATGAACCTCTCCATTTCTTCAGGAGTGACGCTCTCCATTTTGCCGAGAAGCTGTCTCACGATGGCTTCTCCAAGCGACGTGCGTTTATCGCTTCTTCTGAACTTCAAGACGAACACGAGTGGCACATCCTTCAGCGGAGAGTCTTCTGCTTCTGTTGCCCAGTCGTATGCCAGTTTTGTGATTGCAGTCGTCTTTCCGTGTCCTGCTGCTCCGACCATGAGGATGCGGTTTGGTAGAGAGCCATCGACCTTGGTCTTGAAGATATCATTGATGGAACCAGGAAGCGGTACTTTCTTCACCTCATCACCACCTCTCTCACCCCTCTCCGCTACCAGGAGACTGATCCTCGTGTGAAGATCATCGCAGTCGGCGTAGTTCGTCTTGTCCCAAGGTTTCAGTGCGATCTTACACGTCTTCTTGTATAGATCGACTAGTCTTTCCTTGCATTGTTGGGCTGATAACTTCGGCGATATTGCTTTTGGAGAATCTGTCATATGAGGCAAACAATTTGAAGCAATTTTAATAAATTCATTCATGAAAAGATAACAAATAGTTAGATAACTATTAATGAAAAAAAAAAAAAAAAAAAAAAAAAAAAAAAAAAAAAAATCGCTTTTATTTGTCATCCAGATTATCCCTCACATTAATAACGATTACTTTTCTGTATTTCCCTATCTTTACAACTATTCCATAATATGCTTAGTATCAATCATTATCTCATCTTCTATTAGGCGGCTTATCATTCAATCTCATTGTTCATGTTAAATTATTGACCCTAAGAGAATAATGAGAGTTTCGTTAATAACACTACATTAAATTCTCAGGTATATACCTTTTCCGGCAATGCCAGTAAGATTGCCTAGTATATCCGTTATCGCCTCAACTGTTGATTCACTTGGAGGCACCTTCATTCGCCATTTTTGAAGAATGAGCTGCACGATCTCACTAGTGTCGTCTCGATATTGTTTCTTCAGGTTGTGTATCTCTGGTGAGACTGAAGCCGAGCTTGCTCCCAGGTCGCTGAGGTGATCGTAAGAGACTACGCGAGAAAGATCAGTATGTCCTTGTCTGTTAGCTACGTGCAGGATCATCTGAATTTCTAGACTGCATTCTGTGATTAGAAATAAAAATATTAATTGATAATAAATTGCCGTTTCATGATAATTAAGTACAAAGCACTGACTAGACAAATTACCTCGATTGTAGCTATTATGATGAGGAAATTGATCATTCAAGGAATTTATTCATATCAGGGGTGTTTCACCAAGCCATTCGTAAAATGGTGTTCAGTTCTCATGCAGAATGATTGATCATGGTAATCAGTATGGTACGCAGAACATGCTCCAGTCGTTCGTAAAGTCATTTGTAACTTTAAGAACGACTTGATGAAACACCCCTGGTACACATTTACCTAATCTCATGGACTTTCCCAGAGGAAGAAGCAATCGTTCTTGCGACAACCCGTGTATGTCAGAATCGTAGGTGATCGCCTCAAAACAGTGGTCAAATACGGATCTACGACTTTATACACTTGTCAGATAGGATAATTTCAATGTTATTTTCTGTTTAGTCCTTGAATCAAACTGCGTTTTCAACTAAAACTGCAACTAAACAACAGTTTAAACTTGTATTGTTATTGTTTGATCCTAATTTCTGGTTAGGCCTATACTAGAACCCGGGTGATAGAATTACACGAAGCTCAGTGAACACATTAAACAGCCATCATATCGTGCCAAGAATTATCCAGGAACCAGGAAATTGTCTTAACCGTTCAAAATCACAACAATGATTTGAGATGAGGTTCGTGGGATCCCGATCTTTTATGAAACAGAACAAGCTATACTCATACTACTCATACTCTACTATACTCGGGAACGAAAAAATACACTTAAAAACTAGAAGGAAAACATTTAAAAATCAATATAAATTGAATTTATTGCTAATTTACACTGAAAGTTTTCATAATTATCTCAAAAGGTCCCTGGCAATTTCCCCAAATAGGAACAATCCCTTTCAAACCTGATCAACTGAATAAGCTGATAAGCCTGAGGTGGTGTTTTTTTTGTGGGGGGGGGCTAATTCACAAAATTGGATCCGCCATTTAAAGAAAAAGATTGACCTCGGGCTCCAAGTCTTACCTGCCCCGTGTCCCGAAACCGAACATTCATCAGGAGGGTATGGTAAAAAAAAAAAAAACGAAAATAACAAAAAGCGACGAAATTAAAAATGTAGAAAACAAATCAAATTCCAGTAATTGGGAGGCGACTACCCCTTAAAATGGATTAAAAAGATTGTATCCATTGATCATTGTATTTATGAAATGAATGCACAGAATTTGCTGTTAAGAATGAAAATTAAAAAAATAATGAAACAGGGAAAGCATTATATTCAGACAGCTTAAGGACTACAGAGTGGAGCATCTCCAATTTTACAAGTATTAATTATTTTCAAAACAATGGCGTATAAAATATACATACATACATACATATTATATTTTATCCATATATTTTATCCATATATTACGATGAGTATCTTAATTACATTTTTTGAAATGCATGTGTACTTTATATAATTTTTCAATACGGTGACTTACTTTGATTGAGTGCAGTTATTATACTGTCCGGAGTAATCTGTAAAGATCTGAATTCATGTAAAAATTAAGACTTGATCAGATAGCAGCTACATGGTAGGCATGGATATGTCGATAATGATATTACAAGTAACCGTAATGAATGCACGTACAGCTACGCAACCGTGTATTATCCGACTAATTTTAATATTGTGATATCTTGGTGCGGAGCTCTTTCGACGGAAATGACTGGTAGACCTTCAACACAGAGCGCAAGGGCGAGGGGCGGAGGAAGGGGAGCAATGTTATGAAAAAGGGGTAAGCATTATACCCAGATCAGGCTTATGACTGGAAGAGAAATGGACCCCTAAGGAAGTATACACTTACAAATTAACAACAATTATAACTGGGAAACAGCCTGAAATAAGCCTGAGGTGGTGTTTTTTGTGGGAGGGAGGGGGGGGCTGCAGCCCCCCCACTTTTTTCAGCCAACGTGTACAAAAAACGCAAAATGACCTACATTTGTGATTTTTAGCCTGTTCAGCCCCCCCCCCCACTTTCGGCTCAGCCCCTCCACTTTCAAAAACGCTCCTCGGCCCCTGGGAATAATGTTTATCATGTGATTTGGGAAAGGCATTGTCTAATGCCGAAAAATACTACACTCCTCTACCAGATCGGATACAAATATTTCGATCCAGCAAAATCTGATAATCGAAGAGGTCCCTTCCCCGCCCTCCTTACAAAAATAAGGATCCAGTCATGGAGAGATTCAACAACCGAAAAAAAAAAAAAAAAAAAAAAAATCGGTACCTTAATTACAGAGTAGCTACACACACATTCACTTTTGGCTCAGCACTTCACTCTCAAAAACGCTCCGCGGTCTCTGACTTTGTAATCCGCTTGATACCCTTGTTTATAGAATAGTTTGAGTAATACATTTTGCGGTTGAAAATATATATTGGGAGTCTATTCTCTCTGCAAAATAATTTCTAGCTGATAAATACATTTTCTATGTCTTTGGTGCCATAACGTCTTATGTAAAATTGTCTACAAAGCGAACAGAAATTGAATAGCATTTTTTTACCGTCCAAAGCTTGCAATCTCATCCCTTTAATGAATATCATTTACTACCCGATCATTCTAACTATAAAAATCTCTGAAAGATTCAAACGTCTCTTTTTTATAAACTCAAAATCACTTGTTTGATAGAGTGTTAGGGCGGGTCTAATCCCCCCCCCCCTAATCCCATAATTCAAAATGTTCCCTTAATGCTCCTTTCAAGGCAATAACCTTTTAATACATTTTTTTTAAATCATATCGATTCAAATCAAATCTATTGAAACAAAATTTTCGGAATATTTTTTTGTGTATACCCTCTTGTTTGCATTTTCTTTTAGCACTTACACCCCATCACACGGATAAAACTCGGATAAAAAACAAAACAAAATAATTCGGGTTGTTCAAATAATAATCATGATTTCAATTGTTGTTGTTGATGCTGTTTTTGTGCGGAAGACTCCTACTATTCTATTCAAGTGAACATTTTAGAGAACAATATTTACCTTCATAATCTCCTCACTTCTCACCTGTGGTTATACGAATATAATATAGTCAAAAGCATGACGGCGATATACGGTAAATGTGCTTCATTTTGTTCATATCCCTTTTAAATTGTGCAGCGAAGCTGTAAAAGCCTTGTTATCTGGGTTCGGTCTGTACACGAAATAGTTTGTTTGTTTTCGTTCTTGCGTATTGATCTGCTGTTGGTATATCTTATTCTCAAATACTGTAGTCTGCTAGAGATATATTCAACGCAGTCATTATAAAAGCTGCATGCAGCAAGAGGCAACATGGCGTTGCAAGCCGAACGTTTCTGTTTCATTAGTCTCGTGGTCGTCATCGCTATGATGTCAGTGGTATGCGCTGACGTCGTCAACGATGACCAACAGCTCATGGTTAATACTCCAACGGCTACGTTCCTTGGAAAGCGAATCGATGTCAACCCCTATCTCCTTCCCGACTTCCACGGGAGTGCTGCGGCCTACACCAGTATACCTTACGCTGAGCCTCCCGTTGGTGACTTACGGTTCCGACGTCCGGTTCCTAAGGCCATCGAAGGCGAGTTCGATGCGACCAGGGAATCGACGGCGTGTGCTCAGGCCACACAACCACCTTTCGACGAAGGATTCATGAAGTTATCTGAAGATTGTCTCACTCTTGATGTGTTTGTTCCTGAGCCTGAGGTAATAGATTTGATGTGCATTATCAGTGTTAGAACCTATTTCTCAGACAAGTAATTCTTTTTCCTACTATTTTTTTCCTTTGCGATTTTTTTATATTCCTAAATATATTTTTGCCAGAATATTGCTGCAGGCATAAATATCTTATGAATAGGGAAAGGTTGATAAAAACAGTACGTACATTGATTGAGTGAGAAAAAAAGTCCTATCATTTGGAATTTTATTGTTTAATGTATGGATAGTCAATCATAGGCCTCACGAAATTGATGGAGTTATATTTGCATATCTTCTTAGGGTAGAGCAACCATTTTCATTGTAATCTTTCTCTACAACAGATTATCCTCAGAAGAAGGTAGAATCTCACTTCCACCGAATTGATTGGGTGAATTATATGCACACACAAACAAAAGATATACACTTTCACTGGCCTCACCCTAACATTCACATACACAAACACGCGCACACACCCACACACAACCGCACCTACCCACACACGCACACCATCCCACACTTAGGCTAAAGCTATAGTCCAAAACCTTCAACCTCCAAACTAAACTGAATGTCAACCACACACTCACCTCCAGGCTATCGCTCGACCTAATTAGCCCACAACTCCACCCTCATACACACGCGCACCCTCCTTGATCGCCCACACTTAAATATCACATTCTCTCTTTCCATAACTAGCCCTCATCTGCTGCTGTTATGGTATGGATACATGGAGGTGGCTATAGCATTGGGGCAGGCTCCATCCCTGGGTCTGTACCGGTACCCCTGGCCGTTATGAATGACGTTATAGTCGTCACCATCAACTACCGCCTAAATATATTCGGCTTCCTCACACAAGGTAAAGCCTGATGAACGAAGAATTGCAAATTAAACTTTAAGTGATAAAAAAGCGGCTCGCATACAAGTCTAATACGGCCGTTCCAATCGTATTGTAATGTCCATCGTACCAGTAGTAAAATACAATTATTAGCCAAATTAAAAAAAGATAAATATCAAGGATACTACATCTCTGTTCTACTGATATCTTATCAACCATGTTTGTGTTTTGTTTTTGTATATTGTTTTTTTAAAATGACGAAGAAATATTGTTGGTGCTTTATTTCCCTGCTGTAAAGGAGAAGAAGACGTGAGTGAAGCTAATGTAGGAATGCTAGATCAACGTCAAGCATTGATCTGGGTTCAAGAAAACATCGCATGTGAGTATTAAATGTGGAGAGTATCACTAGAGTAAGAATATATACATAGGTATAAATATTCTATACATGCTGTATAGGAATCGTGTATTTGAGTATGAATATTATCAACTGCATTACTGATTAAACGGTGATATGACGGAAGTTCCAAGACATATGCTTATCAATAATCATACCCAATGCATGATTACAAATTCAATACAACTTTAATAATTCGGTGGCGGATCCAGGCGGGCGCAGAGGACGCGCGCTCCCATATAATTTGCAAACTGCTCATTGACTGTACGTGTTAAAATTGGAAAATTGCAGCCCCCGCCCCCTATCCTAAAATCTTTGATCCGCCACCGAATAATTATAGTGAAAGAAGAATCGTATTTTTTTCTTCTATTTAAAAGGAAGACACGATAATGTCTAATAATATAAGACATAAGGATCTTGAATCTTATGTTTCTACGTCGTCCTTATTCCTTATTTCACTATGTTGTTATTACTGTAGCATTCGGTGGAGATCCTAGCCGAGTGACCATCTTCGGGGAGAGCGCTGGAGGGACAAGTGTGGGCTTTCACGTCCTATCACCCATGAGCAAAGGATTATTTTCAGGGGCTATTCTGCAAGTAAATGCCTTCTGTTTTCTCCTCCTATTAAAACCTGTAGCTTAGCCTTGAGTTGCTCAAAGGTTTAGTAGAATATGATTGTAATACTTCTAATAGCACGTTCCCAAAAGATAATTCAAGTAAAATAGCAAATGAGTTTAATAACCACTTCGCTAATATAGCGACCAATGTAACTACAAAAAACAGAGTTCAAAATCACACTGAATACAATGGTGTAGATAAACCTAACAGAAATTTCAAATTTCTCTATGTTTCTCAGGCTACCATATTGAAATATGTAAAGTCTATGAAAACAAAAAAGTCTGTCGGGCTAGACGGAATATCTATGTATATAATAAAAGAGTCTATATCTGAAATGATAGAGCCGTTTACCTATTTAATTAACAAGTCTCTATCGGAAGGGGTAGTGCCTGATAAGTGGAAAGTTGCGAAAGTTATTCCGATACACAAGAAAGGGGATAAACTTAATTACAATAACTATAGGCCAATCTCATTGTTGCCCTGTGCCTCAAAAGTAATGGAAAGAGTAGTTCAACGACAATTACTTGACTTCTTAAAGTCACATTCATTGCTTAGCGCAAATCAATCGGGATTTAGACCAAAGCACTCAACCGTAACAGCATTAGCCAGAGTCACTGATGACTGGCTTTATTCTATTGATAAAGGGAATTACATTGGATCGCTTTTTGTAGACTTACAAAAAGCTTTCGACATGGTTGACCATCTTATTTTGATTTCTAAACTTGAAGCCATGGGTGTGTCTGGTGTAGAATTACAGTGGTTCAAAAATTATTTGTCAAACAGAAAAATAAGAACTTCCATCAATAATGTACTTTCTGATGAAATGATGATTATGAAAGGTGTACCGCAAGGGTCATTACTTTATCATCCACATCATTTCTGATGAAATGATGATTATGAAAGGTGTACCGCAAGGGTCATTACTTGGGCCCTTTTTGTTCATAATTTTTGTTGATGACATGAATTATGTTTTTAATAAATGTAAAGTCCATCTTTATGCAGATGACACGGTCATTTACTATTCACATAAGAATCCCAAGGTGGTGGAAGATGTCTTGAATAAAGAACTCAAAAGTCTTGAATTATGGATGAACACCAACAACTTAAAGATAAACTATGACAAAACTGTTTGTATGTTAGCAGGATCACAAAAATGCTTAAGAAAGAATCACTTTTGAGTATCAAAATTAAGGAACAGCAATTGTCTCAAGTAAAAAGTTTTAAATATCTCGGTATACATGTGGATGATAAATTAAAATGGGATGTTCAAGTTGACCACAGGCGTAAAAATATCAGTAAAATGGTGAGCTATTTGTGTAGACTAAGAAAATATGTAAATATGTCCGAATCGAAGTTAATCTATAATTCAATTATATTACACTCATTTTGATTACGGGAGATGTAATTTGGCAATCTGCCAGCAAAAATTGTTGACACAACTTCAAAATATCCAAATAGGTAAGCAGAATAATACTCAAAATCAACCCATATTCTCATACTTCTGTCAAATTGATTTCTGTCTTGAATGGCAAATGTTACCTGAAAGACGTAAAATCCATCTTTTACTTTTACGTAACAAATATTAAACAATATTACCCTATTGAAACCTAATATTGAAATATATTTCATTTTGAATACACGCCATATTTCGTCCGTACTCAAAATAGCCTTCATTACCCAAGCCAAATACTAATTACTGTAAAAGAACTCTCGTGTACAGAGCTTCATCGAGTATATAATCTACCCTCTGAATTGCGTCAACTACCTGCTTTTACCACTTTTAAGTCTAAACTAAGCACACTATAATTTCCCTTTCGTTGTACCTTTATATGTTGTGTATGTAATTTTAGATATTTTTTTTTCTCTTAAGTATTTTTTTAGTTCATCATATTGTTAGATTTCATGATGTTATATTGTTTTGTATAGAATTTTATGTAGTTTATTAACTGGCCCCGTGGAAGACCAGCAGCAACATTATTAGTTGCAGCTGAAATGGCTACCAGCCGTATTTTTAATCTAGATATATGTTTATATTTCAATTAATGTTGTATATGATTTTATATACGGAAATAAACCAAACCAAACCAACCAACCAAAATCATGGTGGTATTATCAGTAATGTCCTGTTTCTACCTCCTATTAAACCTGTAGCTTACACTCTAAAATCTGAAATGCTCTTTTTAGCACTTCAGAGGCTAAAATCCGCGCTTTTTACGAGCTTACATAGTGACTGCACTTAAAGTGCCGTTTAATTGCACCCAAAGTTTTTAACACTTTCACGTGAGCTGAACTTTCGCAAAAATAGGCAAGAATGGCGTGACTTTCTGGGTTCGAACCTGGGTCCCCTGCATAAGAAGCGCCGACGAGCAGTTAGACCAAATCACATCTCAGGATTGCTAGCAGATCATATTGTTGCATGATGAACTTTCTTCAAATTTACCATCATCATAATCTGCTGTCATAATTATAGCAAGTTAGGGAGATCTCCGTTGGTCTATTGGTAACGTCAGTGCTACTCTACATATCTGGGTACCGTGTATGTGTCATAATGCCTTAACATGTAATGATATGATAATGATCTTAGATAACGTTATGTTTGCGTCTCGTGATTAGGTGAGAGAGGATGAAAATGAAATATATTATTGTTATATTCAATTACCAAAATAATGGCTTACTAGGATCATAATAATTTGTAAGGGTTTGTAGAAGACTGATTTCCACTAATTAAGCTTTAAAGAAGTTTATTAGCTATCAAAAAGAGCTGATCTTGTAATATCATAAATGAAAAGAAAACAATTGGGAGCAACACTGTTCGAAAGCACCTTACTTACATACATTTGGAATTAATATAGCGCTTTACAATTACAAATATTAAAAGATGTTTTTCATTTTTTTTTCACACAGAGCGGTGCGATGACTACACCATGGGCTTACGGAACACTGGCAGAAGGTGAGGAAACTGCCTTCGTGTATGGTCTGGCACTGAACTGCAGTCAAGATAATCACAAAGAACTTGTTGAATGTCTCCGTGGGTACCTGCAGAAGATATCATGCATTTCTATCCTCGGTAACTACATGTAAATTATTTTACCATATCCATACTATAGGCCGGCTTTAAATATGCAATCAATCGTCAAGATGGAGTGATTATGAGTACGAAGCAGTCAGGGCAGTACAGCCATTTGATAATAATTCCAGACACCAAATTCATACTTTACTTTTCATTAAAACGCAAAATAATGTAGTTTGACCAACAAGTAATTATGCATCAAGTTTGTCAGTGATTATGATTTTAAAAGTTGAACAGTGTTTCACTTCCAGGTCTTTGAAAGGAAAACAAGGTTTAGGTCCTTAAGTAGATTCGTTCAGCCATTGCACTCGGTGTATTTCTTAACCCCTGAAAAAACAAAAAACAAAGAGAGAATAATTGTGATCTCTGTTCTCTGTTTACCGTGTTTATGATGTAAATCAATACGTCAATGAGCATTTAACTGACGAGAAATTTTATGCCTTTCATCCTGAGCAACCTAAAAGCATTTCAAACCCTAAAATATGTCATCAATTAGACCTATAATTTCTTATTTAATCTTTTACCGCGGTTTTACCCATACTGCATTCAGATGCCAATGGAATCATACTCGCATCCTTTACGTCCTTTCGTTGATGGTCAGTTCATTCCCCGAGATCCAAGGGAGATGTATGCCAGTGGAGATGTGAATCAAGGATCTATTATGACTGGGTGCCTTTCAGAAGAAGGAACCACGTTTATAATGCCTCCTGATATGGGTGCAGAAAACCCGGACCGACCTGTCACGGATAAGAGTACGTTTGAGGAACTCTATTCGATGTTCGTGCAGAATGCAGATGAACTGTTACTTGACACAGCAGCATTGGTCTATATTCCTCCTGAAGAGGTATGTTTGCTCAACACGCGTCTTTTGCATTTTGATTTGCCAACTTGAAGAAGAATAATGTAAATGATGTAGGAAATCGTTATATATGGGGTAGCACTTACAAGTAACTTGCCCTGCCGATTTTAAATTTTAAAAATGATTATGCGAGCAATAAGCTTTGGTTCACCCATGGATGACCCATTTCATACCTCTGTTCACAAAGTGTCCGTGCATAGGTTATTAGTGGTATCCTGTACAATCAAGATGAGAACAAGGCCGTAGAGTTAGTTGGCTATGGCGTAACTAGCTCGTGTCATGGCCAAGTTAAGGAGCCTTAATTTTACAACTTATTTTGCAAATCGTTATATCAAAGTTTCTCCGTTGTTTTTAAGATGTCAAAAGCGGAACCTTCGTACACGGACGTCATAGTCAACTGTATGGGAGACTTCTTTTTCTTATGCCCGAGTTTCCAAGCGGCCGACTATCTCTCGAAGGCTGGACTCCCAACTTACAAGTATATCATGACTCACAGACCATCTGTCTCTATGTGGGGTAAGGGTCTAACATGGCTTGGAGCTACCCATAGTGAAGATCTTCCGTACACCTTCGGATCTCCTTTTATGCTAGATACCTTTGATCCTGACCACAATTCCTTCTTAACTGGTCTTTTCAATGAGGAGGAGGTACAGGCTTCTCTGCAAATCATGAAGTATTGGTCCAACTTTGCTAAGACTGGGTGAGTTAGTATTATTCTGTTTTATAAATCTTAATATTGTGTCATATAGATCTAACGGAAATGTAATTGCAATCATATCTTGTGACAAAAAGATAGCTAACGCCAACTTCGACTTTTATTTTTCTTTCCAGGAATCCAAATCTGTCAAATCAAGATGGTGTCTCAGAATCCAAGTATCCATTATGGGAATCTTATTCTGCAGATACGAAAAACTACAAAGATCTCTCTTTGACTTTCGAGAATCGTGTTGGATACCCTAATCCTCAAAGTTGTTTGTTCCAGATTGATCTTATGCCAAAGCTTCAAGCGAATTCAGGTATAAACAAGAACCACAATACTAAGATATAGCCAGTGATGTCACAAAAAAGTAAAGATCCATGTTTTCTGTAAAAGCGACCTGCCCAAATTTCTATTGGTATCAGGTATGAAAAATATCTTGATATCTTTACCTTTTGGAGAGATGCGATGTTTATTTCTGTCAAAAATAATACAAAAGCCAGAGCATTCCCTTCGAATAGACTGAAGATGACAGAAAGGGGCTCACAGCGGGTACTTTTTCTAAAGCAAGGGGCAGGTCAGACAATACAAGGGCATACTTATATTTGTTTTTAGAAGTGGAGGGAGGGGGGGGGGGTAAGGTTGTAAGGGGTAAGGGGTAAAGTC
>CALNVZ010002974.1:29018559-29030458 GCA_940671915.1 Paracentrotus lividus | reverse complement strand
TATAACGTCAAAAGGGGGTATTCTGTGCACCATAAAAAGATATAGGAGTACTGTAATTTCAAATCTACGACGACAAGCTATTGGGCACTGTAAGAGCAACCTATATACGCGCGCAAAATAAATTATTGAAATACATGTTTACTTCTCAATCATTAGGCATATATGGTCATCAAAATTGAATATTGAAATTCGACTGTTGAAAATGAAAATCCCAGCAGCTATAGTTGATTTGATTTTTGTGACCATTAAAAAATAATGGGACGCCAAATCTGTGTTCTCTCCAAACTCGGGATTTTTACGCATAGGCATTACTTGATTAGCAATGTTTCTGTCTATAAGAAAACTTAAATTATATGCAACAAATTAACTTCGCCCACGTCCACTAATTTTTCAGACGGTTCAAGTTCCAATGTTGTCAAATAAATTTCTGTGAAAATGCGTCCTCTCCGAAAAATGAATGACTTGCGTGTAATAAAAAATTGGAACCCCAATAAAACAAAATAAGTGGGAGACCTCATGCCTCACAATTTAAAAGCAACATCATTTCACTAGTTCATAACGCATACTAAAAACATGGATCGTAATGCTAAAAATGAGGAAAAACAAAATGACTGTTTTATTGGTCCAGTGAGACGGATGAGTATCCCATAATTGTAAAACAACCCATAAATAGCCATCAACGAGCAACATGCCTACTAAATTTAGTCACAAATTCATTATCTACCTAAAAGGATAACATTTTCAATTACGTAATTTACAAAGATCCAAAGATAAATCCTCGTGCCCAGTTCCTCATGCACTGTATCAGAATCTACATCTAGGGCCTATACTTGATTATCCTTTTTATTTTCTCCAAGATTATCCCGTCCCACAAACATACATAGGGGAGAGTGGGGTTAGTTGGAACACGGAGTTAGTTGAAACATAGTAATTTTCTTTAACGGCTATACTGCGTGTCCCAGAAAAAATGTCCCTCTAATTCATCACTGAATAATTACCAACATTAAGTTTTATACTCAATAAGTTGATGTATGCAGAAAGCCCAACTAATACTGCAATTTCTGTGAAAATTTCAAAGTTTCGCTTCAGTAGTTTAGAATACACAGGCTCTTTTGTATCAATAGTCATTTCTAGCCCATTCCAAGTTTGACAAAAAGGAGTGCACTACAAAAATGTTAACAAGTTCTGAACAATCACAGACCAGACGACATGCGCAAAATCACACATGCACGAGAGCAAAGGTTCACGCAAAGAGGGCAGCGCGCACTATTGGGGGCGGGGGGGGGTGGCTATGCGCGAACTTTTATTATGGAGCTGTTTGCTCTCCGTTTCACTAAAACCTAGGCCTATATAATGGACTCTTATTAAAAGAAAAAACAAAACAAAACATAACAAAACAAAACAAAAACAAAAAAAAAACAAAACAAAATCAAACAAAACAAAACAAACAAAAAATTGAAATGACGTCATCAGATGCCCTTCTCAATTGCCCATTTTTAGGTCCGTGACTCTTTAACGCGATAACATTTCTTGCGCTCCGATACGTTATACACACACAAAAAAAAAACTTGATGGGGGAGGGGTGTTGAAATTATTTTTAAAAGGGCTGGTAGGGGGTTAGTTCTCGAAATACCTTCTCTTTTTTTTAAATTCATTAAGTTCAATGCAAAAAAAAAAAAACAAACAAAAAACACCCTCGTGATCCCCTAATATTTTGGTGTGTTTCAGAAATCTTGGATCCTAGCTGAACAGACAAAAGCACGACGTTGTGCCATTTACCCCGTTTACATTTGAGATGTGTTGCATTTTGTTCGAACCCCACCCCCTTCAAAATGTTCTAACAACGCCGTTGGGTACTTCTATTTGTGTTACCCTGTACTCATATTTACCTATACGCTCTTGCATAACTTTGATCAACTATAATAGTCTTGTCAAATAGTCAGGTAAAAATCATACGGAGTCATTCTAAAAGCTGTATACCCAAACACCAAACAGCATGGCGTTGCGAACCAAGCATTTCTTTTACATTAACCTCGTGGTCATCATCGCTATGATGTCAGTGGTGCGCGCTGACGTCGTCGATGATGACCAGCAGCTCGTGGTTAAGACTTCAACGGCTAAGTTCCTTGGAAAGCGAATCGAAGTCAACCCCTATCTCCTTCCCGATTTCCATGGGAGTGCTGCGGCCTACACCAGTATCCCTTACGCCGAGCCTCCCGTTGGTGATTTACGGTTCCGACGTCCAGTTCCTAAGGTCATCGAAGGCGAGTTCGACGCGACCAGGGAATCGACAGCGTGTGCTCAGCCAACACAACAAAATTTCGACTTATCATTCATGGGCATGTCTGAAGACTGCCTAACTCTTGATGTGTTTGTTCCTGAGCCAAAGGTAATAACACATGTCATGATGAGATTGGCTTTACACGATGAATAAATAAACCAGTTAGTATCATGAGTATTGTTGAAACGTTTGATTCGTCATTACTTTCATATTTGTTGTATTGGTATACACCATATTACCGCGTTACCTTAACTGGCCGTACACTAGGGCCCGAATTCACAAACGTGGTTTAGTTAGTCCATGGTCTAAATCAGGGGTTTAAACCACGGATTTAGACCATGGACTAACTAAACCACGTTTGTGAATTCGGGCCTATATGTTTAATTGCAAAGGGTAAATTTTGAGAAATGGACATTCATAACGGACAGATCGTCGCGGGGAACATTTTTATGGGACAAAATGTGTAATTTTGTTGTAGCACAACTACCCCTAGACATTATTACCCCGGACATTGCCCACTCTAAGGGTTGTTACAATCAGGGTATAACTAGGGTTGGGCAAATAATGACTTTTTTCTGAAAAGTTATTTCAAACAAGTTACTTCTATAGTCAAATTTGATGTAGAATCCAAAAATGACAATGATTTTTGTGTACGATGATGTCTGACGTCGCTAAAGTCCAAAAAACCAAAATAGTGTATTTTGCCCATTCATCACACACTTTATAGGTATAAACCGGTTTTATTTTGTTTCTTTATGGATTTTGATGGTTTAAAAGCTCAAATCTGACAATTTTATCATGACCAAATGTACCTAGTATGGTTATAGGTGTTAATTAGTGATTTTGATACGAGGTGATTTTTGCTCGATATTGACTGAAACTAACTATCAAACTACACTAACAGTCAACTTAGGTAGGATTAATCATGTTGGATTAAGCATGTTGGGTTCCCAGACACCCAAAAGGCATATAAAAGCGCGATAAAAGTGGTTTATACGTATAAAAAGTGTGATAATTGGGTATAATACGTTATTTTGGCGGCCATTTTGGTTTTTTGCACTTTAGCGACGTAAGACGTCATCGTATGCAAAAATAATTGTCATTTTCAGTTTCTACGTCAATTTTTACTATAGAAACAACTTGTTTGAAAAAAAAAGTTGAGATTCGCCCAACCCTAGTATAACGTCAAAAGGGGGTATTCTGTGCACCATAAAAAGATATAGGAGTACTGTAATTTCAAATCTACGACGACAAGCTATTGGGCACTGTAAGAGCAACCTATATACGCGCGCAAAATAAATTATTGAAATACATGTTTACTTCTCAATCATTAGGCATATATGGTCATCAAAATTGAATATTGAAATTCGACTGTTGAAAATGAAAATCCAAGCAGCTATAGTTGATTTGATTTTTGTGACCATTAAAAAATAATGGGACGCCAAATCTGTGTTCTCTCCAAACTCGGGATTTTTACGCATAGGCATTACTTGATTAGCAATGTTTCTGTCTATAAGAAAACTTAAATTATATGCAACAAATTAACTTCGCCCACGTCCACTAATTTTTCAGACGGTTCAAGTTCCAATGTTGTCAAATAAATTTCTGTAAAAATGCGTCCTCTCCGAAAAATGAATGACTTGCGTGTAATAAAAAATTGGAACCCCAATAAAACAAAATAAGTGGGAGACCGCATGCCTCACAATTTAAAAGCAACATCATTTCACTAGTTCGTAACACATACTAAAAACATGGATCGTAATGCTAAAAATGAGGAAAAACAAAATGACTGTTTTATTGGTCCAGTGAGACGGATGAGTATCCCATAATTGTAAAACAACCCATAAATAGCCATCAACGAGCAATATGCCTACTAAATTTAGTCACAAATTCATTATCTACCTAAAAGGATAACATTTTCAATTACATAATTTACAAAGATCCAAAGAACCATCCTCGTGCCCAGTTCCTCATGCACTGTATCAGAATCTACATCTAGGGCCTATACTTGATTATCCTTTTTATTTTCTCCAAGATTATCCCGTCCCACAAACATACATAGGGGAGAGTGGGGTCAGTTGGAACACGGAGTTAGTTGAAACATAGTAATTTTCTTTAACGGCTATACTGCGTGTCCCAGAAAAAATGTCCCTCTAATTCATCACTGAATAATTACCAACATTAAGTTTTATACTCAATAAGTTGATGTATGCAGAAAGCCCAACTAATACTGCAATTTCTGTGAAAATTTCAAATGTTTCGCTTCAGTGGTTTAGAATACACAGGCTCTTTTGTAACAATAGTCATTTCTAGCCCATTCCAAGTTTGAAAAAAAGGAGTGCACTACAAAAAGGTCATTCATTATTCTGTGTTTCACCATTATTTCAGGTTAAGAACTGTAATGTTCATGCTTTTGTTTTCAAGAATTGATGTCATACTTCACTGGCTATAAGTCTAGAATAGTTCGTGATTCGAGTCTCTGGAGTTATGGAGACGTCTCCTGAGTCTCCAGGGAAATTAAACAAAAGTCTTTAAAAAAAAAGAGAAAAAAAAGAACATTTCCAGTCGCTAAGCAAGTCACCCCGTTATCTCCTGGACTTTTTCATGTCTTTTGTCGACGCCATGACATCTTCTGGGTCTCCAGGGAGTCGCATGAAAATCAATTAAAAGTCTTTAAAAAAAGAGAGAGAGGGACATGTTTGTTTTTTGTTTGTTTGTGTGATTGTTTGTTTGTTTTTGTTTTTTCCACTTACTAAAACGAATATTCATCATCATATCAATTAATAACGCAATGAAATTCAATCATCATAAAAAAGTTGCCTTTTATAGTCAATGTAATCCACTGTTTACTCACTTTTGCATATGGTCATGTGTTATGAACTCGCCACCCAAATAGGGTGGTGCTGTTACGCTTTTTGCTATTTTTCAGCATTAAATTGTTAATATTTTCCAAAGTAAGAAGGTTCATGTAACATATTTGATCTTATTTTGAAGCTATGTTACTGTGCTAGCTCCCTGTGAAGTTTTATTGTTTTAGGTCACATTCTGCTGGAGTTAAAATGGTTTAAGTTTAGGACAGTAGGGGTGGTGCCGGAAGCGGCGCCGCCTGTACAAAGTCAATGGGAAATTTTACATTTTGTGGTTGATTTGGGGAAAACTTGAATTTCTCTGCCAAATTTTGGCTAATGACTGTAAATTTGGTACCAAACTGAAGCTTATAAACTGCTTTATACAATAAAATCACTGAACAATAGGTTTGATGTCACAATATTACCCAGGAAGACCCAACAATCATTATTTGGCCTAAAAAAGCAATGCCTCCTGTACAAAGTCATTAGGAATGAGAGGTATTGCAGTACTGTTGGGGAAACTGCAATATCTCTGCCAAATTTTGGCCTATTCTTTTTAATTTTGCACCAAATTGAAGCTTATAAACTGCTTTACACCTTCATATCAAATAAACAATATGTTTGATGGTGCAATAGTACTTGGCAGGACTCAACCCCTCATGAATTTGAAAAAATCCATATTTTCGGGGCTAAATTTCAGATCTTTACATATTTCATTCTAAAATTGTAAATCATAATGAATTATACGATGTATACCTTATTTGAAAGGTCTGAATATTCTCTATCATAATATCATAATATCATTACTATTTGGCTGATAATAGATGAATTGATGATAAGAACAATGAAAATTTAAAAAAAATCATAATTTCCTGATATTTTTTCCAAATAACATTTTTATCTTGCACCTGGTATAATTTTCAATGCAGATTTAGTTTCCTTGATGAATTTCCTTTCAGAAAATGTATAGTTTTGATATAGTAGGGTGTATACTTTTCGCGATACAGGTCTCTGAAGTGAAAAAAGTTCCTTTTGTAGTCAAATTGGCATGTAACGCAAAAGGCGGCGAACTTACAACACATGGCCATATTCAATGTCCATGCTATTTTGTCCATGCTATTATGTCCATGCTATTTTCATGCATATTCATTGTTATACCCTAATATTGTAAATACACCCACCGGTGTAGCTCTGTATACACTTCCTTCTATTATTTGGGGATGTTGGGGGGGGGGGATGGGCAGATAAATGGATCCTTGAGCCACTAAAGGCGCGGAGGAGGGGGGGGTCCACCCTCAATGCGAAATGACAACCTACAAAAGCAGAAGATATATCGCTTCAAAATATTAGACTGATTGAAACTTCCCATTATCTAAATATGGGTTGTTTTACAATTAGGTTTTAATTTTGCACGAATAAAGAGTATAGTTGCATTGTCGTTGTTGAACCTTAAACATAATCTACTGACTATTGCACATATTAAAGTCCCCTGAAACTCGGAGATCGTGGGGAAAGCGCGTTTTTCCTGAGCTCCATTGACTCGAACACAATCGACAGTGGCTTACGCATAGGTCGGACTACTGGGGATTAACATTCGGACAGCACGAACATGACGAAGTTGACCGAATTCAGTCAGTAAATAGGGTCAGTAGCTTCGGATTCTCGAGTCCTCAACAATTCTTAGTTCATAGACTCTCAACGGGTCTCTTCGTAGTAATGAAAAGAGAGGACTTGTATATAATGCTCCTTTTCAAAAACAATACATAGGTTAGATTTACTTCGGACTTCGGTTAGCTAGTCTATAGCCATGAAGGATTAACTCCAGACACCCTGGCCCGTATTCTGCTACCGGTTTAGAGTTGTGTTGTCGCACCAAAATAGTAAGGGCAATGAAACGAGAATGCAATGCTGATTTGCACGCTTCTCTATGAAGCGTCAGTGAAGCGTGCGTCTAATCGTACGAATGTAGATTCGGATGACGTCATTCGGGATCAAATCCATACAAACATTGAAGTTAAAGGTTGTTAAAACTTTGTTTAAGAATGAGGTGCATTATACAACTGTCCACAACGATTAGATTAATTGCATGTTAATCATCAAAAATGACATTTTCCGACACGATTGAAGTGTTAGTTTGACCTGACATGTTGAAGAAAGGACAACTGACGCGAAAACCAACAATAAACTAATGGTGGCAAGACACTTGTCATTACACTGGAAAAAACGGATTTGAACTAGTTTGAGACTAATTTGAGACTGGTTTGAAATGATTTTGGATGTTTTTTGTCGCGCAGACGTCTCCGAGACGTCCCGAGATATTCCCACGACTAAGCGGCGGCGATTTCATGTCACGACGGGGAGGGGGGGGGGGACGGAAACACCCGAAAGTGAAAAAATAATACACTCAAAGTTCGCATACTTCGTACATTATGCAGAACTAATGAAAATGATGCGAAGCGCGAAACACGACCGGAATTTTGGCTTATGAATAACATTTAGCATCGTATTTGACATACATTTTTACCTCTTTATTAGCTTCACAAGCTAATCACTACATAAAAATTGTTAATTTTTAAAAATCGAAGGAGGACGATCCCCCCATTAAAAAAATCGAGGGGGGGGGGGACACGTCCCTCCCCCGTCCCCCCGGGATCGCCGCGAATGCCCGCGACAGAAAAAATATATATATCGAGACGATCTGGAGTATCCGAGTCGCGGGGACGAAGTGAGATACCACCTTTATGGTGGTATCTCAAGGTATTTGCCATGAGACGGATTTGAGACTAATTTGGGACGGGTTTGATACGGTTTTGATTTTTGTCGAGGAAAGATTTAAAAGTGGTCGCAGAGACGTCTCATGAATCTCCGCGACATCTCATGAGTCGAGGGAAAATAGAACATGCTTACAAATGTGTGTTTTTTTTTCTGTCGTGGAGACGTCTCTGATGAGACATAAAACAATTATCGGAGACGTCTCCGAGTGTTCGAGTCTCAGAGACATCTCCGCGACGTCAGATACCACCTATAAGTACATAATTTCTACAGAGGAGAAAAACACCATTATCATTTTCAACTGAGAATGTAAACTAATGTTTTCTTTCAAGACTACTGAATTATTAATGGCACTTGACATAAAATAGGTCACTCGATTCCCTTTTTTGCATATATTAGTGTGTTGCTATGTGAGACAAAAAACGAGTTTGTCAGTCATAGCGACAACTAGTTATGCAAATTGGATTCAAAATACTAAATGAGTAGTTCACTCAGGCAACTGGTTCCGCCCTGAATCTGAGAACTTTGTTCGTTGTCATTGTGCTATGTCAGCCATAACCTGGAACCGCTTAGGGTGCTATCTCACTTCGCGGAAACAAAATTGAGACAGATTTGCCCGCTTGGCATTGCACTAGATCTGTCTCCGCGACAGATTTGTGTGTGCTACAGGAGACAGATCTAGTACAATGGCATGCTGGTTAATCCGTCCTTTGTACCACGTAACCCTTTATACGTGGGACAAAAGATTTCGTCGCGGAAAAAGAGGAGACAATGCCATGTTTGCAAATCTGTCTCAATTTTGTTTCCGCGAAGTGAAATAGCACCCTAAGCTTCTCAAAGAAAGGATAAAGGCCTCTGCACACCAAACCCGACAAACGACAAACGACACGACACAGCGACACGACGAGCACGACACACTCAAAATCCTGTTCACACGAAGCACGACATTGCCTAAAAAGTCGGTTGCGAAGTCGTTTTTGATGGTGAGATTGTCGTGCAGGAAATTAATTTGAAACCCCTTTGTGTATTCATCAAAATGACTGCATTGACAAAAGGGAAGGTATCTGTTTTTAAAATGAAGTCAACTAGAAGAACTCTTAGAGGTGGAATATTTATATTTTGCTTCAGCAACATCATTTTGCTCGGCTAAAAGTTCTTGTCGAGTGTGTTCGTCCCACCCCGCTTTCTACTTTGGGGACCCCTGGTTATAATGGACGTTCCCCCAAACCTTGTTGGGATTTTAGCCCTCCCCCCCCCCACTATGCCAATTTTGTCATTTTTTCTGAGTTAATATATGTGGTAGGCCTAAAGGCTTGAAGTTCTCTGCCGGATGATTGGTAAAAGATCGGAATAGTACCTCTATGTTAAAAACGAAATAAATGAAAAACAGGTTTAGTCTGATTAGATATAATTGAGTGTTAGTAGATATCTCTAAGCCCCCCCCCCAACATTATGTCAACTTGCCCTCCAACTTTCTGTCAGAATATTGCCTCCAGCAGGGGGAATATTGTGTTTGAAGCCCCTTATTTCTGTATTTGCTTCATTTACGCGGTTGACCTTTTTGTTTATCGCATGGCGTTACGTCCGCGCAGAAAATTTTTTAGTTTAAAAAGAAATAAGTATTTTTTAGTATCCAGTGCACCCTTTTTAATAAGATATTGTCAATGGGATTTTAAAAAGGTTAAAAGTTTCTTTTTGGCATTACAAGGGTCCTTTTTCAGGTAATAAGGGGGGGCACTTTCAGTATTGTTTTTGTGGTGCGTGAAAAATTTGTTGGTGCAGTGTGCCCCCCCCCTCCCCCAATTCATCCGCCCTACCTTGCAAGTGGTATAACAATCGATTGTAACTCACTGCACATTCTTTTTAGAACATTAATTTGGGAATCAACAGTCTCTTCCATAGGACCAGTCTTCATCATTGTCAATTTTCTGCTTCTCCTCACTCTCCTTTTCGCCTTCTTCCCCCACCCTATCTCTCTCCTCTCTCCTCTCTATCTTATCTATATCTCTATCTATCTATCTATCTATCTAACTCTCTTTCTCCTTCTCTCTCTTATTATACGTGTTTTTCTCTTCAATGCTAACTTTGTGGATATTATCATGATCATTGTGTCGGTTCCTAGTAGTAGAACCAGATTAATTAACATCATTCTCATACAACATGCTTTCCAAAATCTCTCGCCATTCAGTTTTTGGTCGTGATTATCCATCATATTCAAAATCGGTCCATATTCCGATAGGCAACCTGAAATTAAAACAAATCTTAAATTTTTAAAATATTTTGCTGCCCTTTTAGGTATACGCCTATTCAGCAATTTAATCAACACGAGATATTCCACTCATTTTGGAAATTATTAAAGCTAGGAACAATGATTTGAACACTACTATGCATAACATTGAAATCGAACATTCATGTTCTTTATTTCTTACAGGAATAAGAGATTCTTTATTTCTTACAGGAATAAGAATAGCATCATGTCTTTTAATTAAAAAAAAAAATGTTTAACATTCTGCCATTCTCATATTTTGCATAATAGAGCCAACACTAGCAGTGCATTTTTCTATACTTGATTTCTTGACTGCAGTGGAGTGTTTATAATACTCTGAAACGTGTTTAATTCTGTAACATCTAATGTTTTCTACATTATCCCTTCTTTGAATAATAGATTGTAGAAAACAAGAATAATTTATGAGACAGTACTATCATTATGTATGATGTAAATATAGAATAACAACAACCAGTCCTAAATTTAAGAGTATAACCCAATAATACCTTATGATTGTGTTTAATTTTAAGCAGAAATTTCTTTTTTATTACCCTCGTGAATTAACTCTGATGAAATATAAAGGACATCCTTTGAAAAATATAGAAAGAAAAGATGCACGTCACAATAGTACACTTGCAATTGCCAAAAGTTTGTCGACAAGGCTTATAAACAAGGGCTTATATTGAAATTGAACAAATTCTATATATTTTTTTAAACACCCGGCCTTATAAAAAAAAAACAGTCAAACAAAACTGACTAAGTGGTAATTTAAGAGACTTTACAGTGAATATGGAATAAGAGAAGTAAATGTGAACACTATTTGGGGCTGAGTGTTTAGAGATGAGAAGTAATTTAAAGGAAAAAACATTTAAAAGTCTTTAATTAAAAACATAAGACATGTTAGAATGGTTCATCATGTTCATTGAGAACTAGCTGTATAAGAATGAAAAGGTACAAATAACACCATCAATATCTGAACAAAAAATAAAAACTCATTTGTCTAATCCAAAGGATATAAATCATATCTTATTCACATTTAAACATTTTTGTAACCGCAAGTGATGAGCCTTCTTTAAAAAGTTGTTTGTATAGTCAAATAACCCACATTTTATATCTTTATTAATTAGATCAAATTGGCATTGTTTAGCTAGAAAACAGATAAAGATTATTTAATTTATTTCTTTCTACTGATGCTCATGTCTTAAATTAGATTAATCCATGCATTTCATTTAAAATATTAAAGGTTGGAATTCCTTGAAGCAATTAACATTTATTGATTCAAGAATATAATAGTGTGGACATGTTGGACGCTTGTATTTTCAGGCTATTGATTAATTTAGTAGTCTTGCTTTTGGAATGGCATTTTGAAAAAAAAAAAAAAAAAAACACTATCATGCTGTCACTGATTATTTTCTTCAAATATTGCCCCTTTTCTTTTCTCTTTTCTTTTCTTTTCTTTATGTTTTCTTTTTTTTGGGGGGGGGGGGTGGGTAGGCTAGATGAGAGCAATGGACAAAATAGGTTGGTGGGTGAAATTTGCCAATTTTTATATTGAAAGCAAGTGGAATGAAAAAAAAAAAAAAAAAAAACATTGCTTTTTGAAATTGATGACTGGTAAAGGCTGCAGAGTGGTTGTGAAATGGGGGGGGGGGGGCTTAGCGTTTAAATCGTCAAGGTTATTGTATGTCTACAAAAAAGTGGGGTCTGCATCCGTCTATCGCCCTCCATACA
>CALNVZ010002974.1:29007300-29018534 GCA_940671915.1 Paracentrotus lividus | reverse complement strand
AAAAAAAAACATATGTTTTAGAAATTCTTGCCATCTTATCATTTATTTCATTAATACGCCACGATTTTGCCATAATTAGCCACACGTAGCAGTGCATTTTTCCATACTTATTTTTGACTGCAGTGTGAGTGTTATAATACTCTGAAACGTGTTTAATTCGTTAACATCTAATGTTTCTACATTATCCCTTCTTTGAATAATAGATCAGTAGAAAACAAAGAATTATTATGAGACAGTACTATCATTATGATGATGTAAATATAGAATAACAACAACCAGTCCTAAATTTAAGAGTATAACCCAATAATACCTATGATTGTGTTTAATTTTAAGCAGAAATTTCTTTTTTATTACCTGGGTAATTAACTCTGATGAAAATATAAAGGACATCCTTTGAAAAATATAGAAAGAAAAGATGCACGTCACAATAGTACACTTGCAATTGCCAAAAGTTTTGTCGACAAGAGGCTTATAAACAAGGGCTTATATGAAATTGAACAAATTCTATATATTTTTTAAACCACCCGGCCTAAAAAAAAAACAGCAAACAAAAACTGACTAAGTGGTAATTAAGAGACTTTACAGTGAATATGGAATAAGAGAAGTAAATGCTGACACTATTTGGGCTGAGTGTTTAGAGATGAGAAGTAATTTAAAGGAAAAACAATTTAAAAGTCTTTAATTAAAAACATAAGACATGTTAGAATGGTTCATCATGTTCATTGAGAACTAGCTGTATAAGAATGAAAAGGTACAAATAACCACCATCAATCTGAACAAAAAATAAAAACTCATTTGTCTAATCCAAAGGATTATAAATCATATCTTTATTCACATTTGAACATTTTTGTAACCGCATGTGATGAGCCTTCTTTAAAAAGTTGTTTGTATAGTCAAATAACCCACATTTTATATCTTTATTAATTAGATCAAAATTGGCATGTTTAGCTAGAAAAACAGATAAAGATTATTTAATTTATTTCTTTCTACTATTGCTCATGTCTTAAATTAGATTAATCCATGCATTCATTTTAAAATATTAAAAGTTGGAATTCCTTGAAGCAATTAACATTTATTGATTCAAGAATATAAATGTGTGACATGTTGGACGCTTGTATTTTCAGGCTATTGATAATTTAGTAGTCTTGCTTTGGAATGGCATTTTGAAAAAAAAAAAAAAAAAAAACACTATCATGCTGTCACTGATTTTATTTTTCTTCAAATATTGCCCCTTTTCTTTTTCTTTTTCTTTTCTTTTCTTTATGTTTTCTTTTTTTGGGGGGGGGGGTGGGTAGCCTAAGATGAGAGCAATGGACAAAATAGGTTGGGGTGGGTGAAATTTGCCAATTTTTATATTGAAAGCAAGTGGAATGAAAAAAAAAAAAAAAAAAAACATTGCTTTTTTGAAATTGATGACTGGTAAAGGGCTGCAGAGGGTTGTGAAATGGGGGGGGGCTTAGCGTTTAAATCGTCAAGGTTATTGTATGTCTACCAAAAAGTGGGGGTCTGCATCGTCTTCCCTCCTCTTGGTTTCGAGGGCCCCGCGGGTTCCTGTTCATCCCAAGTTTTTCTCTCTCTCCATCCATCTTGTTGTCCAGAGTTACATAAAGATCCTAAAAGATAAAAAGATACAGGCAATAGCACATGTCCTTTAAAAAACAAACACAAAACAAAAACAAAAACGTGAATCAATATACATGTAATTTCGAAGTTTGAAAATAAATAATTCTTAATAGATTCATTATTTTTTCTATGCATTCTATATCCTAAAAAATACTAATATTTGGAACATTAATTTTCTAGGCAATATAATCAATCAACAAATTTAGAACTTACTAATAATAATATTAATTGTTGTTTATATATCGCGATTTTCGGAAACACTTTATTATTTCCCCATATTAGGATACATTTCCATACTGAAAAACCACTTTACAGACTATTATGAATACATCATAACACATGTAGTACACATTTCTTCAGATTATTTTTAAAGAAGGTAAAATGCATTGACAAGAACTTATTTTCTCGAATTGATTCAAGTACAGTCAAATCTGTTTCCCCAAAGCTTTAACTATTTGCCCAATTGAATGAAAAAAAAAAAATTACCATGTTATTTCTCTTTGTGATAATTTCTTTCAAAGATGTCTAATCTCATCCATGGATTGCACTTGTAGGTCTACAATACTCTGCCTGGACATGTTGCATTCCATTATCTCCTGCTGTTCCAATTTGCTGCAAAATAAATAATAAAAAGAAAAATAGAACTTTATATGATTATCAATATCATACAGAATATCAAATGAATGTTTCATGTTTCAATAACTGAATGGCATGGAAGTTAATCACAATATGGTAACACACGTGCCAATTAATTTGAAATTAACTTTGTTCAGGTGTCAGATCAATTAAATTTATGTATCAAATATTTCTGTATTACAGTATTTAAAAATCCAAAGCAACCTGTATGACAAGCAACATAGCAGGTTTCCCAACTCACCTAAAATTTTGAGGATCAAAAGACAAAACCAGGGAAAAAGTAAACAAACAAAAACAAAAAAAACAAAAATATGAGGTAAAGGGCTCTTAAAACAGCCATCAAACTCCACTCATTCAAAAAAGTTTATTGGTGTACAAGGGGGAGTATTATTTGTTTGTAAAGTGGGCCTAGTGATCATCAAAACAAAACAAAAAAAATTCTATTCTCCTAGTTGCGGTTTTAGATTAAAAAAAAAGGGGGGGGGCTTGGTCTGGGTCCACCTGCCTCAACCCCGCCCTGCCAATCTGCAGCTGTGTAACCCACCACCTGCTGCGAATATAAAATTAAGAGTAATTTTTATAGGGACCCCCCCCCCACAGATAGCGGAGGGTGACCTAATGCCCTTTTTTCATTCCATTTTTTTATCCTTATAAATTAAAAAAAAGAAAAAATAGATTCTATAACATAGACCTAGAAGATCTAATGTTTAACAAACTGTAATGCTCCAATATAGGTAGGACTAGTTTTAAGAACATCGGTATATCTATTGGTAGTTTTTTGTTACTGAAAGGGAGCTGGGATGGTAGTCTACCTATATTATAACGACAACGTTAATCCTGATTCAATCGTAACGTTAGATCTCCTTTAGATAGGTCTAGGTCTACAATCGAAGTCGACAATAGTACTTATTGGTAGATCTATAGATCTAGGCTTAATATAGTTAGGTCTACAGTCTTCAAGTAATCTAGCCGAGGCCTAACTAGGCCAAGGCTATAGACCTACCGTACTAGCGATAGGCCATGTAGGCTAATATATATCTAGCCTGGACTTGTAGGGCCTATTGCCTATTATTGGTCTATGCTCGGTCTAGGCTGACATGTTATAGGTCTAGATCTATGCTATTCTTTGTTTTTGTTTCATTTTTTAAGACTAGATCTAGATCTATAAAACGTTATTCTAGATCTAAAAAAAAACAAAACACAGTGACATAATAATCAGCCCAAGGTGTTGCAAGAAGGCCTAGTCTAGATCTAAGTTAGGTCTAACGTTAACTTAGTCCTAGGGTCCCTACTCAAGACCTACGTTGTGGGTAATCATTGATGACATTGTCAATACTAACGTTAGATCTAGATCTTGGCCTAGAATCTAACTTGAATAGATCGATGAATAGAGTGTTCCTACTCTTAACTTACTCCCAAGTATGATTAGACCAATGTCATGATAGGGCCTAGATCTACTGTCTCCTCCCATGTCGCTGGCTCTAAAGAGTCCGACGTCATGGGAGAAGATCATTGACATCAGTCTAACGTATACTAGTACGTCTAACGTCAGATCTAGATCTATAGATCTAGATCTTTTCTATAGAAATCAATTCAAGATCTTAAGTTAGACGGTTGCAGTCTGGCTGAGAAGTTCTAGAATATTTAAAGTTTCATAAAATCTAACGTTATGCATGAGGGCTAGCTACTTCTTAAGACAAAGACATATTTTTCGTAAAGATCTAGTCACAGGGGTCACAGTAGGATGGGGGGGGGGTCCGTTGTTCGGACACTTAAGCAGATAAAAACTCCCATCTTTTGCTTTCGATTTTCTCAAAATTTGGGCAGTAAATAGCAAAAATATTTGTGAACATTTGTGCTTTGTTATATTGTCTGATGTTATTTTCAATCAATTAATGAAATATTGATCACAAACTCCTAACAGTTACAATTGCCGTCTTTGCCCGGACAAACAACCCGTCCGGACATACAACTTACTTGGGCTTGGCTGCATTGATCTATCCTAATCCTAGCCGGCCCTACGCCGAAGTTTTGGCGTGGGACTTTGTGTTTACTTTTACTGAGCACGGGTTATATTTATCCGTTTTATTTGGTCCCTGCCCTGTTATTAGATCTTACTACGGTTAGCTTCACATCTATTCTTATATATTCCTGAATCTAAAAATTGCTTTACTTACCGACACAATTCATTGAGGGTTTTTCTGCAGCAACTCAAATGACTCAAGTCAAAGATATAATTTATTTAGATCCGCTGAACTCCTTTTGTGCGGTGTGCGATGAAAAATTAACACGTAAAATCCCATAGAGATTGAGCTTGAGAAATAAAAAAGTTTCAGCAATCAATTACCAGGTCAAGAAAAAGTCAGGAAAAAGTGCGACATCCTTCACGCTGATTGGTCAATGCCAAAAAGTCGTTTGTCGTGCTGGGAGAAATCGCTCACTGAGCGATTTTAATTTTGGGCAAAAACAGTCGTGCACGACATTTTGTAAACGACAATGGCGGTTTGAACGATGCCATAAGATTTGCATTAGAGCGATTTTTCAGTAAAGTCGTGTTGTCGTTGTGTCGTGTCGTTTGTCGTTTGTCGGGTTTGGTGTGCAGAGGCCTTAATCCGTGCTTTGATAATATAGGGGAGACCGGGGACAATTGTAACACGGGGCAATTGTAACAGAGGCTCACATTCCTAACAGAAACACGCTAAAATCTTAACCTGTGTACAGAGCATGTACATTTCATTGCTCCACATGCTATTTGAGTGTAGACAGTTTTAACGGTTATTTAAATTATTTACAGCAAAAAAAAAAAAGTTTTTTGAGCAGGAAAGTAATATCTCACACTACCCAATGTTTTTCTTCTGGACAAATATGTGGTTGAGCTATGGCTGTCAGTTTGATTTATTTAGAAGTTTATTCTTAGGCCTGTATTTTGCTAAAGTTTCAACGATGAATACCTGAGCTATGATAGAAAAAAACTCTCCAAATATGGTTGCCCACCACAGGGGCAATAGTAACAATGCCGTTAACTAAATACTTTTGCCCCGTACCTAGCCCCGGGACAATTCAGTGCGCTACCATCGCCCGTACAGAACAGGTAAACTTCTGCAACAATCCCATACCATGCATATAACAAGTGAAAAATATAATGTAACTTGAGTCAAGCATTGTCATATTTTATTATAATTAGCTTATGTGGTTAATGTTGTTTAAATCTTGGATCTGTCAAGTACATAGCTTTGATAAATAAAAACACAATGTTACAATTTCATGTGTTACAATTGCCCCGTACGTCTGTTACAAAAAGGTGTTTTCGCAGGACTACGGGGAGCTTATCTAGAACGTTAGCATTAAAGAGGGCACTATTTTCAAAATGCCTGCAAACCCTCGTTTTCTATCTTCTTCAATAACTTTGAATAAAAGTTTCCAATGGTAACCGCACATGTTCCCTTTGGCTTGTGAGACATTGTAACGTCTATTGTTGCAAGAAAGATTCAATCAGTATATAGGGCTTTGATATGCAGTGCGACACAGAAAAAACAACTAATTTTAAAAGCATCTGTCACATTGAAATGTTTTGTGACTTTGATGTTTATTTCATCATAAATAGTCACTCTATATTCAATTATACCAAACGTACAAGTGTATTGTAACGGTCGACTGAGCACTTAAGTTTAGAAAAATCGTAAAATTTGTCTGATAGTATATTAAACCAAGTTTGAGCAAAAGCAACCCTTGCAATTAATTAGTCTTTTTAAATATTTTGTCCCTTGAATGAATGAATAGACCCAGGAGGACTGACCTAAAACAATGAATGAATGCTCAGAAGCCAGGGTTTCTTGTGGCAAAACTTGGAAGAAAGTGCCCAAGGTTCTGAAGGTACTGGTTATGCCACCCCTCCCCTCCACCCCCCCCCCCTGGTACGCCACCATAAAAGAGATAGTACTATGATCTATGCTCTTGACAGGATCTGAGTATCATGAGTACAAATCCATGAGTCCTCACCTTTGCCTGTCTGTATCCTTCCTCCCTACCACCACTCAAAAAAGTTGTCAAAAATTCAAGTGCTCAGTCATCCATGATAGAACAGGTACAAGTGTGGTACTGAGGTATTACAGATGTCTCCAATACTTTATTCCGTCGCGGAGACGTCTCCGTGACAATTTTAATAAACTGTCTCAAAGTACTTCCACCACTCAAGAAACGTTGTATTGACTGAGTATGAGGAGATATCTCCGGAATAGTTTTCACAGCCGTCTCCAAGTAGTTTCAAAACCGTCTCAAAGTAGGCCCAAATCCGTCTCATTATAGTTTCAAAGTAGCTTCTGCGCAGTGAGATACTACCCTTACTCTTCGTCATGATAATTTAATAAAGAAATACATATCCCTAATAATTAAACACATAAGACATACAATCTTAATATGAGGGTCTCAAAGTTGGGTTTACTCTTTCTTGGGACGCAGTGTATACGAGACAAGAACTTACGAAGTATGCAGAATGCAATCAAACCCCGCTTTTGTCATCTTGCATAAAGGATGTCAATGGCGCGCGGCAGTGGCTGTATTTTCAACGTCTATTGTTGCACACCTGTTGCAATACGAATTCAATCCAAAGGCTACTTTACTGGGGATACCTAGTTCTTTTTTTTTCATACCAAGGTTTTATTGTGTCAAATGCGTCTATGCGTATAACAGCTGACCTAAAATATTGCTGATATGAAAAGAAATAACCTACCGCCCAGCCTTTATGATTAGTCAAATCAAAGTATGCTTCTTTTATGTTTTAGCAAAGGGGGAAATGCCCTTATACATTCCTATCAAAGCGCTCGCTTATTGGCTTATAACTGACTTACGTTCTCCGCTGAGAACCTATACGTTCTACGTTTCGGGAGAACGTATATTTCCCCAAAATAGCGTTGTAGATTTTGACAACGCGGAGCTATCTCTTGTAGCTAGGGGAAACCCTCGTTTGTGCACACGAAAACTTGTAATTTAAAAGCTTGCCCGCCGTTTCTAGCAAATACCAGTTTTACACACTCTTTTTCCTGTACTAACAGTATGCAGGAGTTTGGGGTTTGAGCTATTTTGAAAATAAGCCTTTCATAATGCTAACGTTCTAGATTAGCTCCTCCGTAGTCCAGCGAAAGCAACCTATTTGCCCCTGGACACGGGGCAATTGTAACACTCGACATGTTGTTTAAAATGGTAATGGGCTTCAAAATAACTTGTTGTACTTAACCCAGTGGCGTATCTAGGGGGGGGCAAGGGGCACGTGCCCCCGGGCGGAGCTTCAGGGGGACGCAAAAAAGGGAAAAGGAAAAAAAAAAAAAAAAAAAAAAAAAAAAAAGGAAAGAAGAAGGAGAGGAAGAAAAAGGAGATCGGTGATCCACAGTGAATATTGGGGTCATGTTTTCTCCCATTATTAATTTGGCGCCCCCTACATAGCACCACTAAGTTTAACTTTTTTGGCGCCCCAAAGTTTCTAGAAATTTTTAGGTTAGTACCTTCATATTTTAGTTTCGGGTCCAATTTGCGGCCCCCTGTATAGTCCTATATTGAAGATAAAGTCGGCGCCCTTAACTTTCAATTTAGCGTCCTTTATAATTTAAGCATCAGTGTGTGCCCCCGGTGTGTGCCTCCTAATCCTAATTTTAAGACCAATTTGACATCCCCTGAGTTTCAAATTAATTTAGAGCCCCCTTTAAATAGTTTAAGATCAATATGGCGCCTCAAATTTTAAGATCGATTTTCCCCCTCCCCCTCCAGCTTCAGATAAACATGAAGGTCCCTCTATTAAGTAAAAGGATTTTTTTCTGTCCATGCTTTTTCTCGCTGCCTAATTACTCCCTTTTTTGTTCTTCATTGTCAATTGTCTTTGTTTCCGTATTTTATGACCATTCGGTATCAAGACCAGTTCCTTGCAAAGTTTATTAAAGTTAAGAGCTCTAGAATTTTTCGCTCGCGCTTCGCGCTCGCATTATATTATATGTTTCAAAATCATTTGAGGAGGACCAACAAAAAATTTAAAATTATTATTTTCCTACTAAAAAAAAAAAACGAATCCGATGCATAGGCCTACAACTCCCAAAACATTATGTGCAATAGGCCTCTTGACACCCTGAAGGTAAGGCATTTTTTAAAAATTGTACTTTCGTTGATAACGAAATCTGTATTCATGATTCTTAAATGCAAGATTCGAGTAATGCAAGAACTCAAAATTTTCCGGTCGCGCTTCGCGCTCGCATTAAATTGAAATATTTGAGAGGAAATAAAAAATTGATAAGCTACGTGTATGTATCGACAGTAAATCATCCCCAGGTCTGGGGACATGTATATATGCCACTGGTACAATAAACTAATACAAATCGTTGAGCAGAACTGGAGTAGACCGGTGGGGGGGGGGGGGGGGGGCGCAAAGTCAACAATTGCCCCGGGCGCACTTGACCCTAGATACGCCACTGACTTAACCCAAACCTATTCATATGTCAAGCTAAGATATGCATATTTCATTTTATTTAGTTTTAAGCAAGTATTTAGCTTTAATAAATTTGATAGGTCAAATTTGGAAAAAAAAAATTTACAATCGTCCCCGGTCTCCCCTACCTCGTTAAGCATGGGTTACCTTTTTCATCACAATAATAGAATTTCCCGCTCCGTTTCAAATATAGCGAGCATACATACATACAACATGTACAAATACACACAAAAAGAATGGAAACAAATTCCACCATTCTTCAAAGGTCCATATTATTTATAATTATTTGATAGATGTAGGGAGTAGATATTGTTAATGAACATTGACGTTTTATTGTTTATGTGTATGGCTCTCTAAACAGTTGAATATTTAAATAGTGGAAAATTTATATTTTACCCCTTCCCATAATATTACAACTATTGCCCCTCCCAAAAAAGACCAAAAAAAGACCCCCCCCCCCCCAAAAAAAAAAAAAAAAAAAAAAAAAAAAAATAGTAATAAGAAAAAGATTGACGCGCATGCACCTAACGTGAGAAAATTTTGCGCATGCATGTAGCGTGCTGTCGGAATCAAATTCAACGTTTCATTGCTTTTGGTCAAATATGGACATTTTAGTTTTGTGAAAGAAAAAATCTGTGGAGCTTTTTCGGATATTAATTCAAAAGAATAAAACTACGAACATATAATTTATTATATATTTAATATATATCTATCTTTTACGTTTGATATTGTTAGAAAAAAAGTAAACTGCAGCAGCAGGTCAACCACTTAAAATTATGGCAATGCTTTTCTGATCAGAGCAAGTTTCGATCAGAAAAACACAAAAACAAAACAAAACAAAAACAAAAACAACAAAACAAAACGAACAAACAAAACTCCCCCCGAAAAAAAAACAACAACAAAAAACAAACGATTAAAAAAAGCCTGGTCGTATCATTATTGGAGTAACGATCCGGATCATAATTATAGTCAATTAAGCCTAGGTTACACCAGAACCGAATCAGCTGCGAATCCACCCGAATACACTATTCGGGAGGATTCTGTTCTCCCTCTCAGAACGAGCGAAAATCCGGGAGGGATTCTAGAACATTCATAGAGGGATTCGGCTCGTTTTGAAATGTTCAAAACCAGCCGAATACCCTCAAAAACACTCCCGAATGTGTTCCCGCAAAGTGAGATACCACCCTAAGGATCATTATGTGCCTTTAAGGTATATAATTTATTCAGAGGGAATAAAACCATTGTCCTTTTTCAGCTGAAAATTATTAGTGGATATAGGACGTGATATTTAAAAGTGCATGACAAGCGACAATGCACAACACTCGGTAGTCAAAGGATAAAGCGGCTACAAACAATCATTGTGGCGTAATTATTTCAATGGATTTCCGGCTTTATATTGTGCGTTCCAGTGCACTAGAAACTTCCCGCTGTACGGAAGTTGTACACGTTTGGAAGGTTTTTTTTCTCGTACGGTGCTATTGTTCGATTCTATTGTCAATTACCGTACAAGTCTAAACTCGCTAGTAGAATACGGGCCCCTGTCGCTGGAGATTACGCAACATGCCTCAGGCTCTGATTGGAATTTTATCATTTCATCCGAGATAAGGTGAATTCCCCATGTTTTATCAATTATAGGTCCCTTTAAATGCGCCTTTGATGTTTCTCATGTATATTCATAAGGCATATTTACTCTATTCGTTAGAATAATTCAACAAATTCCTAATATGGTAAATACACCTGTAGTAAGTGACTACCACATGACTCATATCTGTAAAATGCATCTTTACAATGTGAGTAACGATTCTTAATACATGATTGTTGAGTAGCTGATCAAGTCTTGTGGGGTCAGATACAGGCGTCACTGGGGGAGGGGGGGGGGGGGGGGGGGGGGGTGCAATCTCTATATAAATGTGAAATTGCACGATTTTTAATTAATTTGATAAACACTGAAAACCTAAACGGGTAGACCGACTAGCTTTAAAGCTAGTCGTAGTGATGCCCAGACTGACTAGCTTTAAAGCTAGTCAGTCACGACGGACTAGTTTTCCTTCAACACAATCCGGTCATTACGGACTAGCTTTAAAGCTCGTCCGTCTCTACGCACTAGCTTGAAAGCTAGTCCGTCAAGTTAGTCGGTCAAGACGGACTAGTTTTAATGCTAGTCGGTCATGACAGACTAGTTTTAAAGCTAGTCCGTTTTGACCGACTAGTTTGATGGACTAGCATAAAAGCTAGTCGTAGTGATGCCTAGACTGACGAGCTTTTGAGCAGGACTAGCTTTACAGCTAGTCCGCCAAGGTGTCAAAACTAGTCAGTCGCGCTTGTCTGTCGCGATGTTCTTACTTCTGTCTTGACCGACTAGGATTACGAAATAGCTTAATATTACTTCATCAGCTTGTCAGAGACGTCAAATCTGAATATGAGAAAACATTTTAAAGATACGATTATTTTTTTTCACAAAAATTCAAGAATTCAAGCCAAAATCATTTTATTATGATGATATCAG
>CALNVZ010002974.1:28982348-28993079 GCA_940671915.1 Paracentrotus lividus | reverse complement strand
CGGGGGCATTCCAACTTTACAGAAATGATAAGACTTTCAAATATAATTGATAATAATTTGACTTGAGACCCACATTGCAGGTGAGCCTTTTGTGGTGCATTGTTTGACATCCCAATATTCATTTTTATTTTTATATTTTTTTGGGGCGGCGCTCTGCAACCGCCCACCCACCCTTTTTGCTTACTCTCTTGCAAAATCAAATATTGCATTCAGTAGAACGACTACCACTTCCCTAACTGTGAAAACCAGCTATGCGGTTTTAACTATCCTCCCAAAACAAATATGTTTGTTTTGCACACCCCCACACATGCACACATCCCACACACAACATGTACATATTAACGTCAGACAAATCTTTAGTACACATTTCGGGGTCTGCCAATACCCAAAAAATAGGAGGGCTGCCCTATTCCCTTGTCCCATAGGGAAAAACTTGAACTCACAGCTTTGTGGGACTTACGCCACTTCTTCCACTACAATCATGGACTAAGTACTTCTTGCCACATACAATCATTGGACTAAATACTTCTTCCACTACCAAACCTCAATTTCGAAAAATGGGGGTTGTTGGTTGGGGCACTTTTGCAATAATTTTTCGCAAAAACTGACACTTGCACATGATTCTTGATGGTAGTGAGATCATTTATGCAAAACTCATTTTATTGAAAAATGTGACTTAAGTACTTCTTCCACTACACTCTTCAATTACGATCTTCTATAAATTTGTGAAATAAGTCTCTCTCTCAGCTCACTAAAGTCAAAGAACTAAAATGTCAAGATTGCAATCCATCAGCCTCTAAATAATGTCTTTTCAAGGGTTAAATTTAGCTTTATCTTAATGTTAATCAAGTAAAAGACAAGGCAAAAGTTTTTAAAAGACTAGATCTCAAAGAAAAGAGAACAAAATAGAAAATGAATAGAGGGAGAGAAAGAAATAATTTCTAGGAAAATTCTAAGAGATGGCTTTCAGCAAGTGGCTCTATCGACTCCGGTCCTGTACTCCGTATAATTGCTATATTTCTTCAGTAGCCTCATAAAAGTGGATTCATTTATATCGAGTTATTGTTTTGTCCCGTTGTTAATTAGCGCTAGGTACATCAGGATACACTGCCCAAGGCTTTTTCATCTTAGCAGTATTTGGTCATATCCATGTGCTTTTCCATACTTTTCATTCTCAACTTTATCCTCTATTATATCATTGTCTAAAAAGGCTACTAAGGACCACAAACATTATTGCTATAAACCTGTATATTATTCATTTTCAGAATATAATTCCAAAGTGTTAGAATAACACTCTACACATAATTATAACAAATAGAACAAAACAAATATAATCTAATATCAGAGAAAAATATAGCAACAACCGTTTACCCTGACTTATGATAATGATAATCCAACATCGATAAGTAAAAATTATACTAAAGCATATTATCAAGAAGTACAAAAAGCTTTTCTGTATGAAGAAACATTACTTGCTGATAAAGCATTTAATTAGAAAATTAGTATACAAGATTTTCAAGGCTATAAGGGGCTTGTCCGCATCAAGAGTTCGATTAAATCAAATGGCTGACCTTTGGAATTTTAGTATCATAGCCCTTAGATATCCCCATATGCTATATTATAATGAGATTCTAATATTAGATAATCGAGACAATATATGGATATTTTTCTATGATACTTGAAGTCATGAGAGAGATTGTCAATATATATTGCTCTTTTTCGATGTTTTATATTAATCTGTCCTAACATGCTTAAAGAGTTGGTATGTAGAGTACTAATCCTAGTTGCACTGGGCTGATGGTATATTTCAAACCAGCATCTACTCCTCTGGACAGGATTCAGGATCTTCACAGGTTTTCTCAGTGTCTCTGCCAAAACCTTTTCTCCAAGAGGGATTTCAGTCTGGCCATTTCAACTGGGGAATATATGAGATACAAGAAAGAGTTTTGTTAGAATGTAATCAATGTTAGTTTGGCTGTCACAGCGCTGCGATCGATCGTACAGTATCTTTAAAAAAAGGGCTGCATTTCTTCACCATGATCCCCGCACATATTCCCAAGTTGATTCTATTCTTCAGATATTGTGCAGATTTATAGTTTTTTGACACAGCAAGTTAACAGGTTTCAGGGACGAATATCGACATGGGTTGCCATAGATAATCGGAGGTCTCGGGTTCGAAATCGCAATGGAATCCCATTTTCTTTGCTCACTTTGATGTATTTCTGGTCACTTTCCTTCATTGTACAAATTTAATAATAATGAGCAGCTTCAAGATTCGCAGTTATCTAAATCTCTCTCCCCCCCCCTGCCCTTTAACATAATTTTTTCTAAGCCCCCAATCGGGTAAAGTAGGGCCTAGTTTTGCCAGTCCATAGGCAGTATATGTATTAGTTTATTTAGATGAGTTTTATCACATCGTGTCAGACAGGGAAGAAACCAGAGTAGATGGGCCTGCCCATAAAAAAAAAAGTGCCCCAACATGAATATAATTACCATCCGGTCAGGTTCGGTACGTGCCGGCCGCTGCCATCTTAAGTTCATATTTTGTCAATTTATGTCAAACAATAGTCACAGGCTCCTTTACAGGGGCTGCCCTCCTTAAATCCCCAAATAGTAAAAAGGTGCCCTAAAACAGTAAAAATTATATTGCTACCGCCATATGATTAATCCCTATCAATAATATGGGGGTAATATGCAATGTTGGTCATAAGTTCAATGGATCATTTTTTATCCTCTTAATTCAGACAGGTTAAATCTGGGGAAACAGGCTTCACCCTTTGAAACACCAGAATTTTGAGAAAAAACTGCTCCAAAGTGGGTAAAAATAGCATAATGACATCCTCACCCCTACAGTAAAATTTTTAAAATATAAATATTACGATGACACCATATTAAAATATGATAAAGCCTCAATTTTTAAAGAAATCAATACGAATTGCCTCAAACGAGAAACCCCCATAATGAGGTTTTGTAGTGGAAGAAGTACCTAAGTCCATGATTGTAGTAGAAGAAGTACTTAAGTCCACGATATGGTTTATTGATTATTGGAAATCGATAAGCACAAACTTACTCAAATTTGCCAAATATTATTCTTTTGTGATAAAAATCAACCCCACCGAGTTTGAATCTGAAATTTAAAAAAAATGTGATGTGAGGAGTAATTTGAAATATTCAAACGCTTATATCTCAGAACTAGTATTATGCGACTTAAGTACTTCTTCCACTACACTCTTCAATTGTAACATGATGAATATATCAAAAATCTTAAAAGCACATTGTTATTTACTTCACTGAGATAATTGAAATAGTTTAAATCATTGATACTCTTCCTTGTCTAGCATTCCCTGTATAATTCTTTTCAGAATAACATTTTTTTTTGCTGATGAAATAGCACTTGTGCAAGTGCTAACATAACGCTTAAAAGTACAGTCACTTTACAATCACTGATAAATTAACACTTAGGCTAAGTGACTGGAGTGTGAATAAAAGATATCATAATGCATTTATTATCAAAAGAACCAATATACATATAAACTGAAGCTGTGATGCAGCATCACTTGCAAATTACAAAATACATTGTTTGGATTAATATCCCCCGAAACACCGCGATGGATTACGATTTTATAATTCCACTCTACCTCCTCGTAAATCCATTTGAATATAAATTTGTGAAATGCCTTTCGAAAACATTGTTCCTATAACCAAAGAACCCAGTGTTTAAACAATTGAAAGCATCCTGGTTGTTTAAAATAGTGAAATGCAATACACTATTACAAAATCTCTTTTTTTTTTGTTATCTGAGAAAAAATTAAGACTTGTCATATTTTGCTCTTCAAATAATATATCTAGTACAAAAGACGTTTTGTATACTATTGAAGTAAGTTTGATTTATATTTCAGGGGCCGCGGAGCGTTTTTGAAAGTGGAGGGGCTGATCCGAAAGTGGGGGGCTGAACAGGCTAACAATCACAAATGTATGGTCATTTTTGCATGTTTGTACACGTTGGCTGAAAAAAGTTGGGGGGGGGGGGGGGGGGGGGCTGCAGCCCCCCAGCCCCCCCCCCCGGCTCCGCGGCCCATGTATTTTTATACAAATGAACTTTATCTGGATTTGGATATACAGTGTGTTCCTAAAATAAGGTAATCGAAGTTCAAAGGTCAGTCATTTCAAAAGTATATGGTTTATTTTTGTGATTTGTTTACTAAACTGCTAAGTAACTCATCAGCTTTAATTTGAGACATTGCTTACGTCTAAACTGTAATGGGTCACAGAGTTAGGGTCATTTGAAGGTGATACGTACAAAACCCATTTTTTCCAAGTTTTTCGTTTTTAGGGTATATATGAAACCAACTTTTATAAAATGTTTGTTTCATAGTTTTGGGGGTTTTTGTCACACAAAGTTTCAATGAAATGCAATCTCATTTGTCAAAGGACCTATCTCGCTGGCAATGACATGGGTTCTCGATTATGCATGAGTCTCTGGAGTCTCGGAGACGGATCACCGCGATGTCTCCTGATTCGGCAGGAAGTCGCGACAAAGATCAAACAAATGTCAAACATGTATAATCTTTTAGTAGACTTCTTTAATACGTGAGCAAATTTCTGTGACGTCTTTGCGGGGTTGCCGCAACGTCATTTTAGTATCCACGACATCGCAGAGACGTTGTCGGAACTTGCTAACGATTAAAAGAAATCAAACGGCTTATTAATTTTGACTTGCTGGCGTAAAAGGAGGTCTACTAAAAGATTGAACATGTTTGACTTTTGTTCCATTTTCCCTCGACACCCTGAAGTCTCAGGAGATGTCACCACGACGTCTCCACGACTCAAGAGACTCCTAATTGCGAACACATCTCATTGCCATTGAGATGGGTATTTTGAAAAATGAGATTGCATTTCATTGAGACTTTGTGTGACAAAACCCCCGAACCTATGAAACCAACAATTTATTAAAAATTGGTTTACATATCCTTTAAAAAAAAACTTGGAAAAAATGGGTATTGTACCTATCACCTCCAAAGGACCCTAACTCTGTGACCCTAACTCTGTGACGTAAGCAATGTCTCAAATTACAGCTGATGAGTTACTTAGTAGTTTATAATTTAGTAAACAAATCACAAAAATAAATCATATACCGTGGTGGCCAAAATTGTTAGAACACCAATCATATTTAAATGATTTTAATAATTTTCATTTAGTTGACCATTTAAATACCTATAAATTGGTTGTAATGTCTCCGAATATCATCATTATGCTTTAAAAACTAAATAACAAAGCCATGCGCTGGGAACTCGCCCCCAAGTCCCCCCTTTTTATGTTACCCCACCAATTGAAAAATTTAAAAATCTTGCCCCTTTCAGGATCAAATGGTCATAACGTGAAATATTTTAAGCCTCTCGCTACAAAAGTATATATATTCCGAAAGGAAATTTCCTGAGGATGTCAAAAATGGCATTCATTACAACACAGGGTGAAGTAGTTAGATCTTATGTGGGGATTTTTAAATTATTTTGGAAGGGCCCCAAATTTTTAAGTCGGTTCCCCTATTTAAGTCCATTGTTCCAATGACCCTTAATAACCCTTTCAACATATTTGAATTGCTCATGAAATTTCATTAAAAAAATATACATTTACTAGGAGTGTCTTCATTAAATTAAAAAATAGTCTTAACCTTCAATGGGCATGGTTATTTTGGTCATCTCACCACCAACGGTGGTGGCGAATCCACCCTCCCCATTTGACCAAATTTGCTGAAACTTAAAATGTTTTTGAGGTATATTAGAATAAATAAGCCTGCTAAGTTTCATACTTCTACCTCAAATACTTTTTGAGCAATCGGCATATGTAATTGGCATTTTACTTTTTTCCCCTTGGACTACATGTTTAATACACAAGTCTATGAGGAAACCAAAAGCGCATACCGCAAATATTTTTAATGCTACGCATTACCAGATGGTCGAAACTATATAAATTTGGTATCAAAATATATGTATGACCCTATGCTAAAAAGTCATGAAAACTCACGGCACACAAAAAATATCTTTAATCTGATTTCGGTAAATGAACTAGGGCATTGATAATACCATAGACTTTGTGTAGGTTCAGGTGTTCTAATAATTTTGGCCACCACTGTACTTTTGAAATGACTGACCTTTGAACTTCGATCACCTTTTTTGAGGATCACACTGTATATACTGTAAGCATATAAAACCGAGTAAGACCGGTTTACCTCTTACAAGTAACTTGCCCTGCCGATTTTAAATTTTAAAAATGACTATGTACAATAATGTAAGCAATAAGCTTTGGTTCATCCATGGATGACCCATTTCATACCTCTGTTGACAAAGTGTCCGTGCATAGGTTATTAGGGGTATTCTGTACAATCAGGATGAGAACAAGGCCGTAGAGTTAGTTGACTATGGCGTAACTAGGTCACGTCATGGCCAAGTTAAGGAGCCTTAATTTTACAACTTATTTTGCAAATCGTTATATCAAAGTTTCTCCGTTGTTTTTAGGATGGCAAAAGCGAAACCTTCGTACACGGACGTCACAGTCAACTGCATGGGAGACTTCTTTTTCTTATGCCCGAGATTCCAAGCGGCTGACTATCTCTCGAAGGCTGGACTCCCAACTTACAAGTATATCATGACTCACATCTGTCTCTATGTGGGGTAAGGGTCTAACATGGCTTGGAGCTACCCATAGTGAAGATCTTCCATATACCTTCGTGTCTCCTTTTATGCTGGATACCTTCGATGCTGACCACAATTCCTTCTTAACTGGTCTTTTCAATGAGGAGGAAGTACAGGCTTCTCTGCAAATCATGAAGTATTGGTCCAACTTTGCTAAGACTGGGTGAGTTAGTATTATTCTATTTTATAAATCTTAATATTGTGTCATATAGATCTAACGGAAATGTAATTGCAATCATATTTTGTGTCGAAAAGATAGCTAACGTCAACTTCAACTTTTATTTTTCTTTCCAGGAATCCAAATCTGTCAACTCAAGATGGTGCCTCAGAATCCAAGTATCCATTATGGGAATCTTATTCTGCAGATACGAAAAACTACAAAGATCTTTCTTTGACTTTCGAGAATCGTGTTGGATACCCTAATCCTCAAAGTTGTTTGTTCCAGATTGATCTTATGCCAAAGCTTCAAGCGAATTCACGTAACAAGAACCACAATACTACGGTATAGCCAGTGATGTCACAAAAAAGTAAAGATCTATGTTTTCTGTAAAAGCGACCTTCCCAAATTTCTATTGGTATCAGGTATGAAATGTATCTTGATATCTTTACCTTTTGGAGAGATGCGATGTTTATTTCTGTCAAAAATAGTACAAAAGCCAGAACATTCCCTTCAAGTAGACTGAAGATGACAGAAAGGGGCTCACAATAAATAGCGGGTACTTTTTCTAAAGCAAGGTGCAGGTCAGAAAATACAAGGGCATACTTATCTGCTTATATTTCTTTTTAGAAGTGGAAGGGGGGGGGGGTGGTTGGAAATGACGTCGTTCATACATACGGTTTTATAAATGAGATCCCCGTGATATTGATATGTTTTGATTTATTCTAAGCATTTACTCTTTAATTGTGCCCTTTTGAAAATAAAATATAGACGTTACTCTTCCAAGATATTTAAGAAAAGTGGCACTTGTTAATGTTGAAACAGGAAACTTTAGGTTGCTTAGAAAATTGGAGACATTCATAAGAAAGTCAACATAATTTGCCATAGGGAAACTTCAGTCTTGTGGCTGCAAGTTACACCTTAATATCAAGATACATCATGCACATGTGACAACCAATGTAACAAGGTTTGAACAATTTTCACCCTTGTGATATATTCTTCAGCTGAAATGGCCAGACTGAAATCCCTCTTGGAAGAAGAGGTGGTGGCTGACACTGAGAAAACCTGTCAAGATCCTGAGTATTACATATTTTATCATGATATGTTACCACCAAACAAAAAAAAAAGTATAATTTGAAATGCTTGTTTTGAGAAATAAGGAGCACAAATATGAAATGTTTTGCTCAAGACTTCTTTTACAAGTTTGTCTAAAATTTGAAGATATTTTTGGGAAAAATGACATCTAAATATTCTTCAGTTCCTGATGACACGTCAGTGAGATGAAAGAGCATGATATACTCATTTGTTTGATACCAAATTTTGCATTATAGCACATATGTTTTTAAAGAAGTAACAGTAACAGTAAACTTCATGATGCTTGGCAAATGTACAATTGTCATTGAATTTCCTAGGTGTGCACTGGTGTATGTAAACTTCTAGCCTCAACTGTATGTCACATTACAGGGGGGGGGTGGGGGGAGCGGGGGGGGCGGGGGGGGGGGGGGGGGGGGGGGGGGGGGGCGGGGGGGGGGGGGGGCGGGGGGGGGGGAGGGGGGGGAGGGGGGGGGGGGGGGGGGGGGGGGGGGGGGGGGGGGGGGGGGGGGGGGGGGGGGGGGGGGGGGGGGGGGGGGGTGGGGGGGGGGGGGGGGGGGGGGGGGGGGGGGGGGGGGGGGGGGGGGGGGGGGGGGGGGGGTCGGGGGGGGGGGGGGGGGGGGGGGGCGGGGGGGCGGGGAGTGGGGGGGGGGGGGGGTGGGGGGGGGGGGGGGGGGGGGGGGGCGGGGGGGGGGGGGGGGGGGTGGGCGGGGGGGGGGGGGGGGGGGGGGGGGGGGGGGAGGGGGGGGGGGGGGGGGGGGGGGGGGGGGGGGGGGGGGGGGGGGGGGGGGGGGGGGGGGGGGCCGCGGAGCGTTTTTGAAAGTGGAGGGGTAAGCCGAAATGGGGGGGGGGGGGGCTGAAGAGGCTTAAAATCACAAAGCTATGGTCATTTTCGCGTTTTTGTACACGTTTGCTGCATAAAGTAGAGGGGCTTCAGCCCCCCCCCCCAGCCCCCCGCGGCACCTGAAATGTGTCATGTTTGTTCAAGTAACTTGGTCTTTCTGTATTCCTTTTATTTAACAATAAATGGTGATTCATAATATATATATATACACTGCCCTCCAAAAGTTTGGGTACACCTGATGTCAGCTCTGTTTTTGATCACTTTGAGGCATTTCATGTCCAGTATTTCAGTCCAAATGATGTTTAAGTACAAAAAATACATTATGCAACCAATATACTTCACGATTACCACGCCAAGTCTCCTTGGAATTTAGAAATTACTCAAAAATATGCAAAAAGTGCAAAAACGTGATTTTGCACTAATTTATTGAAATATTGAAAAAAGAAGATATCTCGGCTAAAAATGGTCCGATCAATGTAAAATTTTGTATGGATGTTGAGGCATACGTAAAATATGACCCTGTACTGTTTGTTTCTATTTTGAGACAACTTTATTAATTATGCAAATTTATGCAAATTAAAGGTCTATTTTTGAAATTTATCAATATTTTGTTTTTAAAAAAGCTATGAAGCCCAAATTTTTTTTTTAAAGTTGCTGAGTATAATACTCAATAAAATTATAATTAAAAAGTTGAACTTTCTCATGAATTCCTTTGTATTCTTTTGTTTTATTACTTTCTATTGTTTTCGATTATTTTTATTTTTATGTATTTCGCAATGTTTTTGGCTCTTTTGTGTTTCTGAACTGTACCTTGATTGATTTCAACATACAAGATGATGCTTAAAGTCTTTCAGATGCAATTAAGAGAGTTGTAGAGCAATTCAGGTGAATGGTGCATTCAGTACACAAATGGGCAATAATTGAATTTTTTGATATTTTTAAACTTTCCTAATTACATGTCAAAATAATGGTTCCTTACTTTATATAAAGACTGAATTATGACTGTTCTGACTGGGGGAGGGGTCTCGGCCAATTTAACCAACTTTAAAACATCCATGACTGCTGCGCAACCGCTGCCAACCCTAAATATGCCTTTGGGTGACTTTTTCCTTTAAAGCGTAGTGCAACTATTGTTCTAAGAACACTGCCCATTGTGTTGTTAGGTGATACAACATTGCATTATTGCATGTCAGACCTAAATAGAATGTAAGATAATATTTTGCTTTCATTTCAGAAACTGAAAAGACCCCAAAACATAAAGAAATACATAAAAATAAAAATAATCGAAGACAATAGAAAGTGATAAAACAAAAGAATACAAAGGAAGTCATGAGAAAGTCCAACTTTTTAATCATAATTTTATTGAGTATTATACTCAGCAACTTTTAACAAAAATTTGGGCTTCATAGCTATTTTTAAAACAAAATATTGATAAATTTCTAAAAATAGACATTTAATTTGCATAAATTTGCATAATTAACAAAGTGTTGTCTCAAAATAGAAACAAACAGTACAGGATTATATTTTACATATGCCTCAACATCCATACAAAATTTTACATTGATCGGACCATTATTAGCCGAGATATCTTCTTTTTTTCAATATTTCAATAAATTAGTGCAAAATCACGTTTTTGCACTTTTTGCATATTTTTTAGTAATTTCTAAATTCCAAGGAGACTTGGCGTGGTAATCGTGAAGTATATTGGTTGCATAATGTATTTTTTGTACTTAAACATCATTTGGACTGAAATACTGGACATAAAATGCCTCAAAATGATCCAAAACAGAGTTGACCTCAGGTGTACCCAAACTTTTGGAGGGCAGTGTAAATATATATATATGCTATGCAGTGCAGTGAACCATCTTTAATTTAGTATAGGCGAAATGAATATATATATATATATATATATATATATATATATATATATATATATATATATATAT
>CALNVZ010002974.1:28945804-28971690 GCA_940671915.1 Paracentrotus lividus | reverse complement strand
GTCGCCACAACGATCGCCTTCTGTGGGACAGGCCCCTAATAGTAGCTTTTTTAGACAATGATTTATAATAAATAGAGGATAAAGTTGAGAATGAAAAGTATGGAAAAGCACATGGATATGACCAAATACATGCTAACATGAATAAAGCCTTGGACAAGGTATCCTGATGTACCATATGCTAATTAACAACAGAGACAGAAACAATAACTCGATATGAATGAATCCGCCTTTATGAGGCTACTGAGGAAATATAACGCAATTATACGGAGTACAGGACCTGGAGTGATAGAAGCCACTTGCTGAAAGCCATCTCTTAGAATCTTCCTAGAAATTATTCTCCCTTTCTCTCCCTCTAGGTATTCATTTTCTATTTTGTCTCTCTTTCTCTCTGAGATATAGCCTTAAAAACTTTTGCCTTGTCTTTTACTTGATTAACATTAAGATAAAGCTAGATTTAACCCTTGAAAAGACATTATTTGAGTGCTGATGGTTTGCAATCTTGACATTTTAGCTTTTGACTTTAGTGAGCTAAGAGAAGAGTAGCATTTCACAATTTATAGAAGATCATAATTGTAACATGATGAATATATCAAAAATCTCAAAAGCACATTGTTATCTACTTCACTGAGATAATTGAAATAAATCATTGATACTCTTCCTTGTCTAGCATTCCCTGTTAGAATCTTTTCAGAATCACATTTTTTTGCTGATGAAATAGCACTTGTGCAAGTGCTAACACAATGCTTAAAAGTACAGTCACTTTACAATCACTGATAAATTAACACTTAGGCCAAGTGTCTGGAGTGTGAATAAAAAATATCATAATGCATTTATTATCAAAAGAACCAATATACATATAAACTGAAGTTGTGATGCAGCATCACTTGTAAATTACAAAATACATTGTTTGGATTAATATCCCTCAAAACAACGCGATGGATTACGATTTTATAATTCCACTCTACCTCCTCGTAAATCCATCTGAATATAAATTTGTGAAATGCCTTTCGAAAATATTGTTCCTATAACCAAAGAACCCAGTGTTTAAACAATTTAAAGCCCCCTGGTTGTTTAAAAATTTGAAATGCAATACACTATTACAAAATCTCTTTTTTGTTATCTGAAAGAATTTCAGACTTGTCCAATTTTGCTCTTCAAATAATATATCTAGTACAGAAGATGTTTTGTATACTATTGAAGTAAGTTTAATTTTAATTTTCATACAAATTAACTTTATCAGGATTTGGATATAAAAATATACTGCAAGCATATCAAACCGAGTAAGACCGGCTTATAACTAAAAGAAAAGAAGCAAATATGAAAAAATATAGTATTACGTCACTTTGAAATAAAATATATATGCAATGTGTAAACATGCTCTCTTGTTCATACATGTATCGTACTAAGTTTACAAAGGCAATCTCGGATTAACAGTAGGCAAGTACATTTTGGTTTAACTTAATCTTTTGCAGTGATCCCACATGCCATGTACACCTCCCTATGGCAGATTTCGTTTCACACACTTTTTTCAGACACATGCAGAGCAGCAGCACAGCAATCAGCATTCCTAGAGGTTCAAAACCATCTACAGAAAGAAACAAAAAAGCCCACCGCCCACAACGCGCCCCCAACGCCCCCCTCTCAAAGAAAGAAACGCTGTATTGGTGTAACGGGTCACTGAAAAGGCTAGGTAGTACTGTATTTTAGCATCTTTCAAATGCCCAAACAACATATTGTTGTGCATAATGTGCACAGAATACAAAAAAAAAAAAAAAAGATTCATGCACTGTGAAACGGCCCAAACACGGCACAGCCATTTTCTTTAAATTTAAGCCTAAGTCATCAATCAGGGTATCATGGGCCGAATTCACAAAGGTGGTTTCAAAACCTGGACTGAAACATGGATTGTTTAATTTTGTGTAATAATTATGCTTAATTTGGGGCGTACTTTAAGAAAAGTCCAATATGAATGCGCAATTTTATCACAGACGCTAAATTACGCTTGTGCTGTTTATTAAATTATTTAATAAACAGTTGACTCATTAATTCTAACAGTGGGCTCATTATATTAAATATGGGCTCATTATATTAAAACCATATGCAATGGCGTAATTTTTGGCCTGTGACAAAATCGCGCATTCATATGGACTTTTCTTAAAGTACCCCCAAATTAAGCATAATATTACACAAAATTTAAAATCCATGGTTTCAGTCACGTTTGAAACCACCTTTTGAATTCGGGCCATGATACCCTGATTGATGGACTTAGGCTAAATTTAAAGAAAAATGGCTGTGGCGTGTTTGGGCCTTTCTCAATGTCACGCTAAATTTACATAATCTGTGGTTTCAGTCCACGGTTTGAACCACCTTTGTGAATTCGGGCCATGGTGTCCGGACTTGCTCATGGAAAAACGCCCCTTCATTTCCTTAAATGTTCATCAGATTGAAGGAGTTTAATAGAGAACGTAGAATTTTCATAAACACTCAATTTTCTGACGATGCTGTTAGTACAGGAAAGCTCATATAGGAAACTAAAAATGACTTGTATATGAAGAATGTACTTTAAACCCCTCACCGTATAATAAAACATAAACTTTGTTCTTTCAGTTTGATACAGATGCACTTAGACTCAGTGTAGAAGTCCATTGATTCATTGACCCCTTCACGACCTGTCCAGAAGCCTCATTCTCCAAAGGGCATATTGGGTCACGCACCATCCAGCAATTGACCCACACTGTCCCAACCTGCAAGAAACAGAAGAATCATTACCTAATGTACAGTTTTGGTAACAAAAAAGGAATTGGGATAAAACCGATCAAATATATAGTCTCATGTTATCCACATTGCACTAAAAGAATAGGGGCAAGAGATTTGTGATATTCCTTTCATGATTGCCAGGGTGAATTCAGCTGAAAATGTCTGAAAGAAACATAATGTAATGGCCGTTATAGACCTTTACTGCAAAGCCCGTACGCCAGAGCTTACGGCATGAACGGTTCTCAATGATCTGTGTGTGTCACCCACACAATGCAATCCCCATTGGTTTTCCACGTGAACGCTAAGTTGATGTTGAGTCCTAGACTTTCTATGTTTTATTCTTACATGTATATTGCGAAAAAAAGACACTAAAATGAGATTTCAAGTAATACAATTTTCTTTATTATAGTTATAGGATTCAATCTTTCATATTATCTAACTGTGAATCCAAATAAATTTTCCTTCTCCCAACACTATACACCAGCTTTCACAAAGACATTCAAACCAGTCTCATTCTAATGCCACATTTACATTTGTTCTACGATCATCACACAATCACCCTAAAATGCTATACATCTTATAATACCACATCTATTGCAAATTTCTAAAAAAAAAATTCAAGACGATATGGAGAAGGAAAAAGTTCAAAATGATACAGATAGAAATACCATGCAATTTCAATTCAGTCATATCTATAAAATACCATATTATCCGGGCCGTCATCAGCTTTATTTAAGGGAGGGTGCGAAATTAGAATTTCAGATTTTCGCACACCTAATTTTTTTTCCTTGTCACACCAGGCGAGCAAAAAGCTACATCAAAATTTATTTACTATAATAAATAGTGCACGCTCTTGCAACATTACTGGACTACTAGTATATGAACTCCAACTACTAAATCATGCCGAGTGCACGTTTGTTTCTCTGAGGCCAATGTCATACATATAATTCAGTATATTGCATGGTAGAGTGTACACTATTTATATAATATTACAAATTTGTGTACAAAAACCTATGTAGTCATGGTCTCAGGCATGGATCCAGCATTTACGTATACATGTAGGTTGTGCAATCCCAATTGTCTGGGGACAATAGCAGCTTGCTATACATTTGGGCTTGGGCCAATATTTTCTTTTATATGAACTGAGGCTGGATCTCTACTTTGGTCTTACCTCAAGTTTCTGGGACACACGGTGTGTTCTACCAACATCATTTGTCCAAACACAAGCAGCTAGACCAAACTTCACACAGTTTGCTTTTTCAATTGCCTGTAGATTAAAGTTATAATTCCAAGTTTCATTACTCTATTATAAATGTGAATATTATCAACAGTGTTGAAGATGATGTTTGCAAGAACATAAAGATGTTTTCAATTTGGCCAATAATAATGTGTCAATGTATACTCTTCTACTTCTTCATACACGTACATCACAAAATTAGCCATGGAGTTCCATCTAATAAACCGGCCTACTAAGTGAATGAAATCCAGTGGGTCTTATGAAAGATTTCTAAATGCAAACTAAAATTGTGCAAAAACAGGTTTATTAACCCTTTAGCACCTAAACCGCCCGAGACCGCCCCTCATCTTACTCACTAAACCGCCCCAAACCGCCCCTGTCTTAAGCATGCTATAGTCAAGATAGTATCAAAAATATGTGATGAAACATGCCCATACTTGTTGTGGATTAACCCCCGAAAAGTATGTTTTAAGAGCAATTCTTATTGAAAAAAACTTGATTGAAACACAGCATAACCCTTTCCGCTAGTGAGTAAACTGACACTTTTCACGCAGTCTCTAGATGCTAAAGGGTTAAGTTATTTGTTGGTTAGTGGGACAATTGAAACGACTATTTAATCATCAGATATCATCAAATAATCACAAGAATAGTGTTTATCCAAAAATATAGAAAACTTAGGTAACCCCCCCTCTCCCATACTAAATGCTAAACAAATACAACACAAATTTCAAGTCCCCCGTTAATAACTTGACATAATGTCATGACCATAGAGCTTTTAAATACCTTGTACACAAACATTAGTTAATATGTTGTCTTACCTCTGTTGGAACAGTACAGGTAGACATGACTTTATCATCAACTGAGAAAGGTACAGTTTTTATTGGAGTCAAATCATCAAAAAATCTAATAACTAAATGAATTATGATATATTAAACGTTATTCAGCCAAAATGAGAAAGCAGGTGTGAAAACAAGATCTAGTGCATATATGTGATAAATTGATATTTTAACTAATTATCAATGAATGTGTTCTCCACACGTTTATATGTGCTGTGACATTGAGTTATTAGGCACCTGCAATTCTTACAAGGGTAAATTGCCAACTTTGACTATCCCCATTCCATTTTGTATTCAACCAATTCGTCTAATTACGTACATTTGGCTTAAATGCCACTTCGCCTTTTTACAATTTTGTCTAAATCAAATTTCGTCTAATTTCCATTTGGTCTAACACCACTTGGACAATTCCTGCAAAAGCCTGGTAATAGACCAAATATTCATTTGGAAATTAGATGAAAATGCAATTTGACAATTTAGCTATTAGACGAACTGGCAAGTGGTAATTTGATCAAGTGAGAAGTAGACTAAGTATGTACAAGGCCAATGGGAAATTAAACAAAACTGTTAAATGTAGTAGAATAAATGGATTTGGCCTATATGGTATTAGCAAATAGAGAATTGGACCATCTGTTGTTAGACCAATTGGATATAAACGCCTTACAAGTAGTTGACCTGTAAAAATGGGAAATAAAATCTTACATCTTCTTCAGTAGTGAAAGGAGCGATACAGACGACAGGACCAAATATCTCTTCCTGCATACATCTGGCATGAGGTCCTAGCCCAGTGATTACGGTTGGTAGCATATAATAACCCTGCCATGAAAGACAAGAAAACTTGAGCCAATCCATTCAATTAAAAGCTGGTTAATTTGAACACTGTGGCTCGTCGATGAAAGTGAATCGTTGTTTGCTGTCAATGCTTTTAAAAGGTTCGCCCGCCAATGAAACAAGAGGATCAGTGAAGCATACTTTCCGGAATTATCGCCGTGTGTAGCCCGGTCATCCTCCCCAGGAAGTACTCAGTGCTAGCGATCTTGACACATTCTTATGTTTTGCACAGTTTGCAACGAGCATTCGAGTATCTCCAAAATCACTGTTGGTGGAGGCACTGCAGATTTAGTAACTTTATCTTTGCTGAACAAAAAAATTACCAGAATACTCTCAAATATTACAAGGGACAATAGAGGGACACACATGATCCCATTAGGAGGCGAGCATTTTTTTTAAAGATTCAGATTCACTTAGTCTGACGACTTTGCAATAATAGGTAGATACATTCGTTAATCGCTGCAGTTTTACATTAACTGATAAGGAAGTCAAGCCTCATAAAGATTTTAAACAACATAATAACAGACAAAGATATCATGAGAGAAAACTCAAAAGAAAATCAAAGAGAAGACAATGATGTCATACAATTCTAAAACCAAGAAGATTATTTCAATAAAAGATATTTACGAATTCTTGTTGTTGTTGTTTTTAGTGTTTACAGTGCTCCCATTTATACTATGAATATTTAAGCCAGATCAGTTGCTTTTTAAAAACCAAATACAATAACGCGACAATAATATCATGACTTTCATGTTCACCGCAAGATACATGTATTGAATGGTAAGAAGAAATTCTGGATATTGTTCACAAAGAAACTATCGCTTTCCTAAAATATAAATCATTAAAAATAAACTCTTAAAATTACTTTTTAAATGGAAAAACGACGGACCAACTCACATTTTTGTTTTTCTCTGGGAGACAGAGCTCATCTACCCCTTCGCCACAATGGACTGTACCACCTTCCTCTTTGGCAAGTGCGACGTAACCTCTGACCTTATTATGATGTTCTTTGCTAATCAGGGCACCCAGCTTTGATGAAGGTTCTGATGGAGCACCCACCACCATTTGTCTGCAAATGCATAGAAAAAGAAAGACAATTCATGTTATCAGTGGAAGGTTTCATGGTGCATAAAGTGTTCTTTCTTGAAGTTATGAGTGGTCCTGAAGAGGAATGTCTCACTGCAACATTGAGATTGGGTAGGTCCTCTTCAGGACCACTCATAACCTCAAGAAAGAATACTTGGTGCACCGTGAAACATTCCACTGTTCCAAATTGTAATTCAGCGTTGTGGGGTTCGTCTGTAATCTAGCTTTATTTTGACAAGGATCAGACACTAGTTTGAATCCCAGTCAGGTCTTTTGGATGGTGATTTTAAAATATCTGTCCCATACATGAATAAACATATAGCATTTAAACATGTCTGTCAAACCCCATCACACCCCCACTTTAAAATATGGAAACCTCCTCATGTAAAAATGACAAATGAGCTCCCTTGTTGATATTGATCTTGTGTTATTCTAGATGAAAAGATTTGGCACAGTGGAAACTTCTTATAGGTGATCTGATACAAGATTCCTAACATAACAAGGCATTTTTGTTGGTCCCAGCTCTGTGTATTCTTTTGCTTTTCTATCCTGATAAAAAGAGATTCCCAAGGACCTAACCATAACGAGTTTCCAAGGTAACACATCTTGCTCTGACTGACAAAAACTCACACCCAGTCCCTCTAGACTGACCTTGCAGCTGCCACATATTTCTCCACAAACTTCTCCAGGATGCTTTCTTGTACGAAGATCCTGCTCATGCACAGACAGATCTCGCCCTGATTGGTGAACCCTGACCTCACTAACGTTGTCATGATTTCATCAAGACGGACATCATCAAACACCAACGCTGCATTCTTTCCTCCTAGCTACATAGGATTGGGTTGGGAGATAAGGAGTCAATGAGAGTTTTATTCTGCTTGAGACATGAACTTAAAATGTACAGTCTTGAAACATACTGAATAGGTCGTTAATTTTGACATTGGTTTTATTTTCCCCGGATTTCACTAGTCAATCTTTGCAAAAATTTCCACTTTAATATTATAAGAACACTAATAGGAAAGAAAATTTTTTAAAAATCACAAAATTTCCTTACATAGTAACAATTCCCCAAACTATCTGTTGCAAAAATATTGGCTTTACAGTATCCATTCAACAAAAATACTGCTACTTCATACAAGATATCAGACCCATCACCTAAACTTTTAATCTCAACCACAAATTTGGAAAGTTTCTGAAGGGACACATATGTGTAAAAAACTATCAATCATCAATCAAGGCCCTGTATAAATTGGCTTGAAGCTAGAGGGGTTTACGACGGACATTCAAACTCTGAACCTTCCAAAAATGAGAAAACTATTTCAATCTTCTAGAAGCTTGTATTTCAATCACTGTAAACAAAATTTTAATCATTGAATACAAGTATAGAACATTAAATTATTAAAATACAATTCCAATTATTGATACTTTTGGTTTTTTTTTTTTCTTTTTGTTTGGTGGTTTTTTTTTTTTTTTATTGTTTTTTTTTTGGGGGGGAGGGGGTCATCCTCAATAAAATGCAGACATGTACCTCAAGAGACATTTTTTTACATAGAGGTGATGAAAGAGCCATAATTCTTCTCCCCGTCTCTGTTCCGCCCGTGAAGGAGATCATAGGAACGTCTGGATGTTCAACAAGTGCAGCTCCTGCTTTGGGCCCGTACCCAAACACCATATTCACTACACCGTTTGGTAAACCTAGTGAAGTTACAAAGAAAGATAAAATAATGCAATGCTGTTACATGTTCATGTTCAAATGCACAACACAGCAGTAATCTGATAAACTGAAAATTAATGAAAGGTTAAGAAGATATATAACCGAGCAACCACTAGCCACAAGTTAACGTACCCAACAAAATTCTTCATGCTTGTGTTTCGCTTTAAACTATTTGTATGTTTTCATGGTTGATGACTCTGTCTCCTCCAGTTACATGTATAGCCAGGTGCTCAGAAAAAAAAGTAAATAACCTTGCTATAATGAAAGAGGTTATATGTGGCACAAATAAGCACATGTTTGAATAATATTTGGACTGGGTGAACTGCCTTGTTATTACAAAGTCTTAAACCTGTACTCAATATAATGGGAGTGGACTGTATGTAGCATATCCGTTTGCTGAAAGACACCACTGCATTGAAGTCACATTTATACAGTGTGCATATAAAGAATTAAATCTTTATACAGGCTGTATTTCAAGCTCATCTTTGTTGGATATTTATAACAGAAGATGGACTCCTCACGTTTGCAAAGATACCTTTCATGAATCATAGATGAGTAACTTGCAAACATATGAAGGTGACAGGTTTTAAAAAAAAAATCCAGTTTTTGTATATTTTGGAAAACAAAAATCATTGAATGCTTTCACTGCTGACCCATAGCCTTAAATAGGATTGTGTATGATGATATGTGACACCAGGGAAAGCAACCAGACAGTCTTTCATCATTTGAGAACAACTTGCAAGAAATGGCATTTGTATATAATCACCTTCATAAACTTGCAATGTGATGTAAGAAAGGGGTTAACACAAAGGTGAGAAGTTTTTCTCTCATTAAAATACAAACAAAAAAGCAAAGATAAACAAGCTTGGAATGTGTATGGTCCTCAAAAATGGATCCCTTATTTTAGTATAGGGCAAGTCCAAGCTATTTTGCAACTCTGTCCCATGCGTTACTGACGAATAATTTACCATAACTTAATTATGAGATGATACATTTCAATTGTTTTTCATGATTTGGGTAAAGGTACAGAACCTTTCCCCAAAACCTGAAAAATAATTCAGATGTTTCACCTCATAGTTAAGTTATGGTAAATTATTCATCAGTAACGCGTGGGACAGAGTTGCAAAATAACTTGGACTTGCCCAATACGCCCTGTATTGGAGGAGGGCCTACATGTACCTGCTCTGACAAACAATTCCACCATTTTCCAAGAGGTCACAGAGGTCATCTCACTGGGTTTGCAGACACAAGTGTTTCCAAAAGCGATGCAAGGTGCAATCTTAAACGTGAGAAGATAGAGGGGTAGATTCCATGGGCTGATCAGACCAGCTACCCCTATAGGCATGTTCATGGTGTAGTTGGTAGCTCCTACGTTACCCATCAAGGTGGAACTGTAATAATAGGTCAAACATAGTTCGTTAGCATTTGAAGAGTTAAAGGGATAGTTTAATTTCATTCAGAATCTTAAGAAAAGGTAAAAATAACTCTTCCAGCTAATGCTGTAATTATATTTGGAAACCTTTAGGTCACATAGGACTCGCCTGAGATTTTGAAGCTACATGTACATTGTAATCGGTTGTTTAATTGCCAAGCTTTTGAAGAGGTGTCTATGCCCATCAAAATTTGAAACAGTGTCATATCCAAACCTGTTTCTCGTGTGAAGTATAGATGATGCGTAGAAGCGGAAATTGTGTACAGCCCTTGGAATGTCTACTGCTCTCGCCAGCCAGAAAGGTTTACCCTGGTCACGTGACTCCATCCTGGCTAACTCGTCAAGGTTTTCTTCTATCAGATCAGCCATCTTGTTCATTATCTTGGCTCTCTCTGCGGGGCTTTTGAGAGACCATCTGGAGAAATTTGCAAGTTTGCAAAATAAATATGGGAATATGATTAAAGATTGAGTTCTGATAGTAAAAAAACATACCAGCAATTTTTACTTGTATTAAAAATTAATTATAACCACCACAAAAAATTACAAATAGTACCACATTTTCGAATGTGTGTTGAAACGATTGAAAATATTATGAATGTTTCCTTTTGCTGGAATTTTCCTTTTATTTTATTCTTCATACAGTGGGGTTGCAGTGGGGTTGCTGTGGCTTAAATGAAGTGGCTTTACGGAAATTTCATTTGTTTATTTTTTCTCTGCAGTAAATTGTTCGACAAATGTCAAAAAAAAATTTTTTTTTTTTTTTAATGTATGGAATGACTAACATCCAGGTACATTTTAAAAGATGGAAGCTGTGTTTTCAGATAACAGAACAATAATGACCAGTACAGAAACAGCGAACAATCTCGCTCAGAAGAGAACATGTTCAAAGTTTCTTGAGGTGTTTTTTGGCTGTCACTCAGAACATAAGAAACCAGCTCCAACACTTATAAACAAATAGATATGACAAAGTGAGAGATAATGAATTGAGATAATGACTGTATCATGACAAAGCTCATTTGGTCTAAGGAAATGAACATTTTGCCTGTCAGAGCAGGATTTTGTAAAGATGGTAGTGAGAAAATTGAAGGGGCAGGGGAGCTCATCATGTTACGTTTAAAGGCATACCAGTAATTTTGGTTACCATTGATCGCATTATTTATCCGGGGGCAACCCCTCCCCTCAGTTGCATGAACCCTGCAATGTACATTGTTGTCATATGTGTGTATTCACAATACTGGTGACCAAATGTGTGACATGAGGGGCAAAAATTCAAAATGACTTGAGGGAAACAAAACCAACTTTTTTTAGCACTGATATACCATAAAAATTGCATACAACAGCAAGAAGATAGTTCAAGCATGCGAAGCATGTAAAAATGATACCCAAATACACAATATGCCATATAACATTCATCACTTTGGTGTCCACTAAACCCTGTTATACAATGTATCAATAATATAGCAGATATTTTAACATCTTTTCCGCTGTTGTACTGTCATTGTGAACTCTAATTTATCTGTAAGATAAATCATCACTGACCCTTGCTTGGCAGACTGAAGAATACATTCTTTAGGTGGACACCCATCACAAATGTTATACCCAATGACAAATACTTATGAGGCAACACCCATCTTAAAGGTCATGTATAGTGTTGGGAGAATAGATTTTTTGTTTTGCTTCCAGAGCAGAATATATGAATGAATACCTCAATTAACCTCTGCATACACAAGGATTTGTTATAAAATCCACTCTAACACCTGAATTTAGCAACAAAACTGTGTAAATATACCAATTGACAGTGCCACAATCGATAGGATCTCACAAGCACAATGCCAGCATACAGCGGTTTGTGTGCAAAGCATATGCTATTCCCATACACAGACTGTACACACAGAATTCACTCACGCTATTCGTCGACAAAGTCATGACGTCACGAGCAGGTCAACGGCTCGGAACCATAGTAACGGGTTCACGCTACGATCAGCACAGCACCTGCTCATCGACACCCACAATTTGTAATCGGCATTTTCCTTCTTTGGAAATCGAAAATAACTGCAATGATGACTCTCACTAGTATGATTACAGTCTGCTGCAAAGCAATTCACCATATTTATATCCTATTTACGCAAAATTTTGAAGAAATCTCCGTCTAAAAAATCGGTGTTTGGTGTCATATGTTTACTGCATGTATCAATTGGTTGCTAATGAAAGTGCGTGAACCATCGTCTGGGAAAGCTACTTGACCCATGCAGGAAGTGACGCGCTACTTTGTCGGCGAATACCAATCAGCTGCTGGTTGGCATGCCCAGAGTTCTGGGGTGAGAATGAAGGAAGTATGGCCTTACTTTGATGAACATCTCCCCATGCTCATGCAAACTATTACATATCATGGAAAGACATGCATGGAACATGATTATATCCTTTGCCCATATATTGTTATGTCTTTAGAACACTATGAGGACAAGTTGAGCAGGTTTTTCAAAAAATCAGTGTTTTCTACTACAACTATACTTAGGCTTTAAGTAGTTTCTGTTAACACTTATTTCCTTTCAAAAGACAACATAAAATGAAGTACATGCAGTACAATTTCAATATATGAATGCCAAGTTTATTGGCTAGATATTCTCAGAATGACGTAACATTCGTGATAGACCGTTGAACGGGTGGACACGGCGAACAAAATGCATTTTATGTACAGTCGCTATAGCAGCATCTTTTGAAGTGACGTTGCCAATTTAACCTTCGTTCACAATGTTGTTAAAAAATGCATTTTATTTCATAAATATACAATTTTAAAATTAAGTAAAATAAGATTAAAAATAAAAGTAATATTCGTGATGACGAGGACACGAAACAAGATTTTAATATTCAAATATTTTTTTCTCAAAATATTCTTTACTTGTCTCGAAAAAAACAAATACAGACGATAGATGGAATTGAACTCTCTCGGGGGAAACCCCCGCGAATCCTGCAAGCAGATCCATTGCTAGTCATATGGCCTGAAAACGTTCGTGACGGGCAACGGACACAAACAGTAACGAATGTTTCTGAAAGTTCAAGGGATTGGTATTCATGTTTGCTCTTTTCACGAATTTCCGAGACTTGTTTAGGCACATAATGCAACCATTCTTATGTACTGTAATAGACACTTTGAACAGAATACTTGCTTGTGTTTTTTAAATATTACCGTCATATTCCTCCCCGTTTTTTATGTCACATTTTCGTGTCCACTTTGTGTGTAAAAAGTTTAAAGCCAAGCTTTAGTTCTTGCAGCCAAAATAATTTGAGATAAATCTGTAAGATATGTCCTCACATTGTTCCATTAGCATATACATATGCCTACACAAGAGTATATTCACGTTTCGATAATGATTTCAGAAGAAATTTTGAAAAAATATCGAAACAGTCCGTCAAATTGAGACTTGGAGTAGACCGCTATATCGCCACAAGTCACAGCACAACATACACACACAGATCCGGTGCGAATCGCGTGCACATGATATACCCGTAGACTTTTCACGTGGCCGTGTTAATTACGCATGTGCTTGGACGGGCCGTCCAGATACAGAAATTATGCTTATTTTGCTCTTTTCTCAGCAAATTCGCAATTTTCTGTAAATTCCTTTGGTGTGTAGTATTTATTTCCTATGCTTGAGATTCTGGTATGAACAAGAATGTTTTGATTTATTTCATCATGACTACTACTCTAGATTATCTTTAATTCATCAGGCCATATCTTTTCTTCTCTGAATGATATTTGGTTGATTTTATTTCCACTATATTGTCTGGTAACATTAAACCAAATAATATTGAAACATTCTGTTTCAAAGGTCTTATACATTTGTATCTACAAAATGGAAAGGACAAAATATATCATCAAAATCTCTCCAGTATCGTAAAACCACACAGTATATACATGTCTACAGTTAATTTTAATAACTAAAAGTGCATGCCTGAACTATTTGTATTACAATATAATAGTACAAATGAAATGGGTCTTTGTAATCTAGTTGGTAAACATTAACAAAACTTGAGTACCTCCTTATCAGGTTAAAAGACTATTAAATCATATCAATATTCTCACTCATTCAGTATTTGCAAATCATGATACATGTATTCTTGCCGTAATCAAAGATCAATAATAAATATTGATATAAGGGAGGTGTGTACATTCCTCCCTTGTATTTTTAAGCTAGTTTTTTACCTCAGGTCCACATGTTTTGGTTCATTGTAAAGTAAACAACAGGAACTAGCACAGCGTTAAATCTTGTTTCGTTTTTATGCCAATTTGGGTCACAGACGTTCCAAATCTGTCTGAGGCTTTTTGGGTTTACGTACATGTATGTTTTTTTTTAATTATTATTTTCTACAGTAAATTACCTTGAAAGACAGACTGCAAAAAAAACTAACAGAGACGAGAAGAGTGGTCTTTAAGAGGGGAAGCCCACCTTGCAATGGACACTGTATTAGTAGGGTTGGGCGAATCTCAACTTTTTTTTTCAAACAAGTTGTTTCTATAGTAAAATTCGACGTGGAAACTGAAAATGACAATTATTTTTGCATACGATGACGTCTTACGTCGCTAAAGTGCAAAAAAAACAAAATGGCCGCCAAAATAGCGTATTATGCCCAATTATCACACTTTTTATACGTATAAACCACTTTTATTGCGTTTTTATATGGCTTTTGGGTGTCAGGGAACCCAACATGATTAATCCAACATGATTAATCCTACCTAAGTTGACTGTTAGTGTAGTTTGGTAGTTAGTTTCAGTCAATATCGAGCAAAAGTCATCTCATATCAAAATCACTCAATAACACCTAGAACCATACTAGGTACGTTTGGTCATGATAAAATTGTCAGATTTGAGCTTTTAAACCATCAAAATCCATAAAGAAACAAAATAAAACCGGTTTATACCTATAAAGTGTGTGATGAATGGGCAAAATACACTATTTTGGTTTTTTGCACTTTAGCGACGTCAGACATCATCGTACACAAAAATCATTGTCATTTTTGGATTCTAGATCAAAGTTGACTATAGAAGTAACTTGTTTGAAATAACTTTTCAGAAAAAAGTCATTATTTGCCCAACCCTAGTATTAGGCAGTCAAACTTGTGAATTCTGGCCTTTAGACATTTACAGGATGACCTCTTACTAGAAATCAAATCAGATGTCTACCCATTTCATCAATTTTATGTGAGTGTCACTTCAAATGGATACTGTAAAACCATAAATGTTTGCGTGCATGATACTTTCTCGGATTTTGCGAAGAGGCAAATTCGAAAAAGTAAATGCCTGCAAAATTTTGTGTAGATACATGTACACAATCCATTGAATGCCAGCAGCCTACAATACTGTGCACCAGAGTGGGTAGATAGAGAGAGTGGCGACAATGGAAGTCGTCTCTGATTGGTCAATTTTTTCATGGGGCTCGAAATGGAACTATTTCATAAGCAGTTGATGCCCTCAACAGCTGATTCAGTGCCAATGGAACTTTTTTGCAACCGGCTGATGTGTATTAATCATACGCTGCTAGGATGCGCGTTCAGGATGCGTCTTAACATAATTGCGCAATGATCACAAAAATAGTTCCTTTCAGCTCCCCATGTTTGACCTTTGACTGTGCGCCTCTAGTTTTGGGTACGCGTGTCGTCACTCTCTCTATCTACCCACTCTGCTGTGCACTGTACAAGTTTTTTGGTCGGCAATTCATGAATGTTTCAGGCCGTGTAAAAGGCCATCGGCTCTAAGTCCCAACAGTTTAATGTGGCAAATGTTATTTTTCTGGTTACTTATTCCAGTAACTCCATCGGCATAATATTATTCAGGATCTCAGAACCATGGCATATGAGTTATTGTGGCAGCCCATGCACGAAGTGTACGGTCTGCGAGTTGACTAGCATGAGAGCATGAGCTGACTTTGCTTCTCCAGGCTAGAGTTTCAAAATTATGGAATAAATGATTGACAAAACTATTTTATTTATTAGTTTATGCACTTACAATACTAGGCGAATGACTATCCTCATTTTTCATGATGATCATACACGTAAATGATAAAGCAAAAAAAAATGCCATCAGAATTGCTGTTGAGTTTAGTTAAACGAGTCACATTCACGGTGTTTAGTTTGCAACACGCATGCGCAACATCGGCAGCAGCTATATGCTCTACACGCTAGTATTTTGACAGAGATTGGACGAGACTCTGAAATGGACTGGAAAATACAAGATTTCTTCAAGTGCACGCAATTTTTAGGAAGATCTGATTTCCAAAGGGTCTGTTTAGGTAAGTGGCATTACATAAATTATATTTTTGCTATATTTCACCTATTCTTAGTATTTTTAACCATTCCAAATCTAACCATCAAAAGTTTGAGGGGTTCGCCTCAGGACGCTGACACTTTGTGGCAGCGTCCCAGGGCTAGGCATATTATGAGTAGCTCTTTGCACGACAACGGCTGGTCAGTTTGAGTTTAGCGTAAAACTCACTTGTGTGAAATCCTAGAGAACATACAAAAAAATGCTGGAGTAATATTACAATCCCATGCAACATGTTTAATAGAACAAAGCAATATGCACCACACAAAATGTCACAATAACCACACGTAGAAAAGTCTACAAGTTCGCTTTTGCAGAGCTAGAGAACAATGCATTTTGATATTTGGGCGCTCTGATTAGCTACCGGTAGCTATCGCGAGGAGCTCCGCCTCCTGGTTGCGATGACTGAAGTGCGTTGACCGTAACTGAACAACGCGATTCAGCTGTTCCCGATAAAGACCGCTTTGTCGTGCGCGCTGTCAATCATAACCAAAGTGGACCCATTTCGCAAGAAAAACTGCAAGACTCGACTTCACAAGAGGTTAAGCGTAGACCTAGGCAGAAATATTCCACCGTTCTTGGGATATTAATTGAATATTAAAGGAATTTGTCCCATATCCCATTGAACGGTGGAAGTATACGCTTGGAAGGAAATATCAAGAAACAACCTACCAGCCCACCATCCGAAACCAAAGACCCTTAAAGAAGAGATGACAGTCAAGCAACGTTTGCTTAGAAGACAAAGAGAGACAGAAGATGGATCGAACAAAAACGACAACCACTCCCACCACTTCTCATTGGTCAAAATGTTCGTGTGCGGAACCCAAAACTAAATGAGAAGACTTGTCCGCAAGCTGTCCAACCAGGTTTATGAATAATACCATGTGCCACGGTGCTTCGCAAACCGGGAGACTAGTCGCCACATGGTGAAGCATACAGGCTACCTCATGTACAGCACCACACAGATGACCACAACTTCACACCCAAGCATAATGCAACACAAACAGTTCAAGACAATAAAAAACCAGGGTGACACAAACACCCACAGTCAATACACTACACGTATAGACGCATGCCGCAAACCCAGATTCGTTTAGATCTTTAATGGGACACATTAATTTAAGTTATAATTAATGTTAATTAAATGCGATGAAGATATTGTGTTTTTACCAAACTTGTAAAATATTTTGAAAGCGGAACAAATTTTATCAACAAGAATATTTGTGAAAGTTAAGTTGAAAGCAATTCCTTTCCAAAGTCACAAATGACATTTTTTAATAGTACAGGCCATTTGTCTATATAATATGTATACACTTTGTAGAACTGAAGTTGAGTGCAAACATTTTATAGTCAGAATATCAAATGTTCATATTATGAGAGTTAAATCTTTGGGATTAATTTGAGAGCTGAAGGTTGTTTTACAAATTGTGTATAAAATTGCCAAGAATAATATTGCATGATAGAAAACAAAACAAAACCCAATTCAAAGATAATCAAATACCTGTTCGGTGTTGACATTCAGTCAGATGGTCGTATAGATTTTAAGATCAACTTTTGTTTGATATTAGAAGGAAGGGGTTTGATGTGATGTAGCATCTAATATGTAATAAGAACTATATTTTCAATATCTGTATGATACCTCTTGTTTTGGCATTGTGGTGGCTTTTGGCAGAGTTCCTGTTGCAATTAAAAGATGGATTAAGTGCTATAGAGTTCATAAATATGGATTTGTTCGCGTCATTCGCGGACCAAACTATACCATAAATTTCAGTGGAAGGTGCTTGAAGAAATCGACAAGAAAGAATAACGAATTATGAATATTTAAATTTGGATTCTGTGTTGATTAACTTGCGAGGTGCTCTCCTATTGTTATGTATGTATTCAATAAGAGTGTCCTTATTTCAGAGAATAATTATATCATTTCATCTGATGCGTCGATATAATCATTAAAGGGATCCACCAAGGAGAGAATCAACTTACAGGAAAGAGGAAAATGAGAGGAGCAATCTGAAAAATTTCAAGTACAAATCGGTCATAAAATAAGAGGGATTATGAAAGTTTGAAAGTCTGTTGTTCTTCTATGGGGATCCTCAACATTGGCATCATCGGCTTCAAAATGGCGATTATGGACAAACTCTCCATTCATCTTTGTACACAATTTCAGATTTTCCCCTTTCTTCAAAATTGTCTTGCTTTACTTCTGAGCTCAAGTATGTCATGGAAAGTATATTTCACACAACATATGTTGAGCTCAAGAAGGAGGTAAATATATTTTCGAAGAAAAGGTGGGAAAATCTTAAATAGTGTTGGTTTACAAAATGAAGGAGAGGTTGTCCATGAGATTCGGCCATTTTGAAGCCGATGATGCCAATTTGAGGGATCCCCCTGAGAAGGAAAAACTAGACTTTCAAATCTCATTAATCCCTTATTTTATAACGATTTTGATGAAACTTTTTAATTGTCCTCTCATTTTCCTCTTTCCTGTACGGTTGATTCTCTCTTGGGTTGGATTCCCTTTAAACATAGATTTGTCATACATGCCTCTATCATTGACCCATTCATTTATCAGAGAACATATCAAAACTTTGAGTATCATACTTCCAAAGAAAAAATACAATTGAAATATATTAAACATGGATACAGGTAATCGAAGAATCACACGTCAACAACGTAACTATTATTTCTGGTGGAGAGAGACGAGAAGGGGGTGGCGGTCTGCAAGATAGTAAGAAATACAAGGAATGAGAAGTAAAGATGAGAAGGGCGAAGAGAGGAGAGAGAGAGCTAGCTAGAGAGATGTTGCTTGAACAAAAACCGATTGACAGGAGATTCACGCAAGTCTGCAAGTCAAAGGTCAGTTTTTTAATTAGACTGCAGTTCCAAACCTCACCTTAGTATTTCACATTGTATTTATGGAGCGAGAATGCACTAGCTACATAGATCTCATTATTCTGTGCGTATTTCTACCTCCATACTTTTTACTGATCTGAATCCTCAGAGAACTTACATTGTGATATCGATAGGGCTTTGGCAGGTACATGGTTCGGCTATCAAAATATAGTTTGGTGTTTGCAGACAGCGCAAGCCACTGATATTTCCAAGATTCGCTGCGTGGCGTGGACTAGACTCGCTCGCTCGCAGTTTCGTGTGGCTTATTTTGATAAATGGCAGAACGGGGAGTGGTTGTCTGTAAGAAATACGCTGTCCGGACGTCGGGCTGTCGTGTCCGGACAGTTTTACGATATTACTATCGAGGAAGAGCCAAAGAGAGTGCATTGCAACGCGGATTTTGAGTTAACTGCACGGAACGTTCTGCGCAAAATTTGACAGAAATTACGGTTTGTCACTTTATTCGACGGAGATTCGTGGAAGCCTCCAACTATTCTCGACAGTTATGCCCATTTGTGGGAAGAAGTTTGGGTAATTCTGACTGTGGAAAGGAGGAGGTTATCTTCTGCTGTGGCCGCTGCCAAACGTGGCTTTCCAACGTCGTGAGTAGTATCGAGCTACGCAGTTATTGTTTGTACCACCTGCACATTAGTTCTGCTGTTGTTCTCATATAAGTGTGTTTATTATGGTTACAAATAGAGAACGTGGGCTATTGTTCTCCTAACATAGACATTTGGGGGGGGGGGTATATGAGCCTAGATCTAAGATCTACGTCACCTACCATTATGGTCGCCACCTATTTTTTTAAATATTGGATATAACAGAAATTAATACGAAATGATGATTTCATATACACTGTTGTGATGAGTACTATTTTTCTTTATGCATTTCAGAAAGAATAGCAGTAGAGATGACAAGGTCTGGTTAGAACGTCTAATGACGTTCTGTCCGGCTTCGCGACCTTACGATACTAATCATTTTGGTCGCCCGCACTCACTGCGTCTGTGTAGGGAAGCACTTAGGTGTGCACCAGTTAATAAATTGTCATGATGTGTATAATTTTGGTTTCACAGCAATTAGGGAGGTCAAGCTAACCCTATGCCACTGATTGCATCAGTGGGTGACCATTGTGAACTAAAGCTTGAGGGGTCAGTGTTTCAAGAAAGATCCATGCAATCACATGAAGTCTCAGGACTTCAAACAACTACGAGTTATTTGAATGTCTGATGTTTCACGTCTATATCATTTGGCTGAGAACAAAATTCTATTGACGATCTTGGAAACGCCAGGGGGGCAAGGCGAAGAGTGAAAGAATGAGAAGAGGCGGGAAAGGTGTAGTGGGAGAGAGATCAGAGAGTAGAGTGCAGGGTATTAAAAGATAACTTAAACCAGATGTTCTCGCACATGATTGGATGATATTTTGTTTTTCTATATGAAGGAATCATGAAAAATTCAAATTTTCCTTGGGGGATGGAGGACATGTCTCCACAATTCTTTCCAAAGTGTTGATATTAATATACAAGATGTTCCCTACGCTCTCCTGCACCATATCCCCTGTATTCAGTGACAAAATTACTTTGAACCCCCCCCCCGCTTGGTGAAAAATTATGTCCCTAAGTTCCCCCAAACCCGTGTGAAATATTTTTATATACTTCAATAAACATATTTTCCTCTAAGCTCTCTGTGAGTGATTTCGGCGCGATATCTCCATAATATGTAGTCAGCTCTTTGCATGAAGGACTTCGAGGCTAAGAACATATGTATTCAGGTGTAAGTTTACAAACAGTCTAGGTGCCAGACCTGTATGATTAGATTTGAACAGATCACTTTCAGGATAGGATACAGTAATAACCTACGTTTATAACATCTTCAAGTCAGAGTTAAGACGCACTAATAAAATGTTTGCTCTAGACATTAAATAAAGGTCACATCCAGCTCCCGTTTAGATGGCTCTGACTCCCATTCTCACTTTAATATTTCTAGCCCCCCCCCGCCCGTCCCTCTCTCTCTCTCTCTCTCGTCTCTCATTCTTTCGCAGCTCCCCCTCCCACGGGCCCCCCCCCCCCTCTCTCTCATCTCCTTTCTTTCAGCTCCCCCCTCCCGCCCCCCCCCCTCTCTCTCCACGTGCATTCCCCTTCTCATTTTCAATGGTTTTTCCCCATAATTTTGTCTATCTGATCAGTCTCTCTCACTTACATGGTTATTATTTCACTTTGGGTTAGCTATTTTTTGTATTGTACCAACACTTAGTCTGGTCACACACGTCAGCCGTTTTATAAGACTGAGCTATGTTTTATTAAGCTGAGCCTATAGAGAAGGCGTGTTCTAACATGAAAGAGATTATCACCATTGTTGCTGTGCACATAAAAGTACAAGTACCGAACTATTGAGGGCAGCAAAGTTGTGGAGTTTTGAAGTAACATTTTTCAAAGTTGGTACTGTTGTTGTCATGGATTAATACCTCTAACCATGGAGGGAAAGAAGAATTGTTTCATTCTTGCTTTGACCATAACTCTGCTCTGAAAGAAAGAGGTATTAGGTCCATGCTATTATCCTGTATATGTACTAGTATTGTGAACTATGGACACTTCTAGCAAAGGAGATATTACAGTTCATTGTAATAATATCTCTTTGCTTCTATAGTGTCCGTAATTGTTGAGTACTTCCATGGAGTAATTTGACCCGTCGAAGGCTTACCAAGTAACAGTGTGGTGTTCAACACCCTCAAGTTTTATGACAGGTCATTAGACCTTGTGGAATGCAACATACTGCCATTAGGTAACGCATTATCTTTCCCTGGCCTGCTGAAGCGAATCACAAAAGAAAGCTAAAGGGGAAGAGAAAGCAAGGAGTGAGAAAAGACAGAGAATAGCAGGGATGGGACGGGAGGGGGGGGGGAGACCGAAAGAGCGATCAAGATAAAAGGAAACAGAAAGAGAAGTAGCAGAGATGGGACGGGGGGGGGGGAGGAGACGAAAGAGATCAAGAAGAAGAAAAACAGAAAGAGAAGTAGCAGAGATGGACGGGGGGAAGACGAACGGAGAAAAAGAGAAACTGTAATGTCATCTCTTCGGAAATTATGTTATCTATATTCTCAACTCCCGTCCCATCCTGTTTTTTACTCTTTAATACTCTGTTTCTCACTCCTAATTGGCCACTTTTATTCCATTCTCTCTATTATCCCTTCTCTCTATAGGCCTATACAATATATCTTACTCTCTCTCTCTCTCTCTCTCTCTCCTAGCCCTCTCTGGTACTTTTGATGCCCCTCTCTACCCTTATTGCCCCGTTTGCCCACTGTTTCTCTGCTTCCATTTCTCGGCTCTTCGCATCAAATGCAGCCCCTAGAAAAGTCGGGTATTGATATATTTTGTAATATAGAGCAAGTTATACTATGATATTGACGATCAAATGCATATTTGTAGTTATACATGTTATTTTATTTGTATTTAATAAAAGTATGCTCAAGAGGTACTCTTTATTGTTTTGTCCAAGATAATATGATGTTATATCTATGTATTTTACATTTGCAAAATTTAAGTAAGAAGATAAAAAACACGGAAGCCGAGTTTGTATGTCTTTTCTTCTTTCTTTTTTCTTTTTTCATCCCCTTAACCTTTATGGCCCTGTTCTCCAAACTCGGCAAAAGAAATACATGTAAATATCGTGCATGCACATGAATCGTAAGAGATTTCCAACATTTCAATGCAAAATAATGACATAAATTAGAAATTTAGGTGGGCTAGATGTTGTGGGGTTCAAATACCTCCTGGTCCAAGATTTATTCTGGCTTATATTTTCATTCATATGATTGAGCATCTTTGTCTAAAACGAAAGGAGTTACAGCAAAATATAAATTCCATAATAAATATGCTTGTCAATATGTACCCGATAAGGTACCCTATATATTTTCATTTTGCTTGGATAAATTTCAATGACTCGTGCAAATATATGATTTGAAGCATGCCAAATATGGTAAATGAGCAAATATGATAAATCGCAATTAATCCAGTCTACCAAAGATCTAAGCTACGCCCACCAAAAAGTAATCAGTTTAGAAAAATATTTTGGAAGCATTATGAACACAGGAATGGACCAAATCTGTTGATGGATAGCTTTGAGACTGCAACAGCCCCACCCCCGCCCCACCCCAAATCCCTTAGCTGCTCCCCTGCAACAGCCCCACCCCACCCCAAACCCCTTAGCCTGCTCCCCTCCCCCGTCCTCAAGTGTGACATGAAAGAAAGATCAACATTACATGCATAACACAATTAATAAAGACAAACAAGTGACCAAAATGTAATCAGGAACCTGGACTTTTTAAATCGGAACCATGTGTATTCACTTTCCTGCAAACATTTTTATCCTGGGAGTTGTTTGTCCTGTACAAAAGAGAAAATACAAGAAAGTCACTTGAGTAATTATACTTTAATATTGATGATTTATAAACTCTGTGATTCTAATCCCCACTTTAAAATAATTATTCCTTCCAAATAATTGTCATCAATGTTTTGTTTCGGCACTAACAATACTTTTAGTAGATCTATACCACTACCCATCCCCCGCCCCCTCCTCTGCCTCCGCCCCACAAGATCCATAGTACGTCAAAAGCTTCGTAAGATGCCATGCACATAAATCACAACACAAAACCAGGGGTAAACTCCAGCTGTCATTTAGAGTTAAGGTGGGGGGGGGGGGGTCTCTACACCCCTGGGCCCTGCTCTAACGATACACATTCTCTTAAAACAACACCCTTCCCCTCTCAAAAACACCTCTCCTCATACACAGACCACCTGCAGTGATTCACACACACCTCGCTGAAAACCATGCCATGCCATGCCGTTCCCAACATTCTGATATCCATATTGAAGCAGTAGCGACAGTGTCCATTTTCATAAGGGGTGTTCATGGAATTTTGAGGAATGTTTTGAACTCACATAATTCATGGAGCCGACTTCTGACCTTGGAGTTATAACTGGTTTAAAACATCCCTCATATTCCATCAACACCCCGTGCAAAAATGGGACACCACCCGGGAGCACTAGACATTGCTTCAATACACGGAAGCCAATACACATACAGTACATACACTACAACACGTGCACTCAGCGTTGACATCATAGCAAATGCACACGGCCTCATTTCATTGTAATTCTGCCACTCCCACTTTCTCCTTTATAAGGGATTTTATCAGCACTTGAGACTGCAACCTATTTCTTCCATAGGTATTAACACACAATTCAGTATAAGCATAGGGTACTCATGACTGGAGAAGGGGTTCCAGTCAGGGGTTGACGGAAGTCGTCCAGACTGTCGCCTGACACCTTGTGTGTGTGCCAATTGAGTTGTGTATTGTGTCTAGACGACATCGTCTCCTATGAACAATATTCCAGGCACTAGAGGGGTGGAGATAAGCCACCAAAACATAGTGATATCTCTTGACTTTTCACCTACCCGCCAGATGATACCTACGTGAGTCATAAAATTTATAAAGTGAGCAATGAAAGTTGACAAGACCGATTGTGTGGCGACCAAATGTAGTGGCGACCAAACGGTTGGTGACGTTACCATGTTTAATTTACTTTTTATTTTTAATCCAAAAACAATGCAATTAGATATGACTTTGACTTAGAACATGTAGAACTATATGGTTCACGTAGAAATGTTTACTCCATAATTAATAATTTATGCACGACGCTCGAATGATCACGTTTGCATATGAAATACACTACCATTGTGCCTTCCAATGAACCATAGTCATGATAAAATTTAGGTTCGTCATTTATTTTTTGGTAAGTCCTCATTTCTTTATACGTTTTCAAACGTTGGCGTAGTTCGACAGTGGATTCGTTGAAGTTCCTTTTTATATTCTCTTCTTTATTCTAAAAAAATATTGAAAGAGTGGGTCTACGCTAGCCGAAGGATTCAGTCACATTTTGGGATTGCATTTGGTTAAACAATGAATGCTCACCAAAATAAGAGACTGAAAATCGTAGTATTCCGCCGTGCATGGACCCCAGAGAGCTGGGGGGAGCAGGGCATGACAAGACTTTTCACTGCACTGGGTGACTGATCCATGAAAAGACAGTGGTCTCGAAATTCCCTTTTTAGTTCTAAATTCATCTTTTCATACTCTAGATCTACTAAATTCAAAAACATAATAATCATATATATTGGAAAATGTTCTGAGCCTACCTTAACTTGTATATGAGCCAAAGAATTCATTAAATTCTTCCTCTATTCTGTCTTATCGCGATGTGTCCAGCGGTAGCCATCTTTTACTCATGAATATTCATATGGATTGGAGCTTAAATTGAGCTACCCATGCGCACATGATGTGTTTTCATTCATAAAGTTCAAAGCTATAAATATTCATGAAAAGTATATCAATATTCATATGGAATGATCTCAGCAAGTGTTTCTGATTGGTCAAAATATTTCTGGGGCATATTTTGACCTTACTTCATTAATTAGCATAGCTCCATTCAACAGTTAGACAGACAAAAAGGATTACGCGATGAGGACTCATTTTCAGAAAGTAAGTGCTTCATTTTTATATTTATTTATTATGATAGATCTAGCCATATTAGTTTTAGCTAACAATAGAATCTAGAGATTCTATTCAACTAGAGATCTGCCTGATATTGTACTTTTAAGTACAAAAATTTGGAGACATTGTTTAGTCATGTCAAAATGGCTTCAAATCGCTTGCCATTGACTTTGTACATGGCTTAAAAGCAGCCACGAAAAGGCGTTGTAGACCCCTACGTAAACGATATTAGGT
>CALNVZ010002974.1:28932369-28942854 GCA_940671915.1 Paracentrotus lividus | reverse complement strand
CGGAAGTCGTCTCTGATTGAGTCAATTTTTTCATGGGGCTGAAATGGGAACTATTTCATAAGCAGTTGATGCAACTCAACAGCTGAATTCAAGTGCCAAAATGGAACTTTTTTTTGCAAACCGGCTGATGATGTAATTAATCATAGCTTGCGCCTGTAGGAATGCGCGTTCAGGATCGTTTTCTTAACATAATTGGCGCAATGATCACAAAAATTAGTTCCTTTCAAGCTTCCCCATGTTTGACCTTAACTGTGCGCCTCTAGTTTGGGTACGCGTGTCCGTCCACTCTCTCTATCTACCCCTACGTTGCTTGCACTAGTGCACATGCTACAAGTTTTGTTACACTACCGACCGTGCCGGCAATCGTCCCATTGAATGTTCGGCTCGTTAAAAGGCCATGCGGCTCTAAGTGTACCAGACAGATTTACTTATCGTGCGCTAAAATCGTTTATTTTCTGTGTTACCTTTAATTCCAAGTAAAAAAACTTCCCATCGTGGGGCCATATTAATTATTTATTCAGAGGATCTTCAGAACCATGGCATATTGAGTTATTTCGTGGCCAGCCCATTTGCACCGAAGGGTGAAGCTCCTTACCGGTCTCCGAGATCCCATGGATTACTAGCTGATAAGCATGAACGCCATGAACTCTGTCTTTTCCAGCCGCTAGCATGTTTCAAAATTGATGACATAATATTGAATCACAAAACTATTTTTTTATTAGTTTATGGCTACTTTACCTAATACTAGTGGCGATCATGACTATCCTCATTTTTCATGATGCATCATATACTGTAAATTGATAAAGGCAAAAAAAAATGGTCAATCAGAATTGCTGTTAAGTGTGAGTTTAGGTTAAACTGGAGTCCAACATTCACGGTTGCTTTAGTTGTGCAACACGCGATGCGCAACATCGCAGCCATGTATGCTCTTACACGCATCAGTATTTTTGACGAGATTCGGCCACTGAGACTCTGAAAATGACTGGTAAATACAAGATTTTCTTCAAGTGCATCGCAAATTCTTAGGAAGAGTCTTGATTTCCAAAGTGGTCTTGATTAGGTACAGTGGCATTACATAAATTATCATTTTTTGCTATATTTCACTTATTCATTACTACTATGTTAACCATTCCAACAATCTAAACCATTCAAAAGTCTTGAGGGGTTCGCTCAGACGCTGCCACTTTGTGGCAGCGTCCCCAGGGGGGCATTAGGGCATATTAATGAGTAGCTCTTTGCACGACAACGGCTGGTCAGTTTGAGTTATTAGCGTAAAACTCACTTGTGGTTTGTGAAATCCTACGAGAACATACAAAAAAATGCTGGAGTAATATTACAATCCACATATGCAACGTGTTTAATAGAACAAGCAATATGCACCACACAAAAATGTCACCATAACCACACGTAGAAAAGCTCTACAAGGTTCGCTTTCTGCAGAGCTGAGAACAATGGCATTTGATATTTAGGCGCTTCTAATTAGCTACCGGTAGCTATCGCGAGGAGCTCCGCTCCTGGTTGCGATGACTGAAGTGTTGTTGACCGCAAACATGAAACAACCGATTCAGGCTGTTCTCCGATAAAGATCCGCTTTGCTGCGTGCGGCTGTTCAATCATAAACCAAAGTGGACCCATTTCGCAAAGGAAAACTGCAAGACTCGGACTCACAAGAGGTAAGCGTAGACCCACTCTTTTCAATATTTTTTTAGAATTAAAGAGAGAATATTAAAAGGAACTTCAACGATCCACTGTCGAACTACGCCAACATTTGAAACGTATAAAGAAATGCAGGCACTTCCAAAAAAAAAATGAGCGAACCTAAATTTTATCATGACTATGTTCATTGGAAGGCACAATGGTAGTGTATTTCATATGCTAACGTTGATCATCGAGCGTCGTGGCATAAATTATTAATTATGGAGTAAACACTTTCTACGTGAACCATTATCTTTATTAGTTCTACATGTTCTAAGTCAAAGGCATATCTAATTGCACATATGCGTGCAGACATACCACTGACCGGACTGAGGCATTTGACGCATTCCCCATCGGCCACCCATTCCCTTTTTTGACCGTTCCACCACTATATTTACAATGGACAATTAAATTTCACCACTCACCTGATCTATCACTAAAATCTGTGTCTTGGGCAGCAGTACGCGATGATAAAGTTGTTGAGGCTGCTTACATTTCAGTCGTATTCTTACTTCCTATCAGCCACTTCAGTGAATGAGATCAGCAATTGCACCGCACCAGCTAATACTACGCTTGAGCCGACGTTGAGGGCTTGCAGCCCCTAAAGAACTGAATAATAAGAGGGACAGAACTCATTCAACTAACAGCATTAGAATATCCTAAATTTTTTTGTCCGATTATTTGGATGCTATCTCGTATATTGACGATGTTTGTTTACAAATTGTAAACAAGATTGACCCGCGGAACTCAATTGACCTCATAACGGACTAGATTTCTTCCAGGGCCAAAGAAGATTTTTTATCGAATGAATTTATTCAGGGTCAGTCCCACCCAGTCCCAACCGGTACTGATCTTTACAAAAGATACAATGGCGGATCGAGTATTTCACAAGAGAGGGGGGGCGTGCAAATTTGAATTCTACACTTCTGGTACACCTCATTTTTTTTACCCTGTCAATATATGCCCCCCTTTTCTTTCCATTGTTTTTTGTTTTTTATTTTTTTTTTCTTTTGGAGGGGGGGGGTAACGTTAGATGTTTATTTTTGCCCATATTATAATAAAACAAATCGAGCTGGTCCGTTTTTGACTTTACTTTTTTCTCTATTTTTTGGGGGAGGCGGGGGATTTATGATGGGCAAAAAAAAAAAAAAAAAAAAAAAAAAAAAAAAAAAAAAACGGCTTTTTTGCCATCATAAAGGTCATCAAATTTTTTTTTTTTTTTTTTTTTTGTAAAGGGGGGGGGGGGGGTAGTGCCAGCTTACCACCCTGGATACGTGCCTGAGATCCATCAACGTTCTGCAAAGTGTTTTTTTTTTTCACCCAATCATGTAGGAAGGCCCATTGGTGGCGGGGAAAAAATTGTAACAGAAGGGGGAAAGAGAGAGGGGGCGGAGAGAAGGCAGAAGAAAGGATTAATGAGATTGAGAGGAGAAAAAGTTGAAACTGCCGAGGGGGGGGCAATAATTTGCAGACCAATTTTATCAAACAAATCTCGTTTTGAAAAAATAAAATTTCCCTGATCCAACGAGTAAAGATCAAGCTCATTGCTTGAGTGATAAAAATTAAGACGCCTATATACGAGACTAACGCTCTCTATAGAAAATTCTCTTTCCTGCAAGATCCCACACGGAGAACACGTCTACGCAAAGCGGTGAGCTTTTTCCCAGTTTTTTTTTACATTTTTTTTAAACCTAAAAAAGTAGTTACATATTATAGAGTTAGACTAGATCTAAACTTTATATGGACATTTTTGAATAGTACAAACGTCTGATGATTTTAAAAACAAGGCAGAAAAATCGTGCTTTTCAGGGGTGAGCGTCCGCCGTGTATAGCTACTTGGCGGTGCAAGGTCAATAATAATTGACCATGCAATAAGTGTAAGTGATCTAATTGCATTTGTTTTTGGATTAAAAATAAAAAAGTAAATTAACATGGTAGATCTTAGATCTAGGCCTATATGATATACCGCCCCCCCCCTAAAATGGTGCAATGTTAGGAGAACATAGCTCCCACTGTTTCTCTATTTTGTAGCCATAATCAACACCTTATATTGAGACAAAACAGAACATCAATGTGCAGGATGTGGTAGGATGGGGGGCCCCGTTGTCGGACACTTAACAAAAATGAAGCCTGCTTGTTTGTCTCAGGATTAAGCCAAATATTTGTTGAATGATGCTTATCTTCATCCAATATTGATTTGTAGAATATTTTCTATCACTTTTGTTCCAAACAACTACAAAAAGATTGCTTGTAAACTTTTCAAATGGCTGGTCAAATCGTCTGCCGGATAAACAACCTGTCCGGACATACAGCAACTGGGTATACATATCAATAAACTGCCTAGCTCGATCTACTCACGTTGGAAAGCACGTGGCAGCGGCCACAAGCAAGATCACCTCCTCCTTTCCACTGTCAGGAATTTTAGCCCAAACTTCTCCCACAGATGGGTCATAACTGTCGAGATAGTTGGAGGCTTCCACGAATTCTCCGTCGATAAAGTTTGACACCCGTAATTTCTGTCATTTTGCGACGTTTTCCGTGCAGATCTGAACTCATAATCGACGTTGCAATTGCAATCTCTTGGCTTTCTCGATCGTAAACACTGGTCGCGATCGCTCGTGTAAAAAAAAAATTTCTCCTGATCCCTAGCCCTGCGCTACGTACCTGCATGCTTCAGGATCGTCGAACTTTTTGACAGGGGTAATAAACTTGTGCCCCGCTACGATTGGACAATTTTGGAGGTGTGCCAGGGGTGTGAAAACGGAGTGTCTAGCCGTTTATACACAAATTATATTATATCATAAAGTTTGACCTCTACCGTTGATGTTGATGAAAGAATAAACATGGTTTTGATACCTGGAAGAAAGATAATTTATGTTCAATATTCACGATTTAAAGTTTTATTGTCCATTTATAAAGAATAACAAAGAATGTTATTCAGGGACCGCGGATCAGGGAGGCGGGGTATTCGATCCCTTTTTGTTTTGTTTTATTATTATTATTCTTTTGTGTGTGTGTGTAGGTGTGTGTGTGTGTTTTAACAATGAAGCTAACTTTTAAGCTAACTTCTGTAAATATCGTACATAATTTATGTTCCTTAAAATAAAGAAGTCTGTTTCATGAGAGGAATTAATAAAATCTATTTGATGATTTGCTTGGGGCTATAATCTCGATCAGAATGTCGATATTTTGTTAGCTCCAATTATTATATTGTGTATCATTTTACAATGATAAGCAATGTTCACCGATTTGTACCTTTATTCCCCTTTATAAGGTAAATTGCCACTTGGTCTAAATCTGTGCACTTTCACTAATGCCCGTTTGGTCTCATCTCATATGATGTAATTCCAATATATTATACAACCAGTTCGTCTAATTATCATTTGGTCTAAATGCCACTTGACCTATTTAGGCCAACTGTTAATGTTTTGTCTAATTCCCATTTTGTGCAATGTCCACTTTAAGTCTAACACCAGACTTGATCAGTTCCAGTAACAAAATTATAACTAGAAATAGACCATACTATTCATTTGGGAATAAGACGGAAATGCAAGTAGACAATTTGAACATTAGAAGAATTTGCAATTTGATAAAGTGGTAATTAAAGGGAAGGTCAGGCCCCCAAATAAGAAAAGTAGAAAAATTAGAAGAAAAAAATAGTTTGAAGAAAATTTGACTTATAATAAGAAAGTTATATGAATATCTTTAAGATGCAAAAAGAAAAAAATAATAATGGCAATAAATTATTGCATCTATGCATTTTCATAAAATAATAATTGTAATTATATTTCAAAAGAAAAATGATATATTTCATGAAATTCAACATTTATGAATATCTTCTTTCTTTATTGAAAACTAAGTTAAAATATTTGTCATTTCGCCTCAAATGATATTCACTTAAAGTCGATTGAGAAGTTATTTTCTTCGTGTTGATAATAAAGACTTTCACCATCTGCACCCAAATTTAGAAAGGGTAGAGCAAGGGAGAGGGATGGAGGGAGAGATAGAGGGAGAGAGAGAGAGAGAGAGAGAGAGAGAGAGAGAGAGAGAGAGAGAGAGAGAGAGAGAGAGAGATGGTTGAATTTATACTTCAAAAGTTCAGAACGGCTTATAAATGAAAACAATGATACCCAATTCATAATAATAAATAATCAACCGAAGAGTGCATGCTGTTTTCATGGTTTTTATTTCACCATGGATTTTACTATAGGATCTTTCAACGAACTTTACCATGCATTCCTTCTTATCTCATCTCTCGTCTCTCTCACACACAACACTACACACACCTTTCTGTTGTCTCTCTCTCTTCGTCTCTCTCTCTCTCTCTCTCTCTCTCTCTCACCACACACTTTCTTTTCTCTCTATCTCTCTCTTTCTCTCCACTGGCCCTCCTAAACTTGTCTGATGCGTCATTTGTATGCATCAACGGAAGACGTGGACCAGGCGGTAACGCGGGGTTGGACAGTGGGGGGGGGGGGCACGTAACCCCCACTTTTTCATCCACCCTCAAAGTGCCCGCTTTCTGATAAAAAGTGCCCCTTTCTTAGCTAATAACAAATCATTTTATACTAAAAGGTGCCTTTAATACAAAAAGTGCCCCTTGTTACTCCATATGTCTTTTAAAACCAAAATTTTCGGGCTCGCGCTTCGCCTCGGCGGATACTAAATAGGGGGTATCAGTGCATCATAAACTCAATTTAAGCTCATAATTGTCAACTTGCGCTCGGGCTCGCGGATACTTAATAGGGTTCTATAATGCACAATAACCTCCATTTTTAAGCACTTAATTTTCAATTCGAGCTTCGCGATCGCGGATATTTAATGGGTATATGATGCACAATTAACTCAATTTTTGAGACCAAATTTCTGCTCGCGCTTCGCGCTCGCGATACTAATAAGTTTATATAATGCACAATAAACTCAAAATTTTCAGATAAAAATTCAGCCGCGCTTCGCCCTTGCGGATACTAAATAGGGTCTATAGAATGAACAATTATCTGAAATTCGGCTGTGCTTCGCGCTCGCATTTTTTTTAGTTTATCATTAATAAAAATACAAATCCATTACAATTTTGATTGCCAAATTTTAAAGGCAAATTTTCTGCACACCCTACTTTTCTAAATACTTTTCTTTTGAGCCTTTGGTCTCAGGTGCCCCCATTTTAGAAAAAGTGCCCCTTTTCCGTCGTGACCCCCCCCCCACTTTCAAAATTCGTTCCGCCGCCTCTGCATCACGGAGTCTGTCTGATATAACATCCCTTACATCTTCGCTTATTATTCACACATGAGGTCCATCGTATTCTGTTTATGCAACCCCCCCAAAAAAAAACAAAAAAAAAAAAAATAATAATAATAATAATAATAATAAATAAAAAATAAATAAATAAATAAAATAAAAATAAATAAAATAATAAAATAAATAAAATAAAATAAAATAAAATAATAAAATAAAATAAATAAATAAAATAATAAAATAAAATAAAATAAAATAAAATAAAATAAATAAAGTAAAATAAAATAAAAAAAGGACGTGTATGTAGACAAGGGCAAATTATACCAAATTGTTAATAGACCAAATTGGTTTAGGCCCATGTGGAAATTAGACCAACTACTGTGCCACCAAGTGGATGTACACTTATAAACTAATATAGGTTTTCCCGGTCAGTTTAACTATCTCCGATCAAATTTGACATTTTCTTTCGAGCGTTCGTCCGGAATGTGATCGCGTTACAAATCTGCAATGATATTCGTTTTATGTGTAGCCAAAATCAAACACCGTTCAATCCAATGCAAATTGCGCCAACGAATTTGCTGTTGTGAGCCAGTCGCATTCGTCAATGTTCGCTCAAAATTCGTCCATTCGTAAAAATTCCCATCTTCTGGTGAATTCAAATTCGTTTTGGGGCATCCACTTTAGAAATAACTGTGTACAAATTAGAATTAGTTAGGTTCGGGTAGGAAAATAAAATTTGGGAGGGGGCCGTGAAGTGTTTTTGTCAGAAAAGAGGCTGATCATGAGGAAGGGGGAGCCTGAGCTTGGAAACCACACACGCACCCCAAAAAAAAAAAAAAAAAAAAAAAAAAAAAAAAAAAAAAAAAAAAACATAAGCTGATTATAATGATTGCGTTTTTATCAGAATGAATTCAAAAACTATATGTCTGCTCGAAAACGAAATGTTTACAAAAAAAATGAATAAATAAATAAAAACAAAACTAATGTGTATAAAACGAGTAGGGGCTGCAGCCCCCATCCGTCCTCTATCCATTAGACAACTTGCATAACATGAGGGGGAAGGGAGGGGGGGGTGTTAAAATTTCGGCCTTCGGCTATCAACAAGGTCATCATGTAACGGCAATGGGGAGGGGGTTAGATTGGTCAGTCGGGTCGGCAATCTATTTTTCTACATTTTCCTCTTTTTTCCTTTTTTTTTTTTTTTTTTTTTTTTGCTGGGGTGGGGGGCTTTCCAGCTGGGCCCGGATCCACACCTGAAATGGTCAATAGACCAAGTGACAATTAGATGAAGTATGTTACATAAAATCAGATTAGACCAATAGCTTGTAGACAGGCGCGGCCCCCATCACCAGGAAAAAAAAAAAAAAAAAAAAAAAAAAAAAAAAGGAAAGAAAAAAAAAGGGAGAGAAAAGATGTAAGATCGACAACATTGACCAATATATCGTACCCCTGTGACCGTTACATGATGACGTTCTGGATGACCGAATGCCGCAAAAAAAACAAATTGTCCCTTTTCGTTACTAAACGTGCCCTTTTTTCTTGGCTATAAAGGACACTTTTCATATTATAAAAAAAACCTTTTAGACTTCTTGAAAGGCCCACGGACAACCTTTTTAGTAAAAAGGGGGCACTCTTGTAGTTTCTTTTTTCTTTTTTTAACCAAAAATTTTCCGCTCGGTCGCTATGCGACCTCGCATAAAAAGGGAATACCAAGCAATACGCATGAGACCAATTACCATGCTGCCGGAGGCAACTATTGTAAAAGAGTGTTGTCAAAAGCACATAGGCCTATTTACATCCCTCTAAACGTATTTTTAATGCCCTTTTTAGCACCTATGTTTTTAAGAATCATTTACAAAATGTAAATCTATATATTTGCAATTGGTATTTAACATAATATTGGGGTCAATAATTTTACACTTTGCTTAAAGTGTGTAATAAAACTGTAATGTTGCTTAAACTTAAAAAGGTTGCTTAAACTCCAAAATGTACATTTTTCTTTTAAAAGGGGCACTTTTAATCTCTCAAAAATCAATATATTGAACAGCATAATAAATTAAAATACTACTTTTATACCCAGCCCCTCCCTATCCCATAAATTTTGCTCATTACGCCACTGAGGTAAAGGGCCCCCCTTTTCAGAAAAAAGTGCCCCCCCCCATTTCAAAATCGTTCCGCAGTCTCTGAATACAAATTATTGCTTATAAATTTAATTTGTGTTTACCATGTGCGCCCCCGTGACCCCCTTGCTTCGTGTGTTCACACGGATAGGCCTAAAACGTTTTAAATTGCATGCCTTAAAACGAATTTGACTGCTGGAAGCTCACCTCCACTTCCTTTTTACAGCTGGGAATTTTTTAAATTGATCGCACGAATTTGATTTCATGCACATTGACGAAGTTCACTGCACATAAACACTTTTGATTGCACATAAACGAATACGAATGATCATTAACGATTATGAAAGAACATAAACGAAATCGATTGCTCTAAACGTTAACTTAAATTACCGATAGCCCCGCTCCGGGAAGGTATCGTTTAAATTGACTGAACATTAACGAATTCGATTGAAAAGAGTTTAAAATCGAGCGGGAAAACCTATAGTAGCCAGGCTAAGATCGCTATCCATAATCGAAAAAATAGAGCCTGATATTGCGCATTTTAATATTTTGTATTAAGAAATCAAATTTGGCCACAAATAGATTAAGTCTATTTTGGAAGAAAAACTTCATTTAGACGTTCGCTATTCATAACAGAAGAAAGTGCAATTCATTTCAGTTTCGTTGCGTTAACATGTTATGATCAAATTCACTGGGCATTAAAAATATAAAAACATATTTTTTATACATAACTAGTCAATATAATTAAAAAAAAAAAATTTAAATAAAGGACTACCGATTTATTGCAAAACATATTGAAAAACTCAATATCTGAAAGCGCAGGTCAAATATTCATAATATTAATTACATTATTTGTATTCATGAAAAGAGACATCACTCTATACAATAAACCTTTCGCCATAAAGATGGATTATTTAATTTTGCTTTAAAAAAAAAAAAAAAAAATAAAAAAATAAAAAATCACTTTTCTTTAGCCTTTATTTCATCGATGCGCTTATTTCAATTTTCACATCAAACTGATAATAAACACTGTCGGACAAAATTAGTCTTTTCAGGTAAAATATCCGGCAAGTCCTTCGTGAAACGTTCCCCAGGCCTTTAAAAATAAACTTTACCGCATTTAACACTGACAGTAATGATGATTAAATGATGGAGGTTGCATGTTGAAAACAGGAAAGTGTTGTGAAAATAAATAAATAGTTTGGTGAGAAGCTTGAATGACTGTTCCTGATCATTCGTGGCGTTTGATAGCTTATCATGTGAGGGATGGTGTCCATTCCGGTATAAAATTATATGTGTTTCACGCCGATCTGAACTTTGTTTTACACATTCCTGCACCCTTACCCATTACATCATTTTGTTGCATCGTTTGAGATAATACGCATTATTTTAAATAGTATACTTAAAGCTTCTCTTTTTTTTTTTTTTTTTTTTTTTT
>CALNVZ010002974.1:28908835-28927301 GCA_940671915.1 Paracentrotus lividus | reverse complement strand
GTGCAGTTGATGATGTCAGATGGTAAAGAATTCCACAGTCGTATGCTGTCTGGGTAGAATGTAGATTGGAGAAGGCGAGTTCTAGCAAATCAAAATCAAATGATTTAGAACTTGAGAAAATACGTCTACAACATAATCTGTCCAAATATAAATAAATAAATGAAAATACAAAACCTGAAGAAACAGCCAACCTTTTTTTGTATCCTATATAATTACGTTAAGACCCTGCATTATCAGTATGGAAACCAATGGGACATCGCATTTATATTCCTAACAAAATTAGGAATAACATTCAACCACATAGAAAATAACCCAGGGAATTATCGTTGACTAGTCGTCACAATCATTAATTATCTGGTAAATAATAACCTCGTCTCTCGTTTGCATACGAGGATACACCAAACCAAGGTTTGTGTAATCCAATAATAAGGTATGATAACTTTTGTCATCTCAAGCTTTGCTATTCAGAAGGCTCAAATTTCATCCTGCCTTTATTCTCGTTTCCATAATGGATTTTCCTAAGGCCAGAATCAGTACGAGTTACCACGCTGATGAAGAACGTCTTCAGTTCTAGGTCTTCTGGAACCCTTAGAAATCGCTCATCTGATTTTTGTGTGTTGTGTTTGGTATAGATTTTAAATAGATGACTATATTCTTACAGACTCCCAAGAGCTTTGTGGAAACTATAATTGAGAGACTCTTCCTTTAGGAAAACGTCATGAACTCTTGATACCTTGGAAACCTAGGTTGTCCTAATTTGTTTGTTATTAAATTGTTTGTACCTTTTAAAAATATATTCTACAATTTTTTTATTGTCTGAATTGTAATTATATCTTGGTTAACTATTTTGTTCGAATGAATAACGTACAGAGCAAATGTATAAAGAATTTATATCGGTGGAAGAATCTTTGAAAGATTTGGATTTTACTAATTCTTACCCGTCTCTTTCCATCTTCAAGTTCAACCAATGTGCGTATTTTAAAGAGCACTTTCGTTAACTGGTGTGGGGCAACTATACCAACTCCCTCAATTTTGTACGTTTTGACTTTTAGAAAAAACAGAGTCACCTTGCTCTTTCGTCCCCCACCCCCCAAGAAAAAAACTTTCTGCTTCCATCATTGTCCATCGCAACGATCTTCTTGCGAAATTCGACTCAAGACGCAGAGAGATCTCCGACCGATGAACGGCCATGGTCACATACAACTTCATGGAAGATGTATTTTCATTTGGGTATATGAAGAGTTTGGGGCAAGTTGGGTTTGTAAGTATCTTTTATCATGTTTATTGTAGCTAGCCCTGAACCCATTCGAGGTCTCTGTGTGACTTCTTTTATCCTATCCACCCGTCCACATAATGCTAAACATCATTTGTCTCTGTGCAGTGCTCATCTTGTTTAATACCCCTATTCATTGCCAAACAAATAGCTATTAACAAAGCCAAGTGCAACCAAGATTATCAGATTAAATTTAAGTGCAAATTACTATTTGGCACCTTAATTAAAATCAATACTCTATAGAATACAGTTCTATTTTTATACCCTCAAGAAGCTTTATTCAGGACTTTCTAAGACACTTTTAATAGTGATTACAACCAAAGCTTATCATGGGCATAGCACCTTAAAAGGGGACCCTTAATAAAAAGCTATACATTCTCAAAAGTGTTATTTTTAGACAATTTTTTTTTTTACAGGGGCAAACCAAATAGCTGGCGTGAAAGTTCTTTCACGCCAGCTATTTGCATGGTTTGCTCCTGCCAAAAAACCCAAAAACTTTATATAGGCCTTTATTTAAAACATAATGTCACAGCTATTACAATAAATTGAAGGTTAACCATTAATTTTTTTTATCATGTTTATACTGAAATAATATTAACTTTTATTGGTTCACGTGATAACACTATTCCATTTCTTTTTACGTCGTCAAGTAAAATATATACTGCTTTCATGAAATTTTCAATAACATTTTCAGGATTAGCCCTTATTTTTTTTCCAGAAAGTGTTCAGTTTGAAAGTGTGGTTGGTGCCAGATATCGTTGCATCAAGTTCAACATGTATCAAGTAATTCGTATAAAAAAAAAAGGCTGCATGACATAATCTCCCAAGATATTTTGATACCAAAAAACTTCACGTTTTCAAAAGAAACCCCCATTCTGGTCACATAAGTTCAATACAAAGTGTAGAAATAAAAACGAACATGTAAAATCTCAACAGTTTCAGTTTCAATCTTCTCCTTTTTCTTCTTGCACATTATTAAAATTATTAAAAAATATTTAAAAATTATTAAAACGTCGTTTTTAAGAACTTTCAGTTTCATTAAAGTACAATAATGAAACGAAAAGAAATATGTATATATTTACCTTAACACTTCGACTGCTTATTCCAAGACCGTCATCACAATTAACGATGAAGGAAACTGTAGTCTTCTAATTGAATTCCAAATGAAATCTGAGCTATTCAATGAACTCTTTCAAAGGATGCTGGTGAAGAAGGAAATCGAATATATTTCCTTGAAGAGTTTTTGAATGTCCTTGCTCTGTTGGTATGGCGATTTTTATGTTTCCTCTTTTGAGGGTAGATAATGTTTGCGTTACCGTGAAAGCATCGCTCACTCGAAACTTGGTGCAGCGATCCCCTCAGAAGTGTCTCTAGATGAGTCGTCAGAGAATTGTTGTGATGATCCTGCATACATCCTAATCACACAACGCCATGTCGTCAGGTTGTAAAGCCTATCAATAGTCTTGCGATGCAGACTCCATCTGTTCCATCAAATCCCCAAGCGATCGAACATATTCACATCAAGATGTACAGATTGACAGAATATTATACGAACACAGACGATGATCATGATTTTTGAAGTTGATAATGACTCGGCGCTGTCACGGATAACAATGAAAGTTACAAGTCATGTTCATATTGACCGAATGTAGTTCGATCGTTAACTGGATCAATATTGTCATTGTCCGAAGCTTGACCATTTGTTTGTGACTCTTTCCAAGTATGAACGGTGGTTAATGAGGCGTTTTTATTGCACCATTTTCTTGTAAGCACTTTAAGCTAACATGTTTCTTTAAACTCTTCCTTTTGATACTTAACCATTAATATCAAGCTTAACAAATAAGAGGTACATTAAGCGTCGTGTGTAATTCTTTCATTCGCCAATTTTAAAACTCAATATGGCACCTGAAGATCAGACTATTTGGTGTAACGCTTGGCAAATAAGGTGTAGATGCTTAAGAATACACTTCATTAACAAGAAGATAAATACTAATGTTTACCTGAGGCCCAAACCACGTACAGGAGCTGTATCTCATCTTTTAAGTCATTAGCAACGCACACCTATGTAAACAGTGGCGCCAACAAAAACGCGCTTTTATGTAATCATTCGTCCGTGTACATAGAAAAGCGAATCTCAAACCAGTAACACAATGAACCAATAGAAATAGGCCTTCTATTGTACAATAAGGTGAACTGCTTTTTATATAAATATAAATATGATTAGATTATATATCAATTATGAAAATGCACCTGCATTGAGTAGAAATCTCTTATTTATAATAAGCTATACGGTCTTTTCATAATTTCGATCGATAAAAGTTAATAAAAGAAAGTTTGGCAGGAAATGGGCATCCAACAATGAAAATGGCTTGACAATAATTGATAACCGGTATACTTCTTTATTTACAGCGAAAGTCGGCAATATCATGACAACTCAATAATTTTTTTTTAAAGCGTTTTAAAAATAACGTATACTTTGCATTTGCAAATGTTGTTGGGATACAAAGATAATACACTCTTTTGAATCGAAACCAATTACTTTATCATAACGTCCATGCATCTTCCCTTAAAATGGCAAAACTAACTTAAAATGATTTCGTTCAACATATCATTTCACTCGACCAGCAGCTTGAACGAAATTGCTTCTTAGCTGCTCTAATTTTGCGATCGCCAAATCAAGATCCTTCTCAAACCCGTCGACGTCGTCCACATTTGAGTCGAAACCGACTTCGTTGCGGTCTTTGCGCTCGTCATCACCATCCCGTACAACCAATCGACGAAACCGCGGTTCACGGAGCCCATTCAGGAGTCGTTCGAATGGATCTACCGGCTTCGATTCGGAATCGTTTGTGTGATCTTTATATTGATCTCGACTTCGATCAGAATGTGACCTGTCGATATGATCGGTGTCGTCTGCGGGTCTGACGCGTGTAGGCCTGGTACACGCAAAGCATTTTCTCCCGATACCACTGTTCCTGCTACCTTGCTTTAAGGTGGGTAATTTGTTTATTACTAAACCGGGGACATTTGCTAAACTGGGGACACTTTCGGTGCTACCCGCATTTCCACTAAGGGAAATGGTATCCACGTCCGGCTCCTCTAATATAACTCCAGGCACTTGAGTTGTCGTTTGCTCAGTGTCTTCTATTGATGATGAAAGTAGGTGGTCCATATTCACAGTGATTGATAATTTCCCTGTCAAAAAAAAAGCAAAGAAAAAAATCAAGAAAGAAAGAAAGAAAAAAAAAAACAAGGAAGATTTAGTCCGGTATTGCAAATACATTTAACGATACAACATTATTCCACCGATAAAGTCCGTTTTTGTTATTTACTGCAAAAACTGAATTTTCACAGTTATATTACATTTTCTGGATAATTACCACCTGCAATTTTTAAAGCGCATCCTCCTTTATAGGAACGATACAAACACATTTTCTTCCCTAATTGTTGCCGTTTTCATCTGGCCAATTGTCTTGGTACCATGTGACCATCATTCATTTACAAAAGGTATAAACGAAACCTGTAAAAGTTTTGGGGAAAATATGAAACATTTCCATGATTTCGTTCACTGACATAATCTCTTTTGTTTTTTGCCCCCCTCCCCCTTTTTTTTTTTTTTTTTTAATTTAGAAATGACTGGATCTACCCGCCATCTACTGCTCTCAAGAAGGAGCAGCTCAAGAAGGAACAGAGAGAATTTTCGGTAAATGAAATTTGCAACAATGTTCGACAACACTATATTTATGAGTAAAAGATAATAATATACAAAAAGCATAGTGAAAAAAATAATGATAATATTTAGCTATGTTCATGATGTTGTAAGCCATATGAACAGGGAGGTTGTATGCAAGGATTAAATGTCAAACCTGTTGGGGAGCATATTGGAGGCACACTATGATGAATCGGTTTTTCTCTACACACCAATCTTCGTGTGACGGTCGCCGGTGCTGTACGACTTCGACCACGACGATGGTCCGAGTTTGTCTTCGAAAAACCTGTGAATTGATGTTATTAGTATGAAAAGTGAAAATGACACCTTGAAAGCCAAATTTACTTATCTTTCCCCTCTCTTTATATTCTCCCAGCTCTCTCTCTCTCTCTCTAAAGGGTGGTATCTCACTTCGAGGAGACGTCTCCGCGATGGAATCGTCTCCGCGACGGATAAGAAGTATTAGAGACATCTCTGATACTTTATGCCGTCGCGGAGACGTCTCCGAGACGTTTCCGCGACGTCTCAGCGACAATTTTCAAAAAACTGTCTCAAAGCAGTTTCAACGAACCGTCTCAAAGTAGTTTCCGCGACTCATGAAACCTCGCGGGGACTGAGGAGACGTCTCGGAGACGTCTCCGCGACAAGTTTCAAAAACGTTTAAAGGTAGTTTCAAAACCGTCTCAAATTACTTTCAAATCCGTCTCAAAGTAGTTTCAAAGAAGTTTCCACGAAGTGAGATAACACCCTAAATTCTTTTTCTCTGCCTCCCCTCTCTTTCTCTGTCTAAATAACTCGATCCTATTTTTCTGATAGGTCAATTACAGAGTCATAATAAGGTCAAGTTATATTGGTGTTTTTAATGGTATAAGATGTAAAAAGTTAGGAATTTACAAATGTGTTTCATTAGGATAATGATAAAGTAACATTACTCTTTAGTTGCAAAGCAAAGATTATGAGTGTAATATACCACCAAAGCTTACCACTCCATATTTTTGTACATTGTATGTATGATAGATCCAGTATATTATGTGAGGTCTATCTGCAAATGATCTGCGCCGACATCTAATCAGTTAGTCGTGTCCGTGTAAATAGAATTATTACAATTTTAGTCTTTGGTTCAACGAATCAAATTAGCAGTAAAGATAGCATAACCTTAAAAGGAGGGTGAGTGGGGATTAGGGTGACAAATGGCCCCTTGTGTTTCCATATATCATATTTAACAGTGTTTAACATTTTAATGAATATACAATACATTATATAATATATGTACCTTTTTAACATTTTGTTGAGTGATGATGAGGATAGTATGAATTGTAAAGACATTTTCAATATTTGAGAACGACGCCCCCCCCCTGCAAAAATAGAAACAAAAGCAACTAAACGTGCTCACAAAATCAATGTACAATGTTGCATCTCTTGCACAAAAATAATGTTCAGAACAATACCTCATTAACCCCCGTATAGTCTTAACGAAGAATGATGCATGTATTCAATCAGAATCCAATAATTCTACATGTATATATGTATAAAAATTATTGGCAGTTACTTACAGTGTTATATGAAAAAATAAATAATGTTAGAAATATAATTTTACCTGTTTGATTCTTAGCCCTCTTGTTAACAGCAACTGGTCTTGGAGTCATCAACATGGCACTTCCGCTCACCCGAACTTTCCGGGAGAGGTAGGACCCGGCTGTTCCTGGCCTTGCAAGGTATTCATCACAAGAATGGCTTCGAACAAGAGAATCAGTGAAACTTGAGGATGCATCTGATGTTGCTGAAGTTCTTCCAAGCATCGTCGGAGTACACCATCGTTTGCCCCTACCCATGGCAGAGAGAAGGAACAGATGATCTTGATAGGCATTAGCATCTAACCATCTTCTCGGTATGACATCATTTTGGGTTCTACTGAATAGAGCTTCCCTTAGTTCCCTTACAAACTTCTTCTCGTCTGCTACGAGACCTAAACTTCTTGAAGGGTATACGTCACCTCCTTCACCGGTTTTCCTACGTTGCAGGTGTCCAAGCGTCCTATAAGATGCCAAAGACCCACAATTGGTATCAGTTAACTTCCAACTTTGTTCGACATCAAAACTATTCAGCAGGTGGTCCTGAACTGGATTTGACAGGTGTCCGAGTGTCCGGAATCCTTTAGATGACCTCCCGAACTCGTCATTGGTCTTCTCACCTGGTATTTGCTCAATATCTCTCCAATAATGACCACCAAGTTTGACCAGGTGCTCGAGTGACGGGCAACTTACAGATGGCCTACCAAACGTGTCATTTTTCTTCAAACGTGAGACTCCATCCAAACTATCTAGAGGAGGAGGAGGAGGATGAGGAGAAGGGAGGTTACCGATACGGTCATCGGCCAGACTGTCCAGGTGCATCAGTGTCCGGGGGTGTCTAGCTGACCTCCCATACGTGTCACCCAAAGAATGAGTAGACGGTGAGTTTCCCGAGGCACATGTATCCATCGATTGTCAGTCACCAGGATTGGTCAAGGTTCAAAATGGAGAAACTTCAGCCTCAAGGCATATACCGTTCATTATTAGTATTGATCAACTATAATAAGTATAGAGAATAACAACAAATGTCGAGCCCAGCCTTTTATATACCCTTGACGATAAAGGCCAGACAGAAGAAACAAAACACAATTTGAAAGAAACCTTTTTTTTTCTTCTTCTTCTCTTAACTATCCGATTCAAACTAATATTTCTTGAATTTCTCAACGTAATTACTTGGAGAAGTTCAAGAACTTCAACTAACGCGATAAGGTTTTAACCTTACCGCGTTAATAATATTGACAAACTTCGCTTCGACGTCTCTTATTATAGATAAGGTGATGTTAAAATCATTTCAATCGATTTCATAAGCCGTTCGTCAATAAAATGGTAACGCCACAATTAAGAGTAACATGAATTGAAATCAAATTTTCCCCTGTTTGTGGAAAATATATTGTTTAACTTGTAAAAGTTCCTGGAATTATAAATGCATTTAATCAACCTAGTAATCCTATAAATCCTCGTGAAATTGAAATGAACTGTCTATGTCCAATCTTTCACGGTAATTAGTATCACTGTAAACGGTGGTTTTGGACAATACTTTTCAAATATTTTCAGGCACCCTTTGTCACGTTTGTATGACATGAAAGTAATTGTGGTATAGATTCATGGACATTGAATTGAAAGGAACTGGATACTCTTTTGATACAAAAGAAATCAATAAGAAATGTAACAGTCTATACATTGAAAACATGTTTGGTTGACCCAAAGGACATGGCATTAGTCTGCTAATGTCGTTTTGTTTAATTGGGACTTTGACAAGTAAACAAAAGAGAAACTTTCTAGGAGCGGTGAGGTAATGCTGCAGTCACACAGACACTTACGTATAGATACGTTTGTGTTGTCTTAATCTTATTTCATCTTTTATTCTATCATTTCTTATGTATTTCTTTGTTTTACTGGATGAACGAAATTATGAATACTTCCACTGCTGACTATGACAGGTAGGCATCCGTGGAGATCCGCAGAAAAGAAAATAATTTTTGGACGCAACCGGACGTAACTCAACGTAAGTGTCTGTGTGACTGTAGCATAAAGTGTATAATTAAGAATAACTATAAAACGCAACACTTTGACGAAATGATTAACTGTCACCTGTATTATGTGATAGAGTACATGAATATTTTTCCCTTTTAATAATCATACTATTGCCTCCCATATACATTTATATGAATCATGCCTAGTGAATTTAGTGTTAATTCTAATTTGTAAGATTTGTAGGAATTTAGAATTGAAAGTGTGTGCTCAACAAATTGCTTAGAGAAATTAAATAATTATTAGTTATTTGAAATGAAACGAACATTATCAACAATTCAAAATTAACAGGCTAAAAAAATTTATGTGACGACTCTTGCTATGCAATAGAAAAAGAGGGAAAACAAGAAACGCTGGCATTGTTATGCCAGGTTTGATAGTCAAATCGGTATTTAGGTAAGTTATCTCGAACTCAAGAACATTTCCATTCCAATGAATTATTTTCCCCTTCTTGTACTACAAGAATGGGAAAATAAATCATAGGAGGGGCACAGACACCCAAACAAATAATAATTAATTAAATAAAAATAGATGCAGCAACCAAAAGGCAACTGAAAAGAAAACCGTCAACTAAATAAATTAACGTGAAAGGGGAATTATCAACATAATAGAGCCGCTTTTGCCCCTAGACAATTGGGCCCCCGAAATGCATTCAATTCGATTTTCTTGGATCCGCGCCTGATTATGTATAGGCATAATCGACCTACCCCCTGTTAATGATATTGCAACTTTTAAAAATTTATTGTATAAGCTTTGTAGTATTTTGTTGTATATCCTCCTTGAGTGCTGTCGACCACATTTTTTTGCATTCTGAAAGGGGAAACGTGCCTCTTTTTATTCCCGAGGGCAGTAAATGACCAGACTAGACCGCACCATTTCTGCAACAACGGGGAATACTTAAATGAATGAAGGCAACAAATCTGACATTTGGGAGGTGAGGAATATAATTTCATGAATCTGTTTCACGTTTACAGGCTTTGTTTATACTTCTAGCATGGAGGAATTCCACCGTGTTTTTGACAAAGTAATAAAGAAATAAAAGAAAAGAATACTTTTGTAGTGTTATAATCTTATATATTAAATTGATTGCAACATTTTGTTGTTTAAGAATCAGAAAACAACACATTATGTTGAGTGCTAGGCAACATAATGTTCACCATGGATGCTGAGAGTAAAAGTATATATTTGAAGTATTTTCTAAGGTAAAGGCTTTATGGTTGGTTTCTTTCAATAGATACTTCCATCATGCACCCTTTTAACCCTGTGTATAAAAAAAAAAAATAGGCCTACATGTGAATATGCACATATTTACAGCAGATTTGTAGTATTTTCCTGATGACAAGGGTAGGGTTAGGTGATGTTTAACACAATTTTACAATTGACTGTTTATGGATTTTTTCTTTTTACGTGTCATCCCCCTACAATCAACATCAACATATTTGATTTTGTAACTTTAAATACATAGAAATTGCATTTGGAATCGAACATTTCAAAAGTTGTGCAAGTGTGGAAATGGTTGCTATGCAAAAATCTGTTGCTAGGCAACAAAATTGAATTTGTATTTAATTCGAATTTTTATAGAATTGCAATCTCGCAATCCGATCGATCCACCGCACCAATTAGATCGATATGTTCCCAAAATTAGAACGCCATCAATCGGCGCGCCTGTGTCTATTCTGCTGATTCACGTTTTTGCTGTTCCAAATAGAATCTAACTTTATTTCTAAGTCCCAAATTAAACAGGAATCAAGATGTTTTCGTATCCAGCATTCCGCAAAGATAAAGATGCAATAGATGAATACCATGGTGAGAAGGTAAGAGTCTTTTAGTCTCCTACGAAGTTCATTTTCCTTCCAGAATTATTAAAACGGGAAAGTTCAGTCCCATTCATAGAAATTGAAGTGAGCTTGTTTAAGTTTAATTAGGTCATGGCTAAATCTGAAAATGAAATCTTTTTAAGATGTTTTCGTCAGGCAAGGATTCAGTAGGGAAGGGTAGGGGCTGGTTGGCCTGAGCCCCAAATAAAAAGTTGGAAGAAAGTGCCTTAAATCAGGAATTTATTTTGGGGGCTTTAACCCCCCCCCCCCCCCCACGTAGAAAATTTTATTCCATATTAAATTAAATTAATTTATGCACGACGCTCGAATGATCACGTTAGCATATGAAAAACACTACCATTGTGCCTTCCAATGAACAAGAGTCACAATAAAATTTAGATTCATCATTTATTTTTTTGGTAAGTCCTCATTTCTTTATACGTTTTCAAATGTTGGGCGAAGTCTGACAGTGGATTCGTTGAAGTTCCTTTTTATATTTCTCTTCTTTATTCCAAAAAATATTGAGAGAGTGGGTCTCCGCTTAACCTTTTGTGAAGTCGAGTCTTGCAGTTTTTCTTGCGAAATGGGTCCACTCTGGTTATGATTGACAGCGCGCAAGACAAAAGCGGTCTTTATCGGGAACAGCTGAATCGCGTTGTTCTGTTACGGTCAACGCACTTCCGTCATCGCAACCAGGAGTCGGAGCTCCGTGCGGTAGCTAATCAGAGCGCCCAACAATCAAAATGCATTGTTCTCTAGCTCTGTAAGAACGAATTTGTAGATTTTTCTATGTGCCCCCTCCCTCCCCCAGCCTTGGCCTCAAGAAAAGGGGAAAACAGAAAGAAAAGTAAGAACATTATAAAACTTTAAAAAAAAAAAAAAAATATGGAAGCGGTGAGGGGTGACTGAAGTACATGTAAGTGAAATGACTTTCTTTCCGCCTCCTTCTCTCTCTCTCTCTCTTTCTCTCTCTCTCAACTAACAGGTGGCCGACCCATATGTGTGGATGGAGGACCCTGATAGTGAAGAGACAAAGGCCTTTGTTGAAGCCCAGAACAACATCACTATGCCTTATTTAGAGAAGCTAGATGTGAGACAACCTTTTCATGATAGGTGTGTGCAGTCGATAAATTGCAAATTGTCTAAACCTACTTTGACTAATGCCCTTTTGGTTTCATTACATTGTATAGTCTAACGCCACTTGGTCATGTAACAAACTGGTAATAGACCCAAAACTGGTAAAATACCCAATAATAGACCCAATAGACCCAGCAACAACAACTACAACAATATTCACTTGGGAATTAGACGGAAATGCTACACAATTTGGCTATAAGACAATTTGGCAATTAGAGTGAGAAAATTGATATATAAAGACAGTCCTCAGAATACCACCCCTGATCAATAAAATAACTCTTTTCATGATGAACATTCCTCCTCTCAATCTAAAATAAATAAAGCTTTAAAGTGTGGAATAGCAGTTCCTATCTTGATGATAGTCTTCATACTAGTAAGACTTGTAAACTAGTTGGAGATGGGGGAGAGACATTCATTATGATGTCTATTAAATATTATTTGGTTACTTTTGAAGAACTATATATATTATAATAATATATGCCTAACTATTATTACTGTGTTTACTCCTTGCTATATTGCATATGCAGATTGAAGGAGTTGTGGGATTTCCCCAAGTATGGATGTCCATTCAAACGAGGATCACGCTATTTCTACTTCTACAATACCGGCATGCAAAATCAAAGGTAAACCAGATTCTCAAAGTGTGGAAAAACTTGATACTGCCATTCAACAAAAGATTTGTCAAAGACTTTTTGGGATATTTATTTATCAATCTAAAAAAAAAAAAAAAAAAATAAAAGAATAAAAATAAACACCAAAACAAATAAATAAAATTATAAGGCTTGTTACAAAGTCTCCTGGAAACTTTGTAAGTTTACATATAATTTCCCACTATTGTTTTCGTAAGAATACTAGTAGACAATAAAATAGTCACTATTTCAACTTTTATTTGGGTTTCAATTTAAGAAATTAATTATGATGAAAGAAAGTTTTCCTTTCAAATTTAAAAGGGTTTTCATATGAAAACATTTGAAAACATAGATGCACATATTTCTTTGCCTTCTTGTGCCCAACTAAAAAAAAAAAATATGTTTGAATAGATATATGAATAGATTGGACACCAATACAAAAATACAGGAATATCAAAATTGTAGCCTCTTTTCTGTGCTACAAATATTGCAAGCTATTTTTATGAAAGAATTTTGAAAGTCATTTTATTTTTAATTTGGGTTCTCTTGGGATCATTCTACCTTCATCTATACTTTAAGGCAAAAGAAATATGTATGTCATCCAAATACAATCCGTTCCCATTATATGAGCACATATCATGAGATTTCATTGTAAAAATATATGCTGGTTCCTCTATTGCCAGCAAACTTGTGCAGATTTGTTGTAATTGATTGACTCCTGGGTATTTTGTTACATTATAGTAGGAGTGGACTGTTAAGATTTTTAAACTTTATTTAGGCTACACAAAGGGGGAAGATTTTTTTTTTATAACAACATGGAAAGGCACTGTTTACAACATCATTAATCTTGTCTCTGTGTTTCAGTGTGATGTATGTACAGGACTCATTAGATGCAGAAGCTAAGGTCTTCCTTGACCCTAACAAGCTCTCGGATGACGGCACAGTGGCCCTACGAGGGCGTGCTTTCTCAGAAGATGGAGAGTACTTTGCTTATGGATTGAGCAAGAGTGGGTCTGACTGGGTCACAATCAAGGTGGGACACCTTCTATTGCTAGAGCCTGATATTTATTTCTTTTCGGTAGAATACTAGTATATCACTTTAAATACAGGGTATATATCAAAATGGTTATTTTATTTGTCATTTATAATAATAATAATAATAATTACTTTGTTTATAGCGTATAACTTGTTGCAAAATAGCATGTCCCGATGTGCTTATAACGAAAAAGAAAAGAAACAACAAGATATATAGACAAATACACTTAAAGCAAAGATAATACAAATATGGTGTTGGGCACTGGTTCATGTACAAATTAAGCAAAAGTGAAGCCTTGAATTTCTCTAAATCAAATATTTGTTAAAGATTTTTTTTTTTTAAACTCCAATGAGCCAAACTTGAAATGTTAGTCAGGGCTCAACATTAAAGCTGGTGTATAGTTTTGGGAGAAGGAAAAAATTAATTTGGATTCACAGTTAGATAATATGAAAGATTGAATCCAATAAAAAAGAGTGAAATGACCTTGCTTTCTGAAAAAAAATGAGGGTAAGGGCACAAAATGACATTCTCTGTGTATTCAGGGAGAATTAAAACAGCATACAAATAGGCACAGAACTAAACAACAGAGAGCAATTAAAAAAAAAAAAAAAAGAAGATAGAGGTAAATTCTCTTTATAATTTTCTCTCTGTTTTTAGTCATTTTTTTCACTCTTTCCATATTTCAACAGGCTATGAAAGTAGACGGAGCTCAGGAACTACCAGATACATTAGAAAGAGTCAAGTTCAGTAACATCGCATGGACGCATGATAACAAGGGTTTCTTCTACAGTGTAAGTTAATATGTACAGATTATTTTGCATTTAGTAGATCAAGTTTTGGTATATTGATATCCCATTCATGTAATGTATCTGCAAAAGATTCTACTGAGTGTGAATGAAATTTTTTAGAAATGAATATCTGTATATTGGTTTACCTTCTTTTTTTGTCTTTTTTTTTTTGTCAAGGAGAATTGGGAGTGATTTAATGTCTGTAAGCAATAAACAAGGGAAGGGGTTAACAAACACGATTATTTAAACTTGTTTCCCGATTTGTTTTTTCTTCTAGAGATTCCCTGATTCGGAAACCAAAGCAGACGGCACAGAAACGTCAGCCAATGTAAACCAGAAGCTCTATTATCATGTGCTAGGAACCAACCAATCAGAGGATGTCATGTGTGCAGAGTATCCTGACAATCCAAAATGGATGATGTAGGTTCTATCATTCTGCTTTACATTGTTACTTACAGTTCAACGTCGCTTGAGGGATTTATTTAATCAACCATCTCTATCAACCAGCCATGGACTTCGGCCAGATTCCCTTCAAATTCCTTTCTAAATTCACATAAATGCCTCACTTTTCGTCATGTTTTTCATATTATTTCATCTCCTTTCACTCAAAAAGACATTATGTTCATTTACAATCATCCACCCCATAAATCCTTCCTCCTCAAGGCTATTAAATCCTCCTCCTATAAATTTTGATAGAAATGCCATGTTTTGTCCCAGTATATAAACCGGCCATATTACTTTTAACAGATTAGTGCTGGTCCTAACTTGGATGGAAAAGCGAGATCCAAGTGTACATACTTTCCGGTCATGCTTTCTGGCACATAGGGCAGCCTTGAAGAGTTTTCAGTCGGTTCTGATTTGGGCTCTAGACAGTGTATGACTCCCCCATTGTGTACATCTGTAAATAATGTGAACCTTTGCCTGATATTTCAGTAGGGTGGTCTGTTCAGTAATAAAACAACAAACCTGTACTTTCACAGATTCGTGTATCAGGTTGTAGATTTGTATATTTGCAAACCTAAAAATGCTCAGTATGCAGCTACTTTTATCAAGAATATATAAACTCAAACTTACAGGTATCTCCTGTTCAGCAGAAGTTAAACTGGCTGCCTATTCTCCTGAAATTGATAGATGAAAACAAACTTAAGCTACTTGCATTTTTTTTTCGTTCATCTTTATTCTCACTATTTCATAGTTTCATATTATCACATGAATACAATCTGCTAAAAAGAGTTCTTAATGGCTGTTATTATCACCAATAGTATTTAATCGTTAGGATTTCCACATTATGCAATCAAAGTATGGATTTCCACATTATGCAATCAAAGTATGGATTTGCGTGATCAGGTATCAAAGCTTACATTGTATCTGAATCCATACCCAACTGATGGAATTAAAAAAAATTAATATTCAACTAAATTGTAAAAGATTAGATAAAAAACATTGTAGTTACAGGATTTATTATTTCAATATTTTATCCATCCATCCATTCTTTCATTAATTCTTATATTCAATATTCTCTCTTCATTCATTCCTGTACACAGAGGAGCTGAAGTGAGCGATGATGGTCGATATTTTCTGCTAACCCTCCATGAAGGCTGTGATCCAGTCAATAGATTCTACTACTGTGACAGAGAGACTCTACAAGAAGGCATAAAAGGTAATATATTATATTATCATCATTATCATAATCAGTGGTCTAATGATCAAACTGACATATTCTGCTACTAGTCCAGTAGATGGTCCCATAGGCCATGTACAAGACCCGGAAAAGTTTACAAGTACAAGTTTTTTTGGTTGATTCGTGTTCTAGATGAGGTATCTAAGAAAATTTAGCTTGGTTGCCAGCTTGGCACCTTGAGCAATTTTTTTAATTAGCATAATTAGAATATGACTAATTAGCATATTTTATAATATGTAATATGCTGCTAATTTTAGCCCTGGAGGCCTGAGAACAGAGATAAAACACTTTCTTAAGGGCTTTCCATTAAAGGAATTCTTTATAACTATTTTTATTTTCAAGAATTCTATTGTCTTGAAAGCATAATTAGCATAATGAGCCTATAGTCAAATATGCATACACGGTATGTACACTATAAAGTCATTCTCACTATAGCAATGATGAAAAATATGGTTTCATTCGTGTCTAGATGGGTATTCAAGTAATGTAGCTTGGTTGCCACATTCGCAATCTTGAGGAATTGCTCTTATTAGCATAATTAGAAAATGAACCTAATTAGCACATTTATAATATAGTATGCTGCTAATTTTAGCCCTGGAGGCCTGAGAGCAGATATGAAACCACTTTCTTAAGGCTTTCCATTAGAGGAATTCATTTATAACACTAGTTTTTATTTTCAAGAAATATATTGTCTTGAATAGCATAATTAGCATAATGAGCCTTATGGGTCATTCTGCCATTCACCCAATGAAAGTGCAATTTTGCACCCTTCCGTCTCAGAATTTGCTCAAATTTGGTACACATAAGTTTAACATTACCTTCCATGAAACAAAAAAAATTAGCGTAAACGCTCCGTCGGTTTCCGAGCTATGGCCGCCCTTTTGATTCGTTTGGCAAAAATGGGTGTGACCTTCCATTTCAACGGCACAATGCGCCTGAACTGGTTGACCATTTTTTTAAAACATGGTACCATTCAAAGGAAATTCAAAGAGGAATTCAAAATGGTATCAAAATATTATTGGAGCAATTTAAAGTGCTATGACTTTGACCTTCCTTTAACCTTGATTTTGACCCCCAGACGAATAAATTTTTACTTGATTTTTACATAGTTAATTGTCAGTATATATTAAATAACATGTAATATCTAGATGATATTTTATTTCTTCACCTTAAAAACTTTTTTAAGTAATTTACAAAGTTACTGTTACCCCACATACTGATATTTGTGTTGGTAATGTGTGTACAAGACTCCATTATACATGAATACTTTCAAACTGAAGTAAAATTACAATCAAATGCCATAATGTATCCATATCTCTGTGCTGGCTTCAAAGATCTCAAGGTGTATCCAGTTTGGGACAGTAGAGCTGACTACATGTAGGAAGCATTTTGTTTCTGTCAAAACCGCAGATTTCTGATGATTTGTATGTATACCTATCGCATCCCAATCAAAAGGGCTAAACAAATGTCTCTATTCATAAGCAAATGGAGTCTACGTACATGTATACATTATCATTGTGTTTAATGTTTCCTTTATTACCTGAAATGTTTAGTTTCCTGTTTTAATTGAATGTAATTTAACTTCAGTTTGGAAGTATTCAAGTAAGCCTATAATGGAGACTTGTACACACATTACCAACACAAATATCAGTGTGTGGGGGTAACAGTAACTTTGTAAAAAACATTTAAAAGAGTTTTTAAAGGTGAAGAAATAAAATATCATCCTAGATATTTACATGTTATGTTAATATTATACTGACAATTAACATACATAAAAATCAAGTAAAAATATTATTCGTCTGGGGGTCAAAATCAAGGTTAAAGGAAAGGTCAAAGGTCGTAGCACTTTAAATTGCTCCAATAATATCTTTGATACCATTTTTGAATTCCTCTTTGAATTTCCTTTTGAATGGTACCAGTTTAAAAAAAATTGGTCAACCAGTTCAGGCGCATTGGGCCGTTGAAATGGAAGGTCACACCCATTTTTGCCAAAACGAATAAAAAAGGGCGGGCCATAGCTCGGAAACCGACAGACCGTTTACGCTAATTTTTTTTGTTTCATGGGAAGGTAATGTTAAACTTTATGTGTACCAAATTTGAGCAAATTCTGAGACGGTAGGGTGTAACCCATTGGGTGAATTGGCATGGAATGACCCTATAGTCCTATATGCATACACTGTATGTACACTATAATCATTCTCACTTATAGAATGATGAAAAATATGGTTCATTCGTGTTCTAGATGGGTATTCAAGTAAATGTAGCTTGGTTGCCACATTCGCAATCTTGAGGGATTGCTCTTATTAGCATAATTAAAATAATGACCTAATTTGCATATATGCAATATGCTGCTAATATCAATCCTTGTATCCTGAGAATATAAACAAAATACTTTTTAAGGGGTATCTATAATAAGGAATTCATTTATGACACTACTTTTTTCCATTTGCAAGTTCTTCTTTATTGTCTTAGAGAGCATAATTACCATAATTAGCTTTTATGCATATACTTAAACTACATACAATATGGAGTCATTCTTATTTACAAGAAGACAAATGTTTTTTTGTTGATTCGTGTTCTGATGGATATTTCAAGTAAATTCAGCTTGATTGCCAGATTGACAATCTTGAACAGTTATGTTTCTTAGCATAATTAGAATAATGACCTATATACAGTGATAAGCATAATTAGCACATTAAAACAGGATGTCGAGAATATGCATGAAACAACTTTACAAGAGTTGTCTGAAACATGGAATTCATTTGTGACACTAGTTTTTTTTTTTTTTTTTTTT
>CALNVZ010002974.1:28833462-28908810 GCA_940671915.1 Paracentrotus lividus | reverse complement strand
TCAAAGCCATTCTTAGTAGCATTGCCTTGCATATATGCATATTATGTGCAAATATGCATGTCTCACTGTATGTACAATACCGAGTCATTCTTATTCATAGAAAGACGAAAAATGATATACAGTTCGTTCGTAACTATGTGTAACTATGTAAGAGCAGTGAAATATAAAAATATTATTCCTCAACACGATTGACCATGGTATTGACTTTTTATATCTGATATTTCAGATAATTGGGCCAATATATTGTAACTTCTCATGAGTAATATTTTGTATATTATGACTGAACATTATTGGAATTGGCAACTTAAGGCTATTAACGATGACAATCATCCCATATACGGTATGTATTGTGCATAATATAAACTCATTATGCTGATTTTGCTAGTGAAGTCTTACTTTAAAATAAAACATTGTGTCATAAATGAATTCCTTCTTTATGCTAACCCTTAAAATTGTTTTGTTCAAATATCAGGGTTACTGTATTAGGATTAGTAGGGAATTAGAATAATGCTAATCATGCCATTATTATCCTAATAAAAAAAAATTCTCAGGATTGCCAATATGGCATTCAAGCTGAATTCACTTGCAAACCATCTAGAAGACGAATTGACAACAATTCTTTTGTCCCCTGTAAATAAGAATGACTCCATATTGTACGTAGTAAGTGTATGCATAAAGCTAATTATGGTAATTATGCTCTCTTAAGACAATAAAGAAGAACTTGCAAATGGAAAAAGTAGTGTCATAAATGAATTCCGTGTATAGATGGTTAACACTTCGTAATTCCGAAGGTTCGTTATTCCGAGGTCCATTATTCCGAAGGTTCGTCATTCCCGAAACACGTAAAATGCCTATACCTAGATGTTCGTTATTCCGAAAATAAAAAAGGGTTCGTTAATCCGAACATTGTGGCGTTATTCGAGGTTTGTTATTCCGAAGGTTCATCATTCCGAAAACGAAATAGGGTTCGTTATTTCGAAGGTTCGTCATTCCGAAAACGAAATAGGGTTCGTTATTCCGAAGGTTCGTCATTCCGAAAACGAAAAAGGGTTCGTCATTCCGAAGGTTCGTCATTCCGAAAACGAAATAGGGTTCGTCATTCCGAAGGGGGGTGGGATGGGGCTTTGTTTGGACCAGAATATGAGGATTTGACACCTCAAAAAAGGGGCGACGATTCCTCTTTTTGCTGGGGAGCGGGGCAAAACTTCCGTCCTCAGCCAGAAATAGCCATCTTTTTGGAATATATTATTTTAAAAGACATATTTAAAAAATGTAATAAACGTCATGCTTTGAATTCAACTGAATAGTCAAGAAATCAACAAGAAATTGACGGTTGTATCATGTTTATTCGTCGCTACTCACAGTTTCACGCAAAGCGATCATTTAGGTAACTAGCTGTTTCCACTAATGAAACATTGGCAAAGTGATCATCAGACAACTAATGAAACATTGCCAATGTTTCATTAGTTGCCAGATGATCGCTTTGCGCGAAACTCGTGGAGTAGTGACGAATAAACATGATACAACGTCAATTTCTTTGTGATTTTTGACAATTTTTTTTTATCAACGCTCTGCCTCAAAGCTCGGACATTGAGCAGTGTAGAAGTTACCAGGATAGATTCACCAATGTATTTATTTATATATATATATAATATATTCTTGGTGAAATCTATCTACATAACTGTTTAGAAAAAAAAATAAACAATTGTTTAAATTATTAAACAACTGCGTGTTAACCGGTGAATCGCACAGCGTTGTTAAAAATTAAAACAACCTGTAGTTGTTTAAAACTTTAACACTCTGTTGTCAAAAGTTTAAACAACCTGTTGTTTATGGTTGTTAAAAATATCAACAGTATTGTTTAGGCTTCTCTCCAAAATATAAAAGGCTCCAACTTTTGGTTAATGCCGCTGGTATCGAACTCAACCCCTTGTAAGCAACGCTCTATCCACTGAGCCAACACATCAGTACATACATTATAATAATGAGTGAGGCATAAGTCCTTCGCATGATTGAATGTTGCGCGATTTTACCTTGCATGTTACGAGTGATGCATTGCTCATGACTATCACATACATGGCCTGTTTAAAAAAACTGTTTAATATCTAAACTCTAAACTTTAAACAGGTCTTGTCTAAGGCTATAAAACCTGCTTTTCGGTTTAAATTTACAGTGTTTAAATATTAAACAAGAATGTTTAACTTGTGTAAACCAACATTTTTTTAAACAGTTAAATTATTAACCGTGTTCTAACAGTGTATGACTTCTATAGAAGCATTGTCAATAGCAATACTTGTCAACTTGGCAGCATTGTCAATAGCATAACAATAAATAAATAAAAAAATAAAATCCCTTATCTGAGGTTATTCACGGTGACCAACACACAGTCCCAACATTCTTAATCCATTCGCTCGAGAGCAATTGCTGAGATAAAATAAAAATCAAGATGCTTGATCCATGGTCATTTTTTGATTGCAATACATGCTTTGCTCCCACAAATACACATGTTCATCCTCCGCTGAGACTATTATTGCATAATATCCTATTATTTTTTAATTACAACACGGTTTTTACTACTAAAATAAGTTTATTTCTTTTCGGAATGACAAACCTTCGGAATAACGAACCCTTTTTCGTTTTCGAATGAATCGAACCTTCGGAGTAACGACCTTTTTTGTTTTTCGAAATGACGAACCAATTTCGTTTTTCGGAATGACGAACTTCGGAATGACGAACCTATCTCGTTTTCGGAATGACGAACCTTCGGAAATAACGAACCTTCTGATGACGAACCTTCGGATAACCAATCTCGGAATAAAGAACCTTCGGAAATACGAACCTTCGGAAAAACGGGTGCTACGGTTATAGATACCCTTAACAGTTTTGTTTATATCTCAGTATACAAGGTTTGATATTAGCAGCATATTGCATATATGCAATTAGGTCATTATTCTAATTATGCTAATAAGAGCAATTCCTCAAGATTGCGAATGTGGCAACAAGCTACATTTACTTGAATACCATCTAGAACAGGAATGAACATAATTTATCATTCTATAAATGAGAATGACTTTTAAATAGTGTTCATACATTGTATGCATATTTTAATATAGGCTCATTATGCTAATTACGCTATTCAAGAACATGAATTCCTTGAAAATAAAAATTAGTGTATAAAGGTTCCTCGTCATGAAATACCCTTAAAAATGTTTTGTCCTCATCTCAGGCCTCCTGGATTGAGATTGCAGCATATTTCATAATATAATATACTAATTAGGTCCATTATTTAATTATGCTATTTAAAAATTGCTCAAGGTTTCCAAGCTGGCAAACCAAGCTAATTTTCTTAAATACGCATCTTAGAACACGAATCAACCAAAAACCTTGTACTTGTAAACTTTCCGGGCTGCGCAAAATTTCTACTGGACTATACAGTGATGGGACAAGCAGATGATGTGCAATTGACATGTAAATACCAGTTAGTATCAGAAGTAATAGTATTCACACGACAAGCATTTCAATTCAATGTTGGACATGGACTAGGGTTAAGAAAAATATTTTGCTCTGTTTATTTGGGTTTCAGCGCAATGATATTTTGTTTGATGCTGAATATAATACTTCATCAATGAGGGTACCCTTTCACATTCAGAATCGATCTGAATGACACCCAAGATAAATAAATCCATTCATGTTCTTCATTTCAATTCATGTACAAAAGCTGATAGATAAATTTGATGTTGAGTATGAAAACATCACAATGTGGGACCTGTTCACACTAAGATGATTCTGAATGCACCCAAACACTTCAGTTCATGTTGTTTCATTTCATTCATGTATAGGTGTTCTACCATGGTGAAATAATGATAACTTTGATGCTGAATGAATACTACCAATGAGGGGACCTGTTCACATTCAAGACCAATCTGAATGCGCCCAAGTATAATTGATTACAATCGATTTCAGCAGCCAGAGATGGTAAGAGATTTAACATAATTTGATTTGATTCGTTAGTACTCACATTTATGGTTTAGCTGTACAATTACAGGAGAAATATAGTTATATAATTAGTCGTACAGTGCATGTATGAATTCCTGCATGTCTTATGTAGATCTTGATTTTGTTTCATATATTCCGCTGTTTATTTTGTGCAGAGAAAAGCAAGTACATATCAATGTAAGGCACCTAACACATTTGATTACCACAATGAAGATAAAGCTGCTGCCCTTGCGTGAATACCGCACAGTGGGATTAATGCTGGATATGACAATCCCCTATTATTCTTCCATTGACTTTAGTAGGCGGATAAGTACATCCGGTATAAAACATCGCTATGTAACTGTTACGCAGGGGCCACGGCTTTATCTTTGGTAAGTCGCCTAATGAATAGTTGGATGTAAAAAAAAATGATAAGGCATCTATTTACATGAAAAGTGTGTGTGTCCCTTCCAACTCCTTTTACAATACTACTAACTTAATATCTGATGAAAGAAAAATTGATAATTCTAATAACATAAGAGTAAGTTGGAGCTGTAACCTGTCTGATCAAATTAAACCCTTTTAGGAGACTGGAAAGATCTGGTAGCGGAGTCGGAGACTGATGTTCTGGAATGGGCTGCATGTGTGAACAGACTAAACTTGTCCTATGCTATCTACTGATGTGAAGGTAAAGGCGGCGGTCCCAACTGGCTTTTAGGATGATTTGCGTATGAATTGCGGATTGTTTGTTTTGTTTTTGTTTTTTTGTGCGGATGAACGAAATTTGTATACGCAACTCATGCGCAATAATCCTCCCGCAGTGGGACCGGGCATAAGAAGGAATTGTGGAGAGAGAGTTCGAGTTAAGGAAACGAACAAATAACATATTGCCTAACCGACATGATAAAACATAGACAATTATTTGATTTGAACCACTCTCAAAATCTCAGTGAATGGTAATTTATTATAACGCAAGTTACTGTATGTGTTATATTTTTAGTGTGCTTATTATGCATTTTATTTTAAAATCTTTGTTTTAATAAAATGGCGAACTTAATTGTATCAGGACTTTTAAACAAGCCATTACTGTAATCTCATGAATTTTGCGATTAGTCCAGGGCCTGCATAAAGGTTAGTATTATGATAACTTTGTCCATACATGGTAACTTTCATGAAATACTGCATTTTGATTGGTGTTGAGCTAGGTTACCATGGTAGTTTACTATTGAGGCAAGTTAGCGTCTCTATGCAATAGGGTCCTGAGTTGCAATAGCTACATGCTGTAAAAATTAATTGCTACAATAATACAAAATTTTTCACTCAAAACTTTCATTCTGCAAAAAACAGTTAGGCTATTATTAACAAATCACAAAATTTCTATTAACTATGCTGTATAGGCAATATTTTTCGCGTACAGATATATTCATGATTTCGGACTTGTTTGAGAAAATGGCAAGGTGGATAATTTCACGATTGATGTGATGTGTTTTCATTATTTTAAGATAGACTTACTTGAAGTGGAATTATTCGCGAGAAAGGACTCGCAAAATTTGCAATATAAACCAGCCGGAAAAATATCCACTTAAGAGTACATGTACATCCATCTTTGGATTTCTGACATTTGGAGATACACTTTTCTGTCGACCTTGCATCTCATGTTTAAATACACACCAGCCAAATTGTATCTTTTATTATGTGATTAATTTACAGAATATCCTTCAACTGAATGAGTTATCATCGGGTCAGAAATGTCACCACATTCCCTCTGGATGTTGGGACCATCCAAGGCTACTTCTGGAAGGAAGAAGGATAATGCAGTAAGTACTTGTACCATCCCAGTTATTATTTACATGGATAATCTGAAATTGAATAATTCAGATATTTGTATTTTATTCCTCTAACATGTTTTTAGGGTTGTCTGGTACTTCAGTAACAATCCGTTTACCCATTTTTTTATGCGAAAAATAAGTACCACTTGAGACTAACTTTAAACTTAGGCACCAGGATGACAATCTGATTCATTTTGGCTTACGTAGGTCAGAGGTCACTTTAAAGTTCATTTGTTGAACCCATTATTGGATTATATCAAGTGCTGCTGAAGATATGAATTTAAATTTATGGATAGTATAGTATCTCTATAAGAAGAATATATTAGATTTTTGATTATATAGGTTAAAGGTCTAGGTAAATTATATATTCCATGTATTGAAATTAAAAATAAAATAAAAATTATGATAGTGTTACTTTTTTGTTTTATCTTGAAAGATCTTCTACCAGTTCCACATCCTTCCTCACACAGCATCATCTACATTGTGACTCCACTGCTGGCGACCCTTGACCCCTCTATCTTCGACAGATTGAGGTCAAATGTTTTGATGCAAGTGCCTTTGAGACGAACCAGGTGTTCTATTCAAGCAAAGACGGGACAAGATACCAATGTTTATTGTACACAGGAAGGTACAATGTCTCTTTCTTTATAAATACAAAATGAAACCGAGAGTGATTGATGTTTTATAATAATTTACCGTAATCAAAATTCATAATGACCTACAATTTAATGCTTAGAGTCTCCTCTTTCATTTGATGAAATCATATCACCATATGTTATGCATGAAGTGTGTGAAAAAATTGAAGAGAGGAAACTAAAAAAGTCGTTTTGCGGGCTAGAATATCTGAAATTCTTCTTCAAATCTAAATATTTCCTGCCCTTTCATAACACACCAATCAAAAAAAATAATTCGAATAAGAAAAGTTAGTTCATTTGAAATGGTGCTTGCATTTAATATTTTCATTCAACAAATTTGGTGTGACAGTTGCCTGTCCCAGCACTAACAGAGGTAAACAAATAATCATGCATGGATAATTGCCATGCTAAGGACGAGGCAACAGTGAACAAATTTGTTGAACTAAATAAACTTTTAAAATATGTAAATTGAAAAAAAATTCAGATAAAACCATTTAGAATATGTATGTGAAGTTCATTGTGAAGTTCTCTTCCAATTATCTATGAAAATAAGAATCGTACTTGACAATCTTTAACCAACTGTGCATTGAAGATTATTACATGACGAACCAGTCCGTTTGAGGACAGTGTACCCCTACTTGCAAACTCTATTAGTTCTCGCTTTCCAAGTTGTGACCAGGGACGTGAGAGGAGACCTGGTGTGACAACACCTCGACCAAGATAATACTATCTTCAAACATCTGTTCCTTGAACCTCGGTCACAACAGTGGTACCCAAGAATCACAGATGGGGCAATTTGTTTACATTAAACGATCAAAATGTCTGTATCGATTACATTTTATTGGTTTTTTAATTCTTGTACTTTCCTTATTCCGAGTCGATTTCTTCGTTCGAAATTGAAAAAAGATTAACATTTGATTTTCTAATATAATATGCCTTTGAAACTTCGAAAAAAATATCAAATACATTCATTTCATTCCCATGGGCCGACAACGGCAGAGCTACTCTTAGTAATACAACAGCTGTTGTTTATCATTACCCTTGGCTCAAGGCTCAGGCTAGCCAGCAGAGTTTGAAAAGTTAGATAACAGGGACTTACCTGGCCATATGCAGGGTCGATAGTGCTTGGAAAATTGATTATATCTGTGAGTCTTCAACAGAAGGGTTTTTTTATAAGGGGTAGTAGACCTGAAGTTCGCTCTATACTCAGTTAGGGCTTGCAACACGAGGAGTTGAGCCGGTTAAATGAGTTCTTTTATGTTGTAACATGACACTTTAACTAACATTTACATGTGCGACTTGTTTTGAAAGATTCGAAGAAAATAGAGGCCCATGCCAAAATCAAATGTATAATATTATTATTCCTATAGGGTCTTGAGATGACTGGCGATCATTCCTGGTGACTTCTGTAATGGCTGGTGGCTTAATATATCATGTACTCCTAGCTTAGTGTATCGCGTATCGTCTTTATCAGAATCTTGGAGGAGTTCTAGCTTGTGCCTAATATACGAGGAGGAGGTATGTTTCTTGATTGATTAATTGATTGAATTTTAATTCTTTTCTGCGTGTTTAACAAAATAGTACATTTATTGAGTATATTCAAAACAAAAATAAAAGCAGAAGAAATATGTCTAGTTTTGAGACTAGACGGGGTCCCCACCATAATCGTATTTTCTGCAGTACCAGTGTTTGTTACTTTCATTTTGATGATAATATTGCAGAGTGATAGTAGCGCATGTACATGATATATCCAAGTCCTGATATTATTCCATGTAAAGTTTGATGAGTTAATTAAAATACCAGGGGGGAGAAGGAGAAGTTTTTTTTTTTTTTTTTTTTTCAAAGCCATTCTTAGTAGCATTGCCTTGCAATATATGCATATTATGTGCAAATATGCATGTCTCACTGTATGTACAATACCGAGTCATTCTTATTCATAGAAAGACGAAAATGATATACAGTTCGTTCGTAACTATGTGTAACTATGTAAAGATGCAGTGAAATATAAAAAGTATTATTCCTCAACACGATTGACCATGGTATTGACTTTTTATATCTGATATTTCAGATAATTGGGCCAATATATTGTAACTTCTCATGAGTAATATTTTGTATATTATGACTGAACATTATTGGAATTGGCAACTTAAGGCTATTAACGATGACAATCATCCCATATACGGTATGTATTGTGCATAATATAAACTCATTATGCTGATTTTGCTAGTGAAGTCTTACTTTAAAATAAAACATTGTGTCATAAATGAATTCCTTCTTTATGCTAACCCTTAAAATTGTTTTGTTCAAATATCAGGGTTACTGTATTAGGATTAGTAGGGAATTTAGAATAATGCTAATCATGCCATTATTATCCTAATAAAAAAAAATTCTCAGGATTGCCAATATGGCATTCAAGCTGAATTCACTTGCAAACCATCTAGAAGACGAATTGACAACAATTTTTTGTCCTCCTGTAAATAAGAATGACTCCATATTGTACGTAGTAAGTGTATGCATAAAAGCTAATTATGGTAATTATGCTCTCTAAGACAATAAAGAAGAACTTGCAAATGGAAAAAGTAGTGTCATAAATGAATTCCGTGTATAGATGGTTACACTTCGTAATTCCGAAGGTTCGTTATTCGAGGTCCATTATTCCGAAGGTTCGTCATTCCGAAACACGTAAAATGCCTATACCTAGATGTTCGTTATTCCGAAAATAAAAAAGGGTTCGTTAATCCGAACATTTGTGGCGTTATTCCGAAGGTTTGTTATTCCGAAGGTTCATCATTCCGAAAACGAAATAGGGTTCGTTATTTCGAAGGTTCGTCATTCCGAAAACGAAATAGGGTTCGTTATTCCGAAGGTTCGTCATTCCGAAAACGAAAAAGGGTTCGTCATTCCGAAGGTTCGTCATTCCGAAAACGAAATAGGGTTCGTCATTCCGAAGGGGGGTGGGGATGGGGCTTTGTTTGGACCAGAATATGAGGATTGACACCTCAAAAAAGGGGCGACGATTCCTCTTTTTGCTGGGGAGCGGGCAAAACTTCCGTCCTCAGCCAGAAATAGCCATCTTTTTGGAATATATTATTTTAAAAGACATATTTAAAAAATGTAATAAACGTCATGCTTTGAATTCAACTGAATAGTCAAGAAATCAACAGAAATTGACGGTTGTATCATGTTTATTCGTCGCTACTCACAGTTTCACGCAAAGCGATCATTAGGTAACTAGCTGTTTCCACTAATGAAACATTGGCAAAGTGATCATCAGACAACTAATGAAACATTGCCAATGTTTCATTAGTTGCCAGATGATCGCTTTGCGCGAAACTCGTGAGTAGTGACGAATAAACATGATACAACCGTCAATTTCTTTGTGATTTTTGACAATTTTTTTTTAATCAACGCTCTGCCTCAAAGCTCGGACATTGAGCAGTGTAGAAGTTACCAGGATAGATTCACCAATGTATTTATTTATATATATATATAATATATTCTTGGTGAAATCTATCTACATACTGTTTAGAAAAAAAAATAAACAAGTTGTTTAAATTATTAAACAACTGCGTGTTAACCGGTGAATCGCACAGCGTTGTTTAATAAATTAAACAACCTGTAGTTTGTTTAAAACTTTAACACTCTGTTGTCAAAAGTTTAAACAACTGTTGTTTAATGGTTGTTAAAAATATCAACAGTATTGTTTAAGGCTTCTCTCCAAAATAAAAAGGCTCCAACTTTGGTTAATGCCGCTGGTATCGAACTCAGACCCTTGTAAGGCAGACGCTCTATCCACTGAGCCAACACAATCAGTACATACATTATAATAATGAGTGAGGCATAAGTCCTTCGCCATGATTGAAATGTTGCGCGATTTTACCTTGCATGTTACGAGTGATGCCATGCTCTATGACTATCACATGACATGGCCTGTTTAAAAAAACTGTTTAATATCTAAACTCTAAACTTTAAACAGGTCTTGTCTAAGGCTATAAAACCTCGCTTTTTCCGGTTTAAATTTACAGTGTTTAAATATTAAACAAGAATGTTTAACTTGTTAAACCAACATTTTTTTAAACAGTTAAATTATTAACCGTGTTCTAACAGTGTATGACTTCTATAGAAGCATTGTCAATAGCAATAACTTGTCAACTTGGCAGCATTGTCAATAGCATAACAATAAATAAATAAAAAAATAAAATCCCTTATCTGAGGTTATTCACGGTGACCAACACACAGTCCCAACATTCTTAATCCATTCGCTCAGAGCAATTGCTGAGATAAAATAAAAATCAAGATGCTTGATCCATGGTCATTTTTTGATGCAATACATGCTTTGCTCCCACAAATACACATGTTCATCCTCCGCTGAGACTATTATTGCATAATATCCTATTATTTTTTAATTACAACACCGTTTTTACTACTAAAATAAGTTTATTTCTTTTCGGAATGACAAACCTTCGGAATAACGAACCCTTTTTCGTTTTCGGAATGACGAACCTTCGGAGTAACGAACCTTATTTTGTTTTCGAAATGACGAACCCAATTTCGTTTTCGGAATGACGAACCTTCGGAATGACGAACCCTATCTCGTTTTCGGAATGACGAACCTTCGGAATAACGAACCTTCTGAATGACGAACCTTCGGAATAACCAATCATCGGAATAAAGAACCTTCGGAATTACGAACCTTCGGAAAAACGGGTGCTTACCGTTATAGATACCCCTTAAAAAGTATTTTGTTTATATTCTCAGTATACAAGGTTTGATATTAGCAGCATATTGCATATATGCAAATTAGGTCATTATTCTAATTATGCTAATAAGAGCAATTCCTCAAGATTGCGAATGTGGCAACCAAGCTACATTTACTTGAATACCCATCTAGAACAGGAATGAACCATAATTTCATCATTCTATAAATGAGAATGACTTTATAGTGTACATACATTGTATGCATATTTTAATATAGGCTCATTATGCTAATTACGCTATTCAAGACAATAGAATTCCTTGAAAATAAAAATTAGTGTCATAAATGGATTCCTCGTCATGAAATACCCTTAAAAAATGTTTTGTCCCTCATCTCAGGCCTCCTGGATTGAGATTAGCAGCATATTTCATAATATAAATATACTAATTAGGTCATTATTTTAATTATGCTACTTTAAAAAATTGCTCAAGGTTTCCAAGCTGGCAACCAAGCTAAATTTTCTTAAATACCCATCTAGAACACGAATCAACCAAAAAACCTTGTACTTGTAAACTTTTCCGGGTCTGCAAAATTTCTACTGGACTATACAGTGATGGGACAAGCAGATGATGTGCAATTTGACATGTAAATACCAGTTAGTATCAGAAGTAATAGTATTCACACGACAAGCATTTCAATTCAAATGTTGGACAATGGACTAGGGTTAAGAAAAAATATTTTGCTCTGTTTATTTGGGTTTCCACGCAATGATATTTTGTTTGATGCTGAATATAAATACTTCATCAATGAGGGTACCCTTTTCACATTCAAGATCGATCTGAATGCACCCAAGTATAAATAAATCCATTCATGTTCTTTCATTTCAATTCATGTACAAAAGCTGATAGATAAATTTGATGTTGAGTATGAAAACATCACCAATGTGGGGACCCTGTTCACACTCAAGATGATTCTGAATGCACCCAAACACTTCAGTTCATGTTGTTTCATTTCAATTCATGTATAGGTGTTCTACCATGGGTGAAACTAATTGATAACTTTGATGCTGAATATGAATACATCACCAATGAGGGGACCCTGTTCACATTCAAGACCAATCTGAATGCGCCCAAGTATAAATTGATTAACATCGATTTCAGCAAGCCAGAGATGGTAAGAGATTTAACATAATTTGATTTGATATCGTTAGTACTCACATTTATGGTTTAGCTGTACAATTACAAGGAGAAACATATAGTTATATAATTAGTCGTACAGTTGCATGTATGAATTCCTGCCATGTCTTATGTAGATCTTGATTTTGTTTCATATATCCAGCTGTTTATTTTGTGCAGAGAAAAGCAAAGTACATATCAATGTAAGGCAACCTAACATTTGATTACCACAATGAAGATAAAGCTGCTGCCCCTTGCGTGAATACCGCACAGTGGGATTATATGCTGGATATGACAATCCCCTATTATTCTTCCATTGACTTAATAGTAGGGGATAAGTACATCCGGTATAAAACATCGCTATGTAACTGTTACGCAGGGGGCCACGGCTTTATCTTTTGGTAAGTCGCCTAAATGAATAGTTGGATGTAAAAAAAAAATGATAAGGCATCTATTCACATGAAAAAGTGTGTGTGTCCCTTCCAACTCCCTTCTTACAAATACTACTAAAGCTTAATATCTGATGAAAGAAAATTGATAATTCTAATAACATAAGAGTAAGTTGGAGCTGTAACCTGTCTGATCAACATTAAACCCCTTTTAGGAGAACTGGAAAGATCTGGTAGCGGAGTCGGAGACTGATGTTCTGGAATGGGCTGCATGTGTGAACCAGACTAAACTTGTCCTATGCTATCTACATGATGTGAAGGTAAAGGCGCGGTCCCACTGGCTTTTTAGGATGATTTGCGTATGAATTGCGGATTGTTTGTTTTGTTTTTGTTTTTTGTTGCGGATGAACGAAATTTGTATACGCAACTCATGCGCAATTAATCCTCCCGCCAGTGGGACCGGGCCATAAGAGGAATGTGGAGAGAGAGTTCGAGTTAAGGAAACGAACAAATAACATATTGCCTAACCCACTGATAAAACATAGACAATTATTTGATTTGAACCACTCTCAAAATCTCAGTGAATGGTAATTTATTATAACGCAAGTTACTGTATGTGTTATATTTTTAGTGTGCTTATTATGCATTTATTTTAAAATCTTTGTTTTAAATAAAATGGCGAACTTAATTGTATCAGGACCTATTTAAACAAGCCATTACTGTAAATCTCATGAATTTTGCGATTAGTCCAGGGCCTGCATAAAGAGTTAGTATTATGATAACTTTGTCATCAATGGTAACTTTCATGAAATACTGCATTTTGATTGGCTGTTGAGCTAGGTTACCATGGTAGTTACTATTGATGGCAAAGTTAGCTCTCTATGCAATAGGGTCCTGAGTTGCAATAGCTACATGCTGTAAAAATTAATTGCTACAATAATACAAAATTTTTCCACTCAAAACTTTCATGCTGCAAAAACAGTTAGGCCTATTATTAACAAATCACCAAAATTTCTTATTAACTATGCTGTATAGGCCAATATTTTCGCGTACAGATATATTCATGATTTCGGACTTGTTTGGAAAACTGGCAAGTGGATAATTTCACGATTGATGTGATGTGTTTTCATTATTTTAGATAGACTTACATTGAAGTGGAATTATTCGCGAAGAAGGACTCGCAAAATTTGCAAATATAAAACCACCGCGAAAAATATCCACTTTAAGAGTACATGTACATCCATCTTTGGATTTCTGACACATTTGGAGATACCCACTTTTTCTGTCGACCTCTGCATCTCATTGTTTTAAATACACACCAGCCAAATTGTATCTTTTATTATGTGATTAATTTACCAGAATATCCTTCAACTGAATGAGTTATCATCGGGTCAGAATGTCACCACATTCCCTCTGGATGTTGGGACCATCCAAGGCTACTCTGGAAGGAAGAAGGATAATGCAGTAAGTACTTGTACCATCCCAGTTATTATTTACATGGATAATCTGAAATTGAATAATTCAGATATCTGTATTTTATTCCTCTACCATGTTTTTAGGGTTGTCTGTACTTCAGTACAATCCGTTTACCCATTTTTATTGCGAAAAATCAAGTACCACTTGAGACATAAACTTTAAACTTGAGGCACCAGGATGACAATCTGATTCAATTTTGGCGTACGTAGGTCAGAGGTCAACTTATTAAAGTTCATTTGTTGAACCCATTATTGCATTATATCAAGTGCTGCTGAAGATATGAATTTAAAATTTATGGATAGTATATATCTCTATAAGAAGATGATATTAGATTTTTGATTATATAGGTTAAAGGTCTAGGTAAATTTATAATTCCATGTATTGAAATTAAAAAATAAAAATAAAAATTATTGATAGTGTTACTTTTTGTTTATCTTGAACAGATCTTCTACCAGTTCACATCCTTCCTCACACCCAGCATCATCTACCATTGTGACCTCACTGCTGCGACCCTTGACCCCTCTATCTTCAGACAGATTGAGGTCAAAGGTTTTGATGCAAGTGCCTTTGAGACGAACCAGGTGTTCTATTCAAGCAAAGACGGGACCAAGATACCAATGTTTATTGTACACAGGAAGGTACAATGTCTCTTTCTTTATAAATACAAAATGAAACCGAGAGTGATTGATGTTTTATAATAATTTACCGTAATCAAAATTCATAAATGACCTATCAATTTAATGCTTAGAGTCTCCTCTTTCATTTGATGAAATCAATATCACCCATATGTCATGCATGAGTGTGTGAAAAAAATTTGAAGAGAGGAAACTAAAAAAGTCGTTTTGCGGGCAGTATCTGAAATTCTCTTTCAAATCTAAATATTTCCTGCCCTTTCATAACACACCACAATCAATAAAAATAATTCCGAAATAAGAAAGTTATGTTCATTTGAAATGGTGCTTGCATTTCAATATTTTCATTCAACAAATTTGTGTGACAGTTGCCTGTCCCAGCACTAGGCAGAGGTAACAAAATAATTCATGCATGGATAATTGCCAATGCTAGGACGGCAACAGTGAAACAAATTTGTTGAACTAAATAAACTTTTAAAATATGTAAATATGAAAAAAAAAATTCAGATATAAATCCATTTATGAATATTGTATGTGAAGTTCACTTGTGAAGTTCTCTTCCAATTTATCTATGAAAATAAGAATGTACTGAACAATCTTTTTAACCAACTGTGCATTGAAGGAATTATTACATGACGAACCAGTCCGTTTGAGGACAGTGTACCCCTACTTGCAACTCTATTAGTTCTCTTTTCCAAGTGTGACCAGGGACGTGAGAGGAGACCCTGGTGTGACAAACACCTCGACCAAGATAATATCTATCTTCAAAACATCTGTTCCTTGACCTCGGTCCAAACAGTGGTCACCCAAGATCACAGATGGGGGCCAATATTGTTTACATTAAACGATCAAAATGTCTGTATCGATACATTTTTATTGGTTTTTTATTCTTGTACTTTCCTTATTCCGAGGTCGATTTTCTTCGTTCGAAATTGAAAAAGAATTAACATTTGATTTCTAAATATAATATGCCTTTGAAAACTTGAAAAAATATCAAATACAATCATTTCATTCCCATGGGCCGACAACAGGCAGAGCTACTCTTACGTAATATCACAGCTGTTGTTTATCATTAACCCTGGCTCAAGGCTCAGGCTAGCCAGCAGAGTTGAAAAGTTAGATAACAGGGATTACCTGGCCATATGCAGGGTCGATAGTGCTTGGAAATGAATATCTTGGAGCTTCAAACGAGGTTTTTTTATAAGGGGGTATAGGACCTGAATTCGGCTCTAATACTCAGGTAGGCTTGCAAACGAGGAGTTGACGTAATGAGTGTCTTTTATTTGTTGTATACATGACACTTACTACATTTACATGTGCATCTTGTTTTGAAAGATTTCAGAATAGAGCCCATTGCAAATTCAAATGTATAATATTATTATTTCCTATAGGGTCTTGAGATGACTGGCGATCATCCTGTGCTTCTGTATGGCTATGGTGGCTTTAATATATCCATTACTCCTAGCTTCAGTGTATCGCGTATCGTCTTTATCCAGAATCTTGGAGGAGTTCTAGCTGTGCCTAATATACGAGGAGGAGGGTATGTTCTTGATTGATTTAATTGATTGAATTAATTCTATTTCTGCGTTTTAACAAAATAGTACATTTACTTGAGATATATCAAAACAAAAAGTAAAAGCAGAAAGAAATATGTCTAGTTTTGAGACTAGACGGGTCACATATCGTTTCTGCAGTACAGTGATTTTCTTCACTTTCATTTGATGATAAATATTCAGAATGATAGTAGACCATGTACATGTATATCAAGTCCTGATATATTTCCATGTAAATTTGATGAGTTAATTAAAATTACCAGCGGAGATCTGTTGGAATGAAAGAAACAAAGTCTGATTCTTTACATTACACCTTCAAATCGTTCTCGTTAAAACATCAATGAATTAAGTCAAAGGTGCACCAATAAACTGTAGCACAATTGAGCATGTTAGTTGGGGATATAAAAGAGAGAAAGAAAAACTGGGTCAAGTGGTGTTTAGAATGTACATGTAATGTACCTTTGATTGATAGTTGGTATATTACAGGAAATACCTACAGTGTGAAATTCACACAGGCATGAGTGATATTTACTCTGACTGGTGAATAACAATAGGCAAGCTTGTACATTACAGGATGGAAGAAATCTACAAGAAATAATTGACTAGATTTCTTGGTCAGAATTTGTAAACAAGGAGGAATGTAATAAACAAGATATTCAGCTCATGAATCCATTTGACTAGCTTTATAAGCCAAAATATTTGTGCACAGATATTACTTTTCTCATGATTTTAGGCGTGGTGATGGTTACAATCACCCACAAAAAACAACAAATATTTTAATCTTCTTTTTATAGCAAATTTACTGTATATATGTGTTTTTTCTTATGTCCTTGTAGAGAGTACGGAGAGACATGGCATAAAGCAGGTATTCATGGTAACAAACAGAATGTGTTTGATGATTTCCAATGGGCTGCTAAATATCTTATCGAAAACAAGTACACCTTGCCTGAAAAGTAAGTATTGATATTCATTGACGACAGTGATTATTTGAATTAGGAGTGCTGTTATAAAGAGGAATTCATTTTCAAATACATGTAATGCCATAAAAATTGGAAAACTGATTACATGTAAGAGTTAATAGGAGTTTTCAAAATACCACCATAAACCCTTTGTTAAAAATTGACTGCAATTTCATATGTGATATGTAAATGCTTATATTTTCTCATTTTCAAGTGAGTGACCGAAATGACCCCCATGGCTGTTTTAGCCCATGTGTTATAACATCTATACCCTTTAACCTAAAGAGCTGTAAGCAATTACAAATTTGAAACGACAATTCTGATCGGTTCACAGGGAGACACTTCATAGAAAGTCTGTGGGCCTTATCGTCATTTCGGAAACCACTCGCTCAAATGCTTGTACATAAGTGAATGGGGGTGGAAAGAGGAAACCAATGCGTGTGACTGAATAAAGCGCTGCTGTACAAAGTGAATGGTGGTTTCCTCAATCACGATTATGCCAAGTCTGTGCAACAAGGATCCTGATGGGTTTCTGTATAAGCCAATATTTTCGCATACAGACATTTCCATGATTTTGGACTAGTTGGGGAAATTTGGTGATGACTTCATTACTATAAATAGCCTTGTACTCAAGTTGAAAATTTAACGATGACCAACTCGCGAAATTCGCGAAAGTAAAGTCACCGCGAAAATAACCACTTATACAGTACTATAGATTTGAAATTGAATGAGACGCTTTGTGTTACAGGACATGTGTGTATACTTTTTGAGATAAATATTAATAGAACAGGTTATATAAACAATAAATTAGCCTATAATAATAGTTCTATATGAAACTAAAACGTTTCAGCTTGTTTTTCTACTTGGTTAATGGGGTACATGTATGTATGTATTGAGAAGCAAATTATCATTCAAGTGAGTGGGCCTACATTATAAGACTACACTGGTCAGATTGTAACGTTCTGGATTAGGAAACAGACCAGATTGATTAGTTGAGGACTTGAGATGATGCTGTACAGGGCTGCTGGTTTGTATTGGATTTAAAAGAAACACTTTTCTCTCATGCTATTTTGTTAGGATTGCAATAAACGGGGGATCAAATGGAGGATTACTGGTAGGAGCCTGCTGTAACCAGGCCCCAGAACTATTTGGATGTATCATCTGTCAAGTTGGGTAAGTTTCTTCTTGAACATCCTCGATCTTATTATCATCTGCTCTTCTTTATTTCACTTTTATCCCCTCCAGTCCTTACGTTCTTGTGGTACATGTAAAGTTCAATCCATTGTCCATTTTAGTTATAAAGAGGTGATCACGATCTCTGATGACACATAACTCTGCACATGTTGCTGCAAAGGCAAACAAACTTTGGTAACGCTCTTGGGATATTTATGTTGATTATAAATGGTTTCTTCACAGTTTATAGACAAAATGGAATTAGACTGTGTGGAATGGGGCCAAACAGGCCTGGTTTAAACCAATCTGCAATTTTCCACCATTAGGTTGTGGCAGAGATAAAACAATAAAGAATAATGATATCAGAATTCTGCACCACATTGATTTTTATGCCTTCGCCACCGAAGGTAGTGCCGTAGGCATCATGTTTTCGGGTTATCCGTCCGTCCGTATGTTCGTACATCCGTCTGTCTGTATGTCCGTCTGTCCGTACATCCCGTTTGATCGTTATCTCGAGAACTGGTTGAGAAGTGAGCTTCAACCTTTGGGGTAGCATGTATCACCATATGGATTATGTAGGTCAAAGGTCAAGGGTCATAGAGGTCAAAATGTGAAATTCCATGTATTGAATTTGTTATTGTGATATCTCTATAACCATTGTAGATATAAACTTCAATCTTAAGGATAGTATGTATTGCCAGGGGAAGATGATCTGATCAGATTATGGAGAACCTAGGCCAAAGGTCAAGGGTCACAGAGGTCGAAATTTGGGAGGGACAGTGATCTGAAAGGTTTGGGGTCACAAGGTCAAAGATCTTGAAAATGAAAATTAATAGATGAATGTGCAATACATTTCAGATCTGGCAATGGCGGAGGCATATACTATGACCGTGCACGATCGAGGATTCATTTTGTTTAGATATTGTTTATCTGACATCCTGCTTGAGTTAGCTTCATACTATGTAGGTCTGTCAATTCTATTTTTTATTCTTCCTTTAAGGGTGATGGACATGCTGAAGTTTCACAAGTTTACCATTGGTCATGCTTGGACCACTGATTTTGGCTGCTCAGATAAGAAGGAAGAGTTTGATTGGCTAATCAAGTAAGTTCATTAATAATTTATGTGTTTTGCTCCATAAGGACAGTTAGTCCTCTAACAGGCAAAAGAAACAGACACACTTATTTTATATTTAGAGATGATGAGTAGTCCTTTTCAACACTAGCATGTAATAATAAAATACATTTGCCATGTACCCTCTTGCATTGTGAAAGATTATTCCAAAGATATCAGTAAACCATTCTTTTCACCAAGTCTTAGGACTTTGAATCATCATGAAAAACAAATGGCTTAGTTTGTAGTTCTGTCTCAGTTTTGACCGTAAGTATCTTAAAACTTTTTTTTTCACTCATTACATAAAGAGTTTTTATTTTACATGTTATGTAGATTTATAACAGACTTATTAACTTATTACAAATACACTATTAGATATAAGAACTCTGGTATCTTCTGCAACTCTTATTTACATGTTACCTTTGCTGTATACCAGTTTAAAACTTTTTTTTTTCAAATAGAAAAAAGAGGCTTTGCACATGTCCGTCTTGTGAACAAGGGAAATTTTAAAAGGAAAAATTTATTCCCGATCATAAAACTTGATTTCAAAATGCAAGAATAAGTATTTAACAGTATTTCTCTGACCCCTAGGTATTCCCCTCTGCACAACATCAAATGTCCTGAGGGAGACGTCCAGTATCCAAGTGTCCTCTTGCTGACCGGTGACCACGATGACCGCGTCTCTCCCCTCCACTCCCTCAAGTACATCGCTACACTACAAGAGATAGTTGGAGCATCAGAGAAACAGAAGAATCCGCTCATGATTCGCATTGATACCAAATCTGGTCATGGGTTTGGCAAGCCTACAGAGAAAATTGTAAGTCATGTCTCAGTCACACTAAACAAGTTCTTAAAACCTCCTAAACAGCTCTTAAAAATGGGTGGTCCAACAAGTAAGGGGGGGGGGAGGGGTTAAGTAGCTCAGAAATTGCACAAAAGAGGGGAACTCATCATTTTTCATGTGTAATTTTCATCAACTGTGATTATTCCTGCAAGTTAAATGTATAATCGTAGATAAAATTTTCAGTAAAAAATAAAGCTTAAAAAAAAACGATGGGGTATTAGCACAATTTTGTCAATGGATGGTCATATCTTTCATGTACCTGTAATGGTTGTAGGGGGATCACTCTCGTCTTTTTGTCAGGCTGCCTATTTGATATATCTTTTTTTTTTCTGAATTTTATTAACAAATTTCTCCTCTTTTTTATTATTCACAGATTGAGGAGTATTCGGACATGTATGCTTTCATTGCCACAGCCCTTCAGACTGCATGGAGAGACTAGAGTTGTCAATACAACACTTCAAGATGCTTATTATTCACTTAAAGGTGAATTGTGGACAATTTTGAGGCCACTCGTCAGAGCTTCGGAAGTACAAATAATTTTGGATATCACCAAAATCTTTCATTGGTTGGGATGTCAAATGATTGCTAGAAGTCTGAATGTCTTATGATTAAGTTTGTGTATGTTGTGTTGTGAATCATTTATCCTTCTTTTAAAAAGAATTCATTCATTTGTGTCAGTGTCACTGCATTCATTGAGGAGCTAACATATTCTGCTGTAAAAGATTATGAAATAAAAACATGTTGGTGTTTTATGTTATTGTTTTAAAGCATTTCTTTTAATATTTTTTTTGTTCTCTGTGCAACAGGGTAACTTATTATATTCATTATTCCTACATAGAATTCTACAGTTTTATACATGTCGGCAGGTGCCAATGTATTCTGAAACGTGTACGTTAACATGATATTTTTACAGCTTGAAATGATAAAAAAAATAGTTTCAAATCATTTATTTGCTTAATTATTAGTATTCCAGAGGTCTAAGATAACAAAGTTATCAAACTCCCAAACGTTTTTTTCATTGCACTCATAAAGGCACAAATTTTGAACTATATTTTTAGAGAAATACGTACACACATGTAAAATTTAAGCATACAGTCTATCCCTGTTAACGCTAGTTGCTCCAGACCAATCCAAATTATCTTATTGTACCAAAAAGAATGAACATTGGACTGATTGAAATTGACACCAGTTGAATAACCTTTTTATCATAAAATGCTGTTGTATCCTTGCTCATTAGGATGGGAGTAAACTGTACTATCGGTATTGCATCTGTGAAAGGAGCCCTAACATGTGACGGCATCCATTTTTCTTGGAGTGAATTCATTTTAATACATTCTGCTCCAATTTTACATACGTACAGTCTGTGTCAAATCAAATGGTACAGTTGGGAAACATTTTTGTATTGTATGAAGGGTAGTAACAACCTAATAATGCCTGGTATTTCCATAAAGCAGGAACAATTAGCTTTCTTCTGCAATTTTTTTTCATCCCATTTGGTGCTGTAGATCTTGAGATATGACTAGTTTTCTACAATCGTTAAAAATTCATTTTGCGCATGCCGTGCCATGCCTTTGTGTAGGTTTCAAACATAAGCCGCCAAACTGAACCAAAAAGAACAATAGGTTAACGAGGGGTTAATTCCCTTATCTTCACAAAGAAATTAGCATATCTTTTGTTCTACAACAGCAAAGTGTTTGATATAAATTGCATCAGCAAGAAAAATATAATGGCTTTAATTTGATACCATATACGTAACATTTTGAAAGATTTCATACCTAAGTGATTTTTCCCCTGACTGTACCATTCTTTTTGAAACAGACTGTATAACAAGAAATAATCCAAATAACTGGTTATCACAACTTGTTACCACAAAATAGCACAGAGACACATGTGCATACATATGAAATTGAGACCAGGATAATTTCTTAATTTTTCGATATCTTTGTCTATCTATGTTCGTTATAATAAGAGAGAACTGTAATACACTGTGAAAGATTCACTGTAACATAATCCTTTATGACATAAATTTGCTTCATGCCTCACCATTCTTTTAAAGGTATCTGTACTTTAGAAAAGTCTGTTGGAGTTTAAAATTTCATGTTTCACAATGAAATATGTACCATTTTTCAAACAAACTTATGTGAAGATTCCTTAAATAATAGAACCAATTCTATTATGAGGTTATCGTGGTGGTATGTGTTAATGCACTAATTGTATATGTATGATTATTTTGTGATGCTTTTGGATTTGAATAGATGAAATTAAAAGAATGAAATGAATGAATAAGACTAGCTTTAACATATGTTATCATACAGTCCACTCCCATTATAACAAGTAGATCAGGACCAAGTGAGGCATGGAGACCACATGTGCACACATTTTAGGTTGGCACCGGTAAATTTCCCCAAAAATTCATCTTATCTGTACTTACTGTAGTAGACTGTGAGCAGAAGAACAGTCATGTTCATGTACTTAGGCATAGTGTATGTTTGTTTGTTTATGAATGTCAGATGTAATACGGGTAACCAATCTTCAGGTTTTTACTGTTATTGAATCAGAAAATTTCAAGCTTTGCTTTTTCAATATAAATGTAAAAGTTACTTGAATGGCACTCATTTGTAACCTGAGAAAGAGAGGGGCTGACTTAGTGACACGACATTTGCTCCTGCGCCAATTGCTCCGGCCTTTCTTTTGTCTAAGATGTAGGGTTATGGTTAGGGTAGCTGTAGGGTTTTATGTTTTGTGTAGGGTTAGGATATAGTCATCTGTTGGGAGCCATAAGGGCGTTATTGCGTCTTACAGATGTTCCGTTGAGAGCCAGAAGGGCGCTATTACTGTACAAAGTCGATGGTAATAGCGCCCTTATAGCTCCCAACGGAACATCCTTGATCTGCAATAGCGCCCTTTTGGCTCCAAGCCGACGAAGTGTTAAGTCAAGGGTTGAAGTTGATCATTCAATAATTGTATGGAATTTGAAGGAGAGCAATTGTCGCTGGAGCAATGGTCATGGAATCGGCTGGCTGCTGTCCTAGATTGTTTTTCTGATAAATCACCTTTAATTGATTTTCAGTTATCTTCACTGTGATGTTCTTTACTCTGTTAGATGATGATTGGTTATAAATATTGTGTAATGTTTCGGCATGTGCTTCAATTACAAGAAAAAAACTAAACAGGAATATGCCTATTTGTAAAAATATGAAATGTTTCATATTGAATAAATGTCAAACAATTTTTCTTACAAAGACTTGCTTTTCTTCTTGTGCTTGTTTGTTGATATAGATAATTATATGAAGATTAAATAACTTTAACATGAATAATTTGTTTCATATTATTTTTTTTTGATAGGTATTATTAGAATTTTCATTTTTAATACTGTACATGTATTTCAATTTTATTTGATCAAGTACAATGTAGTATTTAATAGGAAGCTCTGATAGAGCATTAAATGATTAATAGATTTCCCCTCTATTATTCTTAACCTAGTTAAGCATTTGTACAAAAGTTTAGCAAGTTTAGCAAGTGTACAAAATAAGGATGCAGAGATCTTGATAATGGTCAATCATGCATTTTTAAATCTTCTCGAATATCTAGAATAGGTCTTTTTTATATATATATATTATAGACCTATACATGTAATAAAGCGAGAACAGCTTGTAAAACAATAAATCATAAAGCATAAAGAATGTTTGATAAAATCATAAAAGGAAGAGGAGTACGAGTGAAATTCTCTCAATATCTTATTGTTTATAAATTGAACTGTGTCTCTTGAAACTCCTTAAAAAAAAAACAAAAAACAACAACAACAACAAACAAACAAACAAAACAAAACAAAAACAAAAAACAAACAAAAAACAAAACGGAACAAGACAAAATGCACACACACGGAATCTTGACTCAAAATGTTAAGGAAGAAACAGATTGTGCGAGTGAGTTGGCAAGGAACAGAATGAGATTAAGAATTAAGAAAGAGTTGGACTTGCATTCATCCAGCAAGATTTGCAAGATTTTGCATTTTTAAATAGAAGGGGCGCCGATGGCAATTTTCTTAGTTATCATTCCATTAACAAGCCAATGTATGATTTTCAAGAAAAGAGGGGACACACCGACACGTCCTTGCACCCCGCCCGCGACCCGGATCAGCCACTGATGAGATCTACGGAAGATTACGAAGAAGAGTGGAGCTGAGGGGGGCGTGGCAAGACGGTGTTTTGCTTTCTTATCGATCACGATTAAATTGCCTTCTCGATATCGATCCACGTGTGCTGGTACGGCGCCGGTTCTTTGGTGGTCTTCCGGAGTCAAAGGTCGTTAACACGTTTGCAAATCTGTTGAAGAAAACCTTAGAATAATAGCTTGAAAAAGACCTGTAAAAGTTTCTCTCGCAATAATTTAGCTTCTGATGTTGATATAGAACTCAGGATATCTACATAATAAACTGTTAGTTAAAAATAAGTGAGTTACAGACTCATTTGGCGACTCTTCCTTGAACGTCGTAGAAAGAATCACAGCTGTGCGCCCGTCCGTGCCCGTGCCCGTGTGTCATCAGCTGTGGGCTAGAGTTTGTATACAAATCAGCCGGGAATCAAGCCTGCCTGACCTGAGCGGAGCGACCTGAACTGAGACTGACTGAAAGTGAAAGAACCAAGAATGTCTGGGGCACCGAATGGACTGTCTCCTGACTATGGAGATGTTGATATATCCAATGATATATCATCTTACATTGGTAAGATCATGAGATACTAAGAAAGAAAATAGATTCAAGTCTTTTAGTTTTATACCCAGTTATTGGGTGTCCGGACAGTCAATTTTAATTAGCCATTTGAAAGGGTTTACAAGCACTGTTTTCGCAGTATTTTAGCACAAAATGTTAAAAAATATTGTGGAGAACAAATATTGATGATGAAAAGAAGTATTAAAAATATATTTTTGGCTTAATCCTGATCCTGAGACAAAAAAACCAAGCTCCATTTTTGTTAAGTGTCCGGACACCCAACCCCCCATCCTACTCTTTAACTTGTTTAACATGTGAATCCATTTTCTTCTATTCTAAGTTGATATCCAGCTTTCTTAATTGAAGTCTTTAACAGTAAAAAAAAAAGAAAAAAAAAAAAGGAAAGAAAAAAATTAGGCTAGATCCACGTATGCACCCGAACATTCTGAGGCTGAGCCCACGCACCTTACACTACAGTCTCGCGATTGCGTTTTATGAATTGCTTTATATTTTAAAATAAAGACTTATACGTACCGTTTTCTAGATGACTTGGTTGTTGACAATATAGATATTCTTACATCTGTGTTGAGTCATCTGTTTTTCCTTCCAAAATGAGTAAATTTAGACTTGAAATCTTGAATTTGAAGATACGACACACACGTCTAGGTAAACTCACATGCTGTTTTCAAAAGAACGTAGAGGGCGAAAACACAAATAACGCCTTGCGGTAGTATTTAGGGTAAAGGTACTACTTCCGAGAGTACTTTTGCATTCCATTCTGATTATATCGCTGACCGATATATCAACTGAGGTCAAAGCAATAGATCTAATTAAAATAAAAAAAAAAAAATAGAAGAAGAAGAAAAAATAAAACAATAAAAACAATAAACCAGAAAGAAAGAAAAAAAAAGAAAAGAAAACAGAGGAAAAAAATGGGGAAAAAGGGAAGGAAAAAGAGAGAGAGAGGGAGAGAAAGAAGAAAGGCATGGAGGAAGAACGAGAAGAGACAGAAAAAGAGAGAGAAAAAAAAAAAACGAGAGAAAAAAGGGAAAGAGAAAGAGAGAGAGAGAAAAAAAGGAAGAGACTGAAAGAGAGAGACGGAGAGAAAAAAAAAGAAGAGAAGAAAATCATCGAGGAAAAAGAAAGAGAGAGAGAGAGAAAAGGAGAGCTAGAGAGAGAGGAGAGAGCGAAAAAAAAAGGAATGGAGACCAGAAAAAAAAGCTTTTAAAAAATACTAAGAGAGAGAGAGAGAGAGAGAGGGGGAAAAAAGAAAGAAGAAAAAGTATGATGGAGAAAAAGAAAGGAGAGATATAAACAAAAAAGAGAAGAAAAAGAAGAAAAGTGAGGAGAAAAAAAAAGAAGAGAGAGAGAGAAGAAAAAGAAGTAAGGAGAAAAAAAAACATAAAAAAGAAGAGAAGAAGAGAAATGGGGGGGGGGGGATGAAGGACAAGAAACAAATAATTAGGCCTAAAATAACTTTGCAAATTAGAAAAAGGCAAAATAAAAAATATATAAATAAAGAAAAGCAGTGGCAAAAATAGTTGTATCCAAATGCTTGCCATAATATCAACGCAAGAAGAAGTTTAGCAATGTACTTGCTAGGCTGACATCAATCAAAATTCATTTTATCTTTCAAATGTGAAGGTACTTCTCACACGTCTAGGTAAATAATTTGAAGACTTACAAGCTGTTTTCAAATTAAAGGGCTGACAATCCAAACAAGAGTTATCGATACTAGGCTGACTTCAATCGAGATTCACTTTATCTTTCGACAAGATCAGCATTACATGAAGCTTCGAGTCAACTCTACCTATATTTTTTTTCATTCGCTGAGGTACGATGATCTGAGGAATCACAAGCTCGCCCACACAACGGTATAGTACCACCGGTACCGAGGAATGTAATTTGAGCTTGCTTCTATGGCGATACCGAGTTTTGGAATAGGCCGAGTTGATTGGGTTGATTTGGGCCGACTTTTTTTAACAATATAGTATTTGCTGTGTGCTGTAGCGCCATTTGCAATAGGCGTCGACTACGGACATGACGGACAGGTCAAGGCAGTTAATGCGGTGAGTTTTCTCCTTTTTTCTATGTTTATAAGAAAAAAAAATTGTTTAAACTTGCATTACGTACAAAAAAAAGTGTGTAGTATAGTTTGGTGTAGTTATATTTCATCATGGGAATAGGAAAATAAAAAGAAAAGTGATCAAAAAAAATTATAGTTTTCTGGAAGGACTTGGTTAACGAGGTCGATACGTAGTATCGACCTCGTAGTAATGTGTGGCTAGATCTAGATTAGAGTCTTAAATCCTGTGGGCTTGGCAATGCTGGAGAACGGTGGATGAGGCCAGCCAAAATCAGTAGAATCTAACGTTAAAGATAGAACTAACAGTTAACTAACTTAATGTTACCAAGTATTGTTAAAAATTAATATTTTTTAATATAGATCTATAAAGTAGGCTAGTTTGTTTCATTTTTTTGGGGGAAAATATTGGTTAAACACTGGAAGAGCTGCCATTGTGCCAAGTTAAAAAAAAAAAATAAAAAAATAAAAATTGCGCAAGATTTTCATGATTCGCCGTCTATCATTCGCATCGCATTTGGAAGCAGTGCCGCACGCACGCAACACACGTTATTTTGTGTGCGCAAGCAGTAGCAATTTAAAAGGAGGAGCACGCGCACGCTACACATGTAGGACGTTGTAAGCTATCTTGCATATCGCCTGCATGAAAAAATCGCACTCGCAGGGCTTGATGTGCGACAAGACTGCCAATTTTTGGGGGGTTTTGAGGCCCCAAAATGGTAAAAATCTATAATAATTTTTTTTGTTGTTTTGTTTTTGTGTGAGACAGACCCTAAATGAGTGAGTCTCGCGCAAAATGTTGTTGCTTCCTATGGTGTGTGACAAAAAAAGAGAAAAAGATTTTTGTTGGTAAAAATTCCTTATTTCCTTTTTTCCCATGAATGCTTTAGTTTTTGAATTTGCGATACACTGTAGACTCTACTCTAATTTTGTTCAAACTTTTTGACCGACGGGCAACAAGGTCATCGGGTTAGAATCCAATGTAAGATTAAAATTATTTCTATTTTCTGTATGAAGTCAAGCTACTTCCTGTGTTGTTAGTGATTCATTTTTTTTTTTTTTTTTACTGATTTGAACAACAGAAGATACATACATGTGTTTGTCAGGTGTAAGATCTGTTTCTGTTAAAGTAACTCCTGTAGCCAGGAACTAGGAAAGCAGCTTTCAAAGTTGATCAACACCAAGCTGAATAACCAATTACATAAGAACCATTTTACCTCTAAGTTAATCAGTCATAGTGGCTGACCTTATAGACGACAGAAATTACTCTTGGGCCTTTTTTAATTAAAGTGGAGATAATGGCCGAGCTGGGATTCGAACTCACAACCTTGCAATTTTGAATCCAGTGCTCTAACCACTAGGCCACACGACCCGATAATTGAAAGAAAAATTGTTTGAAAGAAAAATGAGTCCTTTTGTTGCTAACCTTATGCGTTGCAGCTGGTTCTATATTACAGAAGTCAATTCTAATCTACATTATGTTTTCATCTTTATAAAAGGGCACACCATGGTGATCTCTTTTTAACATAATTAAGCAAATAATCATCGGAAATTGGGGGCACACTTTCAATTCTGTATCAATCTTGATCTTTCAGTTCTAAACGTATCTGATGAAAGATCTCATTTTAATACAGATTCAGTTCAAATGTCTGAAGAATATTATAGATTGTCTCATTGCCTGAAATCAAAAGGCAGCAAAAGGTGATTATTTGTTTTAGATTCCACATCTGAAAACATTCTTGTGAAGATCTTATAACACCCAGTGTGTATCGTCATTGAAAAAGTGTGTGGAGCGCCAGCTCTCCCTACTGCTGATTAAGTATTCACATAATTTCAGCATAAGAGTACGAGTGGATCTACTAACTTTGTAAAGTGTCAAATATCACTTGAGGTGTATTACATGTATTCTGCATAGTTCATGTGAGTGTTTTTTGCTGTTGTTGATGAGTTGATGCACTTTTTATAGATATTGTTTGCACATACACTAGTGGTCAAAAGTTTGAGTACACCTGCTATCAGCTACATTGTATGCCAGATCATTTTAGATCATTTTAAGTGCAAGAACTTCAGTCCAAATGTTGTTTGGGTACAAGAAACAAAGAATGCAAACAATCTATTCAATAAATATCAAATCACGCCTCTTTAGAATTCAGAAATTGGTCAAAATATACAAAAAGTGCAAAAACATGATATTGCACTTCATTTTTGAAGAAATGGGATATCTCTGTCAATAACTATCCTATCAATGTGAAATTTTGTGAGGATGTTGAGGCACACGTAAAATATAGCTCTGGAACGGTTGGAAGTATTTTGAAATGTTTATTTCTAAATTATTGTTATTTATGCAAATTAGGTGTCTATTTTTACATAATAATTTATCAAAAAACATTGTTTTGAAACCTAGTCCTTTTAAAAAGTTGCTTAGTATAGTAATCAACAACATTGTAGAAAGATTAAGATTTCAATTGAATTATTGTGTATCCTTTTGTTTTACAATTTTCTTTTGTCTTCTATTGTTCTTATTATTATGTATTTCTTACATTTTTGGAGTCTTTTTGGTTTCAGAAATGCAAGCAAAATTCAATATTTTGTATTATTTAGGCCTGGCATGAAATAATACAATGTTGTTTAGCCAAAAAATACAGTGTGCAGTTATTATTAAAACAATACCCTCCACACACTTGTTAGGAAAAGTCATCAATATGCAAATGTGGGATTGGAAATGGTTGTGCAGCAGTCATGGATGATGTACATGTAAAGTTGGTTAAACTGGTTCTCAAACCTCACCCAGTCAGAATAGGATTAATTTAGTCTTTATATGAACTGTTACTACGAAGAAACCAATGTTAGAATACAAAAATTTTAGGTAGATTGCACACTAACAAAATATTTAAATTTTGCCTATTTGTACTCTGAATAAATTTTCTCATTTTTCTCATTGTTCTATTCCAGTTTCATTGTGCCTTGAGCTTTAGTCTCATCTTGGTTGTCTTAAAAATATCAAGATACATTTCTGAAACATAAAAAGACTCCAAAAATGTAAGAAATACATGTTCAACAACAATACATGTAGAAGACAAAGAAATATAATAAAACAAAAGAATACACAATAATTCAATTGAAATCTTAATACTTTTATGACAATTTTGTTGATTACTATACTAAGCAACTTTTTAAAAGAGATTGGGCTTCATAACAATATTTTTTGATAAATTATTGATAAATATGTAAAAATAGACACCTAATGTGCATATATAACAATAATTAAGAAATTATCATTTCAAAATACTTTCAAACGTTTCAGGGCTACATGTATATTTTACATGTTCCTAGACATTCTTGCAAAATTTCACATTGATAGGATTGTTATTGACAGAGATATTCCATTTCTTCAAAAATCGAATAAATTAGTGCAATATCGAGTTTTTGCACTTTTTGTATATTTTGACCAATTTCTGAATTCTAAAGAGGCATGATGTGATGTTTATTGAATATAAAGTCTGTATAATGTGTTTCTTGTACTCTAACAAAGTTTTGAATGAAATTCTTGCACTTAAAATCAATTAAAATGATCTGAACATGCATACACATCTACATGTAGCTGACAGCAGGCGTACTCAAACGTTTGACCACTAGTGTACTCCAAATGATGTGACTATTGAAACGGATTAAAGCTATGATCTGTGATACATACATGTACATTTAACCCTCTCACTATTCAATCAATTGAGTGTAAAATGATAATAGTAGTAGCAATGATACAGATTTGACCTTATTGGATGGCAATACCCATTTTCCTCATAGTTTTCCCAACTTTGCTTATAGACTCATTACATGTATGTGATTTCCAGTAAAGGGAACAGAAATTGCCAAACTTTTACTTTGTATTTTCCTCATTAGGAATAAGCACCTAATGCATAATGACTACAATGTTCTAGCTGTACCCTTATGGAACTTATGGAGCCAACAATATTATTTGAGGCATTGTAATTTTGAAAGGAACAGGTTTATTGTGCAAGGTTTATTGTAGTCACATCCACCCTTTAGTTTAGTCATACATTTGATCTGTATTAGACTTTTCATAGTAAGCCCAAAATAACCCTTTAATACATGTACACACGTAGTCTGACTAATCAAAATGTGCATGTAAGTTCATCCCAGTTGATATATAATTAGGCCATTCATGCTTCTTGTGAGTATGCATTATTGACTTTAAAATGTCATAGGGAAAAAGAGGCAATTTTACATGTGACTTTAAATTTATAAAACAAGGGGATGCATTGTACTGTACATTGAATTTGTATAGAGAAAACATATATTTATCATAATATCAAAACTGCATTTTAACCAATTATACAGTGTGAAAAATGAACCCTCTGAAATAATCCCTTAAAAAGTTAGGTAGAAAGTTACCTGAACCTTTCACATTATTTACAACAAGGTGACTTCAGAGAAATCAATACAAAACATTTTTTGAAGAAGGGTCGTTCCATCGGGTTGGGGCAATTTCTGTGACATGGAAGCTAAGCTCAAGAATAGAAGTGTTTCAAATGAAATGGAATAATCATTGGAAGTTTAGCTACATTACCACTTCAATAAATTCCATTTGCACTTTGTAAATTGAATCAGAGTTACCAGATGTTCTAAAATACCACCGTTACAGGGGACATTTTTTTCATGATTTGCTTCATTTCTCTCTCCAAGCATCAATTTCAAGTCCCCAGTCTTCATCATATCACACAAGTATAACCCATACAATATTTCTACTGACTTTAATGGTTATTTCTGACAATTCAAAGCTGATTATGAAAGCAATGTGTACGTGAATGTATTCCATTTCTCCTGTGCCCTCATGTTGTGACCTCCCATTTATAATTTTTCCCTGAATTTTTGACAATGAAAAAGTTTACTGAAATGATTGCACTAGCCTAGAGAGTAAGGGAAAGGATGTCTTCTTATATTGAAATTGGTTTCAGTTGGAATCTTCTTCTGAAGGTAGTCCCTTCTTTAAGGAATACTGCCGTTACAGGGGACGTGTCCCCTGTAGCAGAGGTTCATTATTATCTGATCTAGCTATTGCATGCAGAAGTTTATTAAAATTTTAATACATTAATACATTGTGTAAGGCAATAATTTCATTATAATTTACTAATAAATTTTCTTTGAATATATTGAAATCATTTAGAACTGTAAATTGTTGTGCAAAATACATAGCTAATGAACATTTCAGGTAAGATGAATAATTGATAATTTGGACAACATTTATAGCCTACCAGAGTTTAAGGGGAAAATAATAAAGGCAGAATACAGAGTGAGGTACATGTAGTACACACTAGATAGTTGACATACTTTTGATATTGATGAGGTCCCCATGGGAGAAATGTGAACCGTTTTTTCCAAACGGATCATGAAATGTTGTTAAAAATAAATGGCCAATTTGCTATTTCTTTGAATGATAAAGGCAGTAAAATTGAATTTTATATCACAAGGAGGCAATATGGTAATCCAACAGACTTAATTTCTTTGAAATATCAATAAATTATGGTACTTATGCAAAGGAGGAAAATGTTTCATTTGTGGTACCACCGTTACGGAGGACATCAGGGTTAAAAACGCCCCTGAATCGTCCACGAAGTGTGCCGACTCAATTTTTTTAGTCTACCCCTGAAGACATTTCACATACGTAACTATAGCTCCCCCTGAAAAGCTGCTGATTTCTTTTATTTTCGAGATCAAAGAAGAAGTTTGAACCACCGTTACAAAATACAGGGGGACATCACGATCAAATTTGGGAAATGACACATATTTTTCTTGTTCTTTTTACATCTGTCAAACCAAGGTTTCCTATGATAATATTTCTATGACCGGCCATTTTATTTCCCCAATGGCAGCATGAGATGAGAGCAATCTATTTTGAATAAAATGTCACTTATACCTAAGTTACAATAAATCTGGAGGGGGACAACTCTTGTAATGGTGGTATGGCCTAACTTTGGATTTAATTTTTAAAGCTACTGTTAGCTTTTGCCATGAAACCTTCTACTTTTGAACATCATTATATTTACTTCAATAGAAATGTACATTTGCCTACCATTGCTATTTGACCTCAAATCGCCATAAATCGAAAATTGCACCGAAATTTTTGCCCTATCATATTGCCTATTTACCACCCCCACCCCCCATGAATGGCGCCCTCCATTGGCGAGGATGCGGCCGCGCGCGATCTAATACTATCCTCTAATCTCTTCGCCTCCGTCGAGATAAGTCGTACATTTTGCCTGCGCCAAAATAGCGTGTTTTTCTCCTTTTGGGACTACTTTGCGGTTTTTTGCGAGGTTTACTTCTCAGGGATAATCATATTGAGTATTCTGAGCTTTAATTTTGGGGTCTAGTTTTTTTGGTTTTGCCGAGATTTTGATAGTTTTATCTCTCGTGATGCGTTTACTTTTCTCGCTCTCTCTCCCGTAGACTTTCGTACGTTCCTTACTGTGTGTATGTAATACGTGTCGTAGTTTATCGTTTGAGTGTTGTGTGTGTTGCGGTGCACAGCTTGTTTGTGCTCCGCTTCTTGATAGACCCGCCTATTTACCCCCTTTTGTGTATTAACACTTTCTCTCTCTTCTTTATTTTCAGATTCATCATGTCTAATTTTCTTCTCGGCGCTTGCTTCATATAAAGGAAGCGGGTGAAGAAATTAGCGAGCAAGCGGTTTTTCTCGGAGAAGTCCCCCCTTGCGGGGTGAGAGCTTGTCGTTCGAGGAGGCGTTGGACGCTGTCCTTCCGCCTTTTCACACCTCGAACTTCGGTGAGTATTATTGGGTCGAACACCGGCGGACAAAGCCTAGCTGCTCGGAATTCGTCGGTCCCTCAGAGTACGGGCCGTTGATGACCGACGGGACTGGCGGCGTCCAGGACGATGACGATTACGGCCCTCGCGCCGGATCCGATAGTCCTTTGCCACGTTCGATCAACGGGAGATCTAAAACGGTTACTACATCGGTTTCACCCGGTGGCCGGTTCTCTGGTTAATTCAGTACTGGCTGAAGGCGCCGGGTTCATTTCTCTCACGGTGCCGAATCCCATTGTGCCTCGGGCTTCGCCTGGCATAACGCGATCGAGCTCGGTTTCTATATCGAGTTTGTCCGGACCGGATATCGGCGCCGTACCCTTAACTGAGGTAAATCGGATCCGCGAGTCGGTTTCCGTACCGGTTTTGGGAGTGAGTACCGTTCGAGACGGTCCTATATCCTCGGATAGTAGGCCGCCTGTCGGTTACTCACTAACCCGGATGAACACGCCCAGAGCTTTCGCTCTGTTACTTCGTCGGCGGTATCCGGCAGAGCGGGGTGTCCCCGTCTATATCCGGCCGCCCACCTTTGGTGCGGGGGTCCGCCTCGCTCCGTTTTCATCTCGGAGTGCGTCCCCTTCTGGTTCGGATACTACGTCCGTGAGACGTGTCCGTGTTTCGATCCCTTGCCGGTTTCTTTTTCGAAACCAGGGTCCGTTACAGCAGACGCTTCTTTGTTGGAGACAAGTCGGATTCCCACTTCGTCTTCCAATTCGGTTTCTTCTCGGATCGGTACCGCATTTGGTGGCGGGCCCTTCCGTAGCGAAGCGTCGTAGACTTACATTTTCGGATCCCGATCCGGTTCCTGCGCGGAACAGCGCCCCTTTACAGGCGGGCACTTTTGGTTCGGAGAGACGTCGTTCTTTGCCGAACCCGGATCCGGTTCTCGTTGGAATCCTGTTCCCCAGAGTTTGGCCACTCCCTTAACGGGTCGGCATCAACTACCGGATACCAATCCGGATAGTTTGTGTGTACCTCCGGAGGTTCGAGAGTGGGTTGAGCGTTACGAGGCAGCGGTACGTCACCCACTCCGACTCACTCTATGGGTAGGTCACACCCTCCGGTTGAGGAACTGGATGCTTCCTCATCAGAGGATGAGATTGTTTCGGTGGCTGATTCTCACGTCTCTTGTTTTGAATCTCATCCGACTCTCTTGTCCGCGCAATTCGGATAGGAATGTCATGCGGGATCCCTCCCAGTTGATGCATCGGCGGATTTTCATCCGACGGAGATGAACCTGAAGCCGTTGAGAGCTTCTTTAGCGAAGCGAGTGACGGGTTGTTTCATAAATACGTTCCAGATGTCGGAGTGACCCCTGAAACTTCGGAGGGACGTAAAGGTTTCTTTGGCGGGAAGGTCGAAAGCTGTTTCATCTTTCAGCTCCGAGTACAGGACATTCATAAAGAGGAATTTGTCTGTACTTCATCTCGACCGAAGAAAGCCTCACTAGATATTCGAAAACAAGTATCGGTATCTTTGTGGAAGGAGACGATGGTCTTTTAACACCTAAGTCCATCTCCCCGGAGGTTCTGAAGTTGGCTGATATGCTCGAGACCAGGGAAGAATTCTTTGTTGAAATCCGACAAAGGTGATGCTGACGTTCGTTTGCTATACAGGCGGTCTTCGTTTATTCTGTTTAAATGACATGCTCTTGGAACTCTTGGCTGCTCCAGGAGTTGGACATTTCTCCGCGCGGACCAGGCCGAGATTCTTTTGGCTCTTAGAGAGGTTTTCTCTCTCTTGTTCTCTCAGATTGCGGCTGCATCCACCTTGGTGGATAATGCCCGTAGAGTTCATGTTCTGAGACTCTTCATATCAAACAATCCCTCATTCCGGATTATGGTCAAGGAGATTGACGTGTCTTCCCCCTTTCTTTGTGGGAACAACTTGCGACAGCATCTTACAGAAAGAAGTGGATTCGCGTAAGAAGGCCAAGGAACTCTCTACATCAATTAGAGATGTTCGTCAGACTCCATCATCTTCTAGTTCCGCTAAATCTGGCTTCTTCAAAGCTCTCTTTTCAGGAGGGGCAAGGAAGAAGAAGAACAAGAAGACTTCCGTTCCTGCAGGTCGACCCCGCCAGCTCCTCTCAGGATCGTAGAGTAGCCGACTCTTCTCATGATTTTTATGATAGACAGGTGTCGTTTCAAGACCAGACTCCCCGTCGAGGACGTGGAAGTGGTAGGGCTCTTCCGCGAGGCGTCGCGAAGAGTCAGCCCTTTCGGCAGGGCGGGAAGCATTATTCCAGATGACTTCCCGAGTTCGCTTGGAGATCCGGTAGTGGTCGACTTCGGAAGTTTCTTCCAGCTTGGAAGTCAATCACGGTGATCAAGAACGGTCTTCGGATAGATCTAGAAAGAACCTCTTCCAAAAGGGGTTATCCGAAGTCGATCACCACCACAGTCGATCCTTTTTCAGGAGCATATCGTTTCGGAAGTTACCTCACTCCTGGAAAAGGACGCTGTCGAACGGGTGAAGAGATCACGACCGCCTGTGTCTCTCCCCCGTTTTTGTAATCCCCAAGCGTTCAGGATCGCTCAGGATGATCCTAAAATGAAGAGGATCAACAGGCACATCGCAAAGTCCCCCTTCAGGATGGACCATCTAGCCTCTATTCTCCGGCTCTCGGTCAGGACGATTTTGCGGTGTCCCTCGACCTGAGCGATGCCTATTTCCACGTCCCAAGACCCCTCGTCGAGGGATCTTTTGGGATTTGCCGTAGGAAAGGAGACTTTTCGCTTCAAAGCTCTTCCTTTCGGACTGCGCCCAGCTCCCAGAGTTTTCACCAGGGTGGTCTCAGCGTTGATGTCGTTCCTCAGGGGCAAGGGCCTTCGGATCTTTGCCTATAATAGACGATTGGTTCTCGTCGCCAATTCGGAGGTTCTGCTTTCTCACCCATCTTTCGCTGTAATAGTGGAAACAACCGAGAGTTTGGGATTCATGATCAACTGGTCCAAATCGGAATTCATTCCCTCCCGAACTCCGATTTACTTGGCGCCCAGTTGGATCTCAAGAATCAACTGGCTCGGCCGAGTCTCGAGAGGAGAGAACTCTGGTCAATCTTGCCGGGTCCCTCCTGAGCATGCGGAGGGTTCGAGCCGAGGTTTGGTTGAGATGGCTGGGTCTTTTAGCCAGTCTGGTGAGCATCTTGCCGAATGTCGTCTCTTTATGAGACCTTTCCAGCTACATCTCCTGAAGTTTTTCAGGCCGAATCTCAGCTCCCTTCTGGTCTGGATTCCTTTACCGATGGAGATCAAGAAGCTTCTCTCTCCTTGGACGAACCGTACCTTCCTTCTTCAGGGAAAGAGATTCAAGGACCTCCTTCCCTCAATTACAGTGACCACGGACGCGTCACTTCAAGGTTGGGGGGGCCATTGTCAAGGTCGGATGGTTTCCGGATCTTGGGCCCTTCCGAGGCCACTGCCTCACATCAACGTTCTGGAACTTTTGTCAGTTCTGTTTGTCCTCCAACGTTTCCGCGACCTGTTGGTGGGCCGTTCAGTGTTGATTCTCACGGACAACACCTCTGTGAAGGCTTACATCAACAAACAAGGAGGGACACACTCTTTGGAGTTGAACAGAGTAGCGTTCCTCCTTTGGGAATGGTGCAATCGGGAGGAGATCATCCCGGTGGCATCCCACATTCCGGGGGAGGACAATCTCATAGCGGATTTTCTATCCCGAGGTCGGTCGCTGCCATCGGAATGGATGTTGTCCCCTCATGTCTTCGAGTTAGTAATTCAGAGATTCGGGAGCCTGGAAATAGATCTGTTTGCAACCTCTCTGAACAACAGACTTCCTCGGTTTTGCTCCCGAGTCAGGGAGACTTCGGCTTTCGTGCTGGACGCGTTCTCTCTTCATTGGAAGGGGTGGAAGGCGTACGCCTTTCCACCATTCAAGCTGATACCTATGGTTCTCAGAAAGATCAGAGAGGATCGGGCGACAGTGGTCTTGATCGCTCCCCACTGGCCCGGTCGAGCCTGGTTCCAGGATCTGTTGCCCCTGTTAGTGGGGAACCGCTGCCCTTCCGGCCGTACGGACTTGGTCTCTCAACCTTTGTCGGGAGCTCTTCATGCGGATCCATCGCTCCTTCATCTCACTGCTTGGCCTCTATCGGCCAGCGGGCTAGGGATGAAGGCTTTTCGGACAGAGCAGCTGTGCTGCTAGTTGAGAGTAGACGGAAGTCGACTAGGATTGTTTACAATTCGCGCCTTGAGGCTTTCTTTGCCTGGTGCGAACCGCTGGGGGTGTCCCCCAGAGAGGCTCCTTTGCCTCTCATTGCCGACTTCCTTATTTCTCTGTTCGATAAGGGTAGGTCTATTTCGACGATTCGTGGATACCGTTCGGCTATTGCGGCCATTCATACTGGCTTTGATAATGGGGGATCGGTCTCGACCTCCCCCAACTCTCGGCGTTGCTTAGGGCCTTTTCTTAAAACGCCCTATTTCTAAACCCTTGACTCCAGCCTGGAGTCTTCCCAAGGTTTTGGAGGCTTTGTCAAAGCCTCCGTTCGAGCCTTTGAACTCGATTTCTCTGCTGAATCTGTCCATCAAGACAAGCTTTCTCTTAGCGATCTCTTCCGGACAAAGAGGAGTTCGCTACATGCTCTCTCATATCACCAGGTCATATTCGTTGGGAGAGACATGGGGTTCGCCTGATCCTGTTACATCATTCATCGCTAAGAACCAAACAGCCTCGTCGGGTTCTATCGAGATCTTCATTCGGCCTCTGACGGAGTTCTCGTCTATCAGAGAGGACAAGGTTTGGTGCCCCGTTAGGGCCCAAGTGGTATATCAAGAGAACGGAGAATCTTCGCAAATCTTCACAGTTGTTTGTTACTGCCCGTGAACCCCATAAAGGGTGTTCTAGAGATACGTTATCCGTTGGATAGTATCCGCTATCAAGGCTGCGGAGTGAGGGCCCTTGAAGAGGGATCTACTCCAAGGCCCATCAGACCAGGAGCATCAGCTCCTCTTGGCCCTATTTACAGGGGTCGGAGTGGAAGACATCTGCAAAGCGGCCTTTTGGCGTTCTGCAAATTCTTTTACCTCCTTTTACCTGAGAGATGTCGCCGCTAGTGAGGGTGTTTTCCTCCACCGCACCTCTCAAAGCGGCGGCATCCTCCATAGTTTCATAACCGTCATGTTTGCCCTCCCGACTTTTGTCGGTGGCTGGTCGTAGCAATGGTAGGCAAATGTTATATTCTATTGAAGTAAATCATAAAAATTAATTTCTAATTTTATTATTTACGATATGGAAATATACATTTGCCTACATTCCCTCCTCCGTCCCCCTATCCTTTGCAACATACGGAAGTTTCTGGGGCGAGAGAGTTAGAGGATGAGTATTAGATCGCGCGCGGGCGCATCCTCGCCAATGGAGGGCGCCATTCATGGGGGGTGGGGGGGTAAATAGGCAATATGATAGGGCAAAAATTTCGGTGCAATTTCGATTATGGCGATTTGAGGTCAAATAGCAATGGTAGGCAAATGTATATTTCCATATCGTAAATAATAAAATTAGAAATTAATTTTTATGATTGCATGGTAAAAACAACTACAGATTTATGGCTCAGTCATTAACTTTTGCTGATAATTATATCTGAAAGTTACATGTTTTCATGTCACACTTGGTACCCTCTAAAAATGAGGGGACAACAGGAAATAAAGGCACACCAACACTTATCAGTTTTTTAGAATCACAGAATTTATTCATCATAAGATCAAATAAACACTTGCCTTCAAATAAAACCTTCTTACAATATAATAATAATAATAATAATTTTTTTTTTAAAAAGAATAATACAAGATATGTGGGATGTACACAAAAATATGCTGTTGCCCCAACACTGTGGAATGACCCAGAAGCAAAATAAAAATAGTCACATAATGGTGACAATTTAATGATGCTTTTTCTAAAAAGCTGAGCTTAATAATATGGTTTTCAATGATTTTAGATTTTAAAACACACACACACACACACACACAAACAAACAAAAAACGATAAGATACAAAGGTACATGTAGTATTAAATACAATAAGAAGAAAGATAGAAAGATAATAAAGTAGGTAGAGAATGAAAAATAAAAGACAGTGTACGAAGGACATCATCAATTCAATCTCCACTGAAATGTAAAAATATTGTTACAGTACTGGCACCAAATTATTTGCATTATGGCACACATGACTACATCTCTCAACAAAGAATATGCCCAAATCTATATTAATCATTGGCATGATTTGTAAACAAGGTCTGCATATGACATCTTTTATAAACTGCAGACAAGGTGAACTTTGGCATTTTTATTTCTATGAAGCATTTTGGGTACTGTAAATACTGCCACCTATTCTACTTCAGTCAAGGGGTTGTCTGATCTACCAGTATGTACAGTCTATAAATATGAATTTTTTGTATCTGTACATGATCTACGTACTTGGTTTATAGTTTTGGTACGATTGAATAACTTAATATACCAATTTATGTACATTGGTTTCGGATAAAACACTCCTACATGTATCCTACATAAAAGATTCTAAGCAATTTTAAATTTCAATTTCAATTTAGTGTCCTCTATTGGTGGTGATATCTTTTCCTATATCTTCCAAATTACGATCTTTGTCAGAAAGCTATATATTCAGAGGAATTATCCTGAAATTTTAAGCAATTAAATTTCTTGTCTTGAAGAAAATTACAACCAACAAGTTTGGGGGAGGGGGGTTGATATTTTGTATTATGTCCCCCTACCTTCAAAATAGTGGCGGCAGGTCATATTTCCCCAGGATCTATGCCCATGATATTAAAAAATTAGTAAAAAAAAAAGAAAGAAGTAAAATGAAGAATTAAATTAACAAACTCTCAGTCGATTGAATTTGGAGGAGACAGACCATATACTGTGCGTCCCCAAAAGAACTATACACTTTTGAAGTGGCTACCAAATAAACAAATATATGGTTCCTGGGAAAAAAGTTTAGACCTATATGAAGCTCATATCCTCAACTATCATTATGACACAAAAAATTCTGAAAATAACCCATTCTTCAGTGAACAGTGCCCACTTTTGTGAAGAACACAAAAATTAGCCTGAGCAGGAATTCGGTATTCGTTTATCACCTTTGTATGGCACGCCAGTAGGGAATCAAAGTATAATGGAATAAATCAGCCAACAAAGACAAAATAAACTGAATTCAAAGCAAAAATCAATGATATGAAAACAAAACGGTGAAAAAATACATATGTGTATAATTTTGAATGTTTATATCTCACTTTCGGTATATTTTTTACTATGTTAGCCAAGTTATTCCATTATTCTTTGATTCCCTACTGGCGTGCCATACCAAGGTGATAAATTAATACCAAATTCCTGCGCAGGCTGTTTTTTGTGTCCTTCACAAAAGTGGGCATTGCTCACTGAAGAATGTGCTATTTTCAGAATGTTTTGTGTCATAATGATAGTTGAGGATATGAGCTTTATACATGTATAAACCTTTTCCCCAACAATCATATATTTTTTATTTGATAGCCATTTGAAAAGTGTATAGTTCTTTTTGGGACGCACTGTATAGCATTTTCTTAAATCGAACTTGATTATTAAAAAAGCACTACATATATCTAAAGGACAAATTAAGTCTGTAAATATACATGTATGTTGTACTTTGTCCCAGTCTGCAAATAATGTTCTTAGACAGTGGTATTGCCACGTTGTATGTTGACTTAAATAGCGCCATTGAAATCTAACTGATGGAATTCATTTCTGATTTTTGGTGTTTTAAAGAAGAAAAAAAACCAAGTCTTTTTGAGCTCATTTTGAGGCAGCCAGCCATGGATTAAAAACCAATTCTTTTTATGGCAACAGTATTGTATGTCATTGTCACTTGATTTTGATTGTTTCTGTTGTCTATTAGTACTGCAGTCAGTAACAATCGTTGCAGTTCTCAATCATATCAGCATTGATCAAATATGTGCTTTTGTTGAGATCAAGTCAAGCGAAGGAGGATACTGATCATATGACTCGATTCTGTCGTTCCTGTGCCGTTTCAATAGGGCAACATTTCCACTGAAAGAAGCTGTCTACCTATTAAATTGCTAACTTGGCCTTGTAGTATTTTGATAATAACCAGCATACATGCACAGATCTTGTTCTCTGACTGGTATTTACGCGAGGGGGTGTGTATGCATTTTGTAAATTCAGTATGTGCATGTAGCTGCCTGCAATATCGACTGATTATTCGCATGATTGCTAACAGGTGTTGTTCTAGCCCGTCACATCTCATGACCAAGGTTCTATAGAATCTATTATCATTGGCAACGTCATCGAACCCAATATTGACTGTATTGACGTACTGGTATCACCACCTTCACAATGTATAACACAGCGTATTATCAGTCGTTTGGTGTTGGAGTTAATATACCTGTGGCGTCTCTCTTGAAGGATTTCCCCTGTGATGGAACCTCCATCCACAGCGAGCTGTGATATTGGTGTCCAGACATCAACGCCAAGTTTGAATTCGCGCTCCCCTATCCTTGATCACAGACTATACAACTTTGACGACGGCGACTCCGAGTGGAGTTTTCTAGACATGGAGACGACACCAGCATCAGATAACGAAGGGACTGTCGGGTCAAAGTCGGCAAGGAAGCCGGAGGATGGGTCAAGTCAGAACGTTTCGTCGCCGGGGGAAGACGGCTACTGTTCGCAAGAAGAAGGTAATGAGTTGGGGACGGACGATCAAAGTTACAAGTCTCCTCTCAAGAGTGCCCCAAGCTATCAGACTTATCTAGCTTTAGTTCCAGACCTAGATGGTGCCGATTCTGAACCCGAGTCCCCTGGGCACAAAGAAGACTACACCTCTACTGCCACAACTGCCACAAGTACCTCGTCCTATTCATCAACGACTCCTGCCATAACAGGTTTATAGATTGTTTCAAGATAATATCGAAAAACATCACTTAATTATGTCCATTGGTATTGGGTTTCACATACGTCATCTGACACAATGTACTTGAACAAAACAAATTAAATATTCAATGTTTCATTGATCATTTTGAGTGACATCATCTAATAGACAGCTCCTAATTGCCATGGTTACAACATGTACTACATGTACATGCACCAGATTTAAAAGGCCATCTCACTTTGTACATTACTATAATATGTATCCATTCATTTTCTCATTACAATTTGAAAAAAAGAAAGATAATTTATTAAGCTACAAATTATATTTTTAATTGATTAAAAGTGAACCTGATTATTTGAATGCTACGTTGAAGGCCAAAAATTAATTTACATTTGCCGTCAGCATATCGAGTTGGTTGATGGAGATACTATATAAACGATTCAGAGTTACAGTATCTTTTAAATAGTTTTAAAGTCCAAGTTTGAAATTGGTCATTAGCGCAACATACATGTACATGTATGTATGTTTGCTCAGTTTAGGAGTTACGTGACTTTAGATGTGCAAACAGCCTTGGAGCGTTTTATGATCTCAGATAATCACATCCTTCTCTTCATGGTAAGGCTAATGAAGGTTCCAGAATTTGTCTTCGAGCTTGCTACCTCGATTCACTATCAGTTATCCTCCCAGATTTATTGATAAGGATAAAGATTAAATCGATATGATCAAAGATTGTGACCTTACCATTTACTGAGAAGTATTATTGTCTTCTCATGTTTACAAACACATGTTTACAAACACATACAAACACATCATCATTATTTTAGTTTCCAGACAAAATCTATATTATTAAAATCATTTGGTTGAAATGTCACCGAGGAAATTCAGGTAATGATAGGCCTACTGAGTACTTTTATTGTCAGTGCAGACAATGAAAACAATATTATAACTTTGCATACTTTGTCCTTTGATAAAATGTGTTGTTTTTTTTCTTCTTTTTTTCTGAATATATAAAAAAACTCTAAAATAAAAAAATTTAACTAACAAAAGAGATTTAATCAATTCATGAATGAAACATACAGTCAATAGTACAATGTAGTCTAGGGCAGGGCTTTTCAACTGTATACATACATTACATGTATTCAGAAATATTTCATGATTAGGGCCCTTATTTGTATACCTTTTCTTACTTGTCAGTCAATATGGCATTGTTTATTTAGAATATATGGTACATAATTATTATACAATATGAGATCCAGTAGGTGATATACATGTACATGATAGAGTATGTACATTATACATTCTATCATCCTTTTATCTCCCATCAGATAATATTTATTTGGTGACCTCAATTTAATTATTAAAGCAGTACATGAGGAATATTGGTTTCAACAATTATCATTTGCCTAAAGTTCCTTGTTTGTTTTACCATCCAATTTCAATTCTATAATAGGTCTATGGCGTCACATAGGTCTCTATTGAGAGATGACTCAAAACAAAATAAAGGGACACAGACTTTAGTTTGGGAATTGATAACGATTCAATGTGAAAGTAAAATGTGTGCTAATCCTTGATTGCAATAAAGCCAGGCAGTGTGTATGCATACATACAATGAACATTTGTACATGCACTACCAAAAATAAGTACACTTTTATTACATGATCTGTTTAAATCTGAACTGTTACATAGTTATTGTGTAAATCATATCCGATTCAGCATTTCTCCCATCTGATAGCATGTACTTTGGACCCTATTATTGTGTGCTTGATATTGATATTCTGGAATTACTTTGCATCCTGGAGAAATTTGTTTCATTGGTGTGAATTACTGTCTCTTCATTTGTGTGTCAGTAGCTGGTTTCAAGTGCTTTTAATTCAGTTTGTTTTGCCTGCATACTCGGTTGTGATTATCTTTTGAGCAACATGTCAAATTTTTACAATAACGATATGTGTAAGTATTTTATATATATATATATATTTTTTTTTTATAGGCCAAAGGGGGAAGGGGGAGGGGGGAGAGAAGACATGATAATTTTGAGGTGTATTATTACACATTCTATCAGCTATTTACATGTATTTCAGAACGTTCTTTAGAACTCTATTAGATCTAATTTAACCAAAACTAAAGTGCAAGTTTTGTGCTTCTGCATGTGATTGAATATTTGAACATTGTAGGCCTAAGTTATCAGTTGTTGCACAAACTTGATTTCATGCAGTTTTGGGGATATGGCTAGCATTTACAAACAGGGATGAAGTGGGACATTAAATTAGGATTAATTTGCATGGACAAGGAGCATTTTTCACTGGAGCATTTATATACGCTTGGTTGTAGTCATGTATTCATACAAAGTTTTAATAGACATTATCAGACCAGCAACTTACTTCCAGCTTCCCTTGCAAAGTAAACAGGAAGACTGAAAAGTTTGGAATCTTCTCAAATACTGTTCATTCACCATTTTCATTTCATTAACTACATGTACATACAATGTATATTTTAATGATTTGAATGTGTCAGGTGGGACTTGTACATTCAGATTCATCTAAATACATGTAGATGCGAGCATGGACCTATAACCTCTGAGGTTATACATGTAGGTCCATGATGCGAGGAACAAAAAAGAAAAAAAAGAAGGAAAAGTTAATAATTGGATGTCTTATGTAGGGCCTAGTATGGACTTATGTAAAAAAAAAAAAAAAAAAAAAATCACTCTTCTATTCTGAGGCTAAATTTGTAATGTGAATTGGTAAATTCATTTGTTATTATTTCATGCAGTGTCATTGTTATCTACAGTAGCTGTTGCAACTCATTAGTGGGATCTGGGGTAATGAAGTCATTATGACAGAAATTCAGTCCTTGAATTGATCAACATCAACTCCAAAAAAGATACTTTCTATTTTATATATTGCTGTACTGGTTTGTTTTCATGTACCATTTGAAGTGATGCAATAGAAGAGACCATGATGAATTTGCAAAGAATGCAGGCTTATATTATTTTGTAAATGTCATGTAGTAGAGGATATGATTACACTTTATAATTAGTGCAACAGCTGCAAATACAAATCATATTCATTTTGGATCTCTGAATATGGTTTTCTGGTAGTATTTCATAAATTATGATGTATATTGTATATAAAAAAAAAAAAAAAAATTGAATTTTACTGCCTTTATCATCCATGATATTTTACATTTGTATGTCTACATTCAAAGCTGAATTGATCACGTTTTCCCTGTTTTTCTAAAAAGAAAAAAAAAACAACAACTTTATGAGACTTATTTGTATTTCTTTTCTAGTTTCTGATGACCAGGCTGGAGGGAGGGGCGACTCCACCCCTCTGTTTGAGCAGTCACCAGCGAGCACCCCCAGTGAGTTAGCCAGCCCTACCAATGAGAACTTATCCATTGATGATGCAGAGAGGGAAAGGCTCAAAACAGAACTCGCCGAGGTATTTTTCGTTCAATATGATTGATGGTGAAAATGTCATTTAAGTGCAATTCATAAATATACTTTATTTATATTAGATGTCTAAATTCATGATCATGTACATACCTCTTAAATTAATACAATAGTTTTAAATATGGCAACAAGACTTTCATATAATGTACACAAACGTGTACATGTATTGTAGTAACCAAGATTTGATTTTTAAAAATTCTACAACTATCTATTTTTTTTTTAAAGATTTGAAACTTTAAATTTTCATCTTTATTTTCTTTTTAAGAAGACCAACAAACAATACTCCACCAAATTATGTGCAAATGGTGTTTAACAAAATTTTGTCTGGCTGTAATGTGCTAATTATTGAGCAAAACAGAATTTAACAAATTTGTAACATGGTGCACCATCACGTTCAGAACTCATGCATTGTGATTTTCTTTCTCTCAGGTTGAGTTAGACATTGAAGCACTAAGACAGACTCTGAGGGCCAAGGAGTTAAGAGCCAAAGAGATCAGAAGAAAGCTAGGTATCACACCTGTAGCAGTACTCCGCAATGACGTCAAGACGGGATGGACAAACTTCAAACAATCTAGCGCGTACGTATCCCATAATCCTCTTATACACAACACAACATATAATATTTTTCCAAGGAATAGATGCATTAAAGTGACAGAAAGTGATAGCAATTGTGATTAACATTTAAAATGAAGAAAAATTGCATGGTACATGCACAAGAACCTTCATGGATTTTCAACAATTTCAGTACTCAACATAACGGCTTTGTCACTCCAAGCCAGTTATGACCACCTTTGTAAAACTGGCCATTTTCACATGTTCAAGCATACTTGTAACTGAGTAGCATTATTACTACCCTCAGCCATTTTCAAAACACATTTTCTTGGAATACAGTGATGAGAAGTTTTTAAGACAACTTTTGGAAGTGTACATTCTATTTATATGCTCTGTATACCAACAGCCTTTCACTATTACAGGCTAGATTGTACCACATTGTGTAACCAAGGAGGTATTACATTGATCAACTGCTGTAATATCTCCTCATGGTGTACTCGAGAGCCTACAACTGTGAATACTGATCACCAGGAAGTATCATCAACAAACAATAAATATATGTTTACAAGTCGGCCCAAAGTTTGAATATTTCATCAACCACGTATTGAAAAAAAAAAATTGTTTACAGTCTGTGAGACCATTGAAATTATACTTGTCAAGGGAGCTGACATATATGTACAATGTATTTTTAGAGTAATAGAAGGCTTGCAACTTATTATAGGATTTTAGGATTTTATTGTTCATCATCATGAAGTCACTCCTGAACTGTACCAAAAGTTTCTGTGTGTTTTTTTTTTATTGTGTTTTTGTTTAAAACTGAACCGTAACTAATAAGGAGTTTAGTAGTATTTGTTTGATTTTTGCTATTTTATATTATTGTTGTCCTTTGTTTTGTATTCCCTTTTTCCCAGTCAGAGTTCTAGTTTTCAGGTTTTATTTTTGATATCCCCCTTTCCCCCCACATTGCTTATATAGTCTGTAACTTTTTTCAATTTTTCTTTAGCCTTCAATGCACACATAAAATAAGATGTCTTCACCAGATAAAATAATTTGTTATTAAAGGAATTGTTTTTAAAGAAATATTAAAAAAAATAAAAAAAATAATATTCATTTAAAGAGAAATATGACCTCAAGCAAACAATAGGCCTGGGCTAAATTTCTTGAAGCAAATGTGCATTAATGGTTATACACTATATACAGTAGCTGTTAATTATGCTAAAATTGACCTTTACCCTCTAGCTATGTGAATACGTCAACCAAGTTAGCGGAGTGGAACGAATCCATTGCCAAGTCAGAGGCGTATGTACAGCAACCCTTTTTTCCCCCTTCCTCCTCCTCTCTAGTTGTTCATTGGTGTTTCCTGCCTCTTTCCTGCATCTTTGCATAATCTCATACAACATTCATGTATTACAGGATGAATCTAGATAGATCCAGTTCAATCCAGATTAATCCAGATCTCCAGATCAATTTAGATTGAGTTCAATCTAGTATTCCCTTGTTCTAACTATGTTAAGAGCTGGGTTTTTAAACTATAAATGCACAAATCATGTATTCCTGACTGGATTGGTCTGGATTAGACTGGACTGGAAACTGGATTGGTCTGGTTCAGACTGGATTGGTCTGGATTAGTCCAGATCATCAAAGTACTGTATATATATGAACAGAGTCTCTCTTGCATCTTCCCTTCCTGCATCATGTGTAGAGAATTTTAGCATACATGTAGATCTGTATTAACCTATGATCTGTATCACATACTGAATCTACATGTTAACCCTAAGGTTAAACCTGTTCCTGCTCTGAAAAGATAATCGAATATTCATTGGGTACTTGGCTATCAAATAAAATCGCATTTTTGTTATGGACATTGTATCTGAGCTGAATGTAGTTTTGTTCATTGTACACATGCACAAACATATTAATGATGACATATTTTAAAAATGTATCTGATTGTGCTCCATGCTTATTTAAAAAAAAAAAAAAAAAAAAAAAAAAAAAAAAAAATCACTTTTTAATTCTGCAGGCATGCCATTTCAAACCTCAATGGTCTTGCTCAAATAAATGTATTTGTTGTATGTGCAAAAAAAAACTTTCCAAAAGGGACAAAGTCCACTTTTCCAAAATTTTGAGAGCAATAAAAAAAATCACTCTTTGATAGACGCCTGGTCAAAATCTAGTATTCAAATTCATTATACTCTCTAAAGTTACAAGAGTATTTTATCCCTTTTAGAAAGAATCTCATGTATTGTGTGAGGAATTATGGAATAGCCTACAACATGTACAACATGTACAACTGTACAGTACTCAGGCTTACTATTTATGGTTACAGTTTGTATGTATACCAGTTGGCCTTTACTATCAATTCAATGTTTGGTCGTGCAGCTACAAGCTAAAGTTGCGCAGCATGGGTGGAAGGACTTCTCTCCTGTCTATATGTTGGAAGGGTATTACTTTATGAATTATACTTGTGGAGTGATGTACGGTTTTTTATCTGCTTTGAGAATGTTTTAAGACTTGGCAGAGAAACTAACCAACTTCTTGCAAAGAGAGTAACTAGTCAAAAAGTACATGTAAATGGACAAAATACATTTTCCTATTAAACTTTTGTTCATGAATGATCTCATCCAAACAAATAAGCTGTGTATTCAGGTTGAATGTCGCAACTTGCCAGGAAAGCTTAAATGCAGCTGAGCTGTATCTAATACTGACATGCAAGCTAGCGCTAATGGAAATATTAATGAATAACTGATTTTTATTTCTCAAACAGGCATAATTGCAGTGAGTCAACACACGATGCTGCATCATTTACTTATTTATCTTATTTCTATTTATATTTAAAGAAATATGTGCATGCAGTATTCAAAATAGAAATTTAGCCTACTGAACCATGATTTAAAGAGTTCTAAACAAAATGTGGAACAAATCTGTTTTACTGCAAGAAATAAATTTACTAACTGCAAGGCTCTATCATTGTTCTGAATTAATCCAGCCTTTTTTCTAAAGCTGTGCAGGAAATGGGAAGTAAAAGTTTGAATGTTGCTTTACATCATAAATACTTGAGAACACATTCTTTAAAATGTTTTGGAGCTTTATTATGTTTCCCTTCTTAATCAAAAGCTTTAGGATACTTATAATGTACATGTATTTAGGCACAATGATAATAGCCTCTTGAGAATTAGCTCATGAAATACCTAATTTAACTTCATATTCTTTTACTTTTTTTTCCAAAAGTCAGCAAAAAGTGGAAATTGTTCAAATACGTGTAACTTTCCCTTGTTTGTGACTTTGCTGCAATTTCTAGGTATGTTTGGACGAGTACCAAAGTTAAAAGTTGGAATGATTCTGTTTCGCAGTCTCCTTTGTAAGTTGGTCACATCCCCATACAATTGTGTGATCCTACTGACGAAGTTTGCCTTCATTCATAATATTGGTTTTGTCATTTTTTTGGAGAATGCTTTGAAGTTACAAACTTATTCAAACCTAGTTTGAAAGATGAAGAGATACATATGTGTGTGAATACATGTAATGCTTTTTCATTCAATTGTTTTTTAGCTTGATTAACCTACAATGTAGTAATGCATGCCTGCCTGTACACATATGATTGTTTTTCATAATACATTGATTTATTCATTAAAAGAGAGTAGGCCTTATGTACATCAGCATGGGAAACAGAATCAGTTAGATAATGTACAGTGTAGCTGAAATAAATGAAAAGGAGGCGGAAAAAATATTGTAAAAATATCACTAAAGTCTATCGAGAAATGGTATGGAACATAATGTCCTAGTATTGTATACTAAATTTAAGCAATTGTAAATTTTGACGGCAACTAGTTAAAGTTTGATGAAAACATACATTAAGAAAGAATTAGAAAATTCATTAAGTGTATTCATGAACGGTAATTAAATTTCAATTAAAGGGCAGATGAAAGAGATTACTATTACTGGCTTTGGAATTTCTTTTATTAGTGTTCTAAAGAGATATTTTGTCGTCAAATCATGCCATACATGTACATGTACTTCAATCTAATCACTTCCTTAAAAACAATATCTTTAAAAAAGATGCATTAAACACACACTCTGTTTCATAAATTTTCCATAATTTTCTTCTATTTTGATACATGTGGTTCCAAAGATTAAAAATTATTATTATTAAAATATACTTGGTAGTAGTATTTAATTCATTTTCGCATGTACATAATCTTCAAGACTCATCCTTCTCATTTTTCCAAGCGTTGAATTGTAAAACAAACTTCAATAATAAATGCAAAGAAACCAGCTGTGCCTATATATTCCAGCATTATGGAATCTAAACCATCTTCAGTTAGCCTCAACCATCATCATCATCTCATGTGCATGGACATCTACTGATCTTGAATATTTATTAACCATTCGTAACATAAATTAATAGTATTTTGTATTGATTTTCATATGAAATATTAATAAAACTACCATATAATTTTAAACATACAATGTAACGTTTAGAGTAATTTTGATTGAAAATCAGTTGTTGTTCTAGTGAATTAAGATGAATTTTTTTAAATTTCCATAATTGCCTTTTAAAACATCAGTGGGGTGTACCACAAAGACTTACGATTGATTAAAAGTTACGATTGATTTTTTTCTTGGTAGCCTCATCATGGACAGGATGCTCCAAAGTTGATGATCTTAATCCGAACTCTAGCCCTAACCCTACTCTTAATCATATCCAAATCCTAATCTATGACTGTGCCTGGTTTCCAAATTAGGCTGCCAAGAAAAAATCAATCGTAACTTTTAATCAATCGTAAGTCTTTGTGGTACACCCCACTGGATTAAGAAGCAATTTAGAATTGATACATGAAAATTCAATTCATATAGGAAAAAAAAAAAGCAAAAAGAAAAGAAGAAGAGGAAGAAAAAATAAGAAAAGAAGATCAGTAGTCTCTTCACAACAGTTTGGTCTTTAAAACTGTCTCCTGATTTATTCAAAATAAAAAAAGTGAAATTGACATGATGGCCATTAGAACTCTAAGGCTGTATTTGTTTCATTCTTTAAAACCACCATAGTTCAATATTTCTTCTATTTCTCTATCCCCTTTAACAATTAAATATATTGGACGCTGCACCCTATTCTCTGGTCGTGGCAATATACAAAATAATATAATAAATATCTGTGACGTTGTTCCTTCTAGGTATAACAAGACAAAGACAGGATTATCTAGCGCAGGACAGAAGACAGGAGCAGCCTTCAGTAGCTTTGGGTCAGCAGTCACCAAGAAACTGGGCGAAGTCAGGGAATCCACAGCTTTTAAGTCCTTTGAGGACAAAGTGTCAACAACGGCATCAACAATAAAGGTTTGAATGGATTCTTCATAATTATAGGCAGGGCTTTCTTTGGCTCCCTATCTTGTACATGGTAAAACTCATGAACATGGCAATTTCATCAAACAACATTTTTTTTACACCCTAACCAATTTTTCTCAGACTTTACCTAATTTCACCGATCATGGAATTAAAGTATAAGATCATTTACACCCTTTTCATATAAACTGGAAAGCAAATGTAATAAATCATATCAGGAAATTCCCTCATACATGTACAGGGGGTCAGACATACATACATGTACTCTGTGGAATTAGCCAGAATGTTTCTAAGGAGAATGTTCCTGCCATAAGGCAAAAAATACTAGCCTTTGATACAAATACTCACACTGTTGGCACAGAGTAGAAGAACATGTATAAGCAAGTTGTTATGATCTGTTCGTAAGCTTCAAGGATGAGCTCGTATGTGAGGGGGCTCGGATGGGAAGTTGCTTCAGAACATTTAATATATACAGTGCGTCCCAAATAAAAGTAAACCCACCTTTGAAAGCCTCGTATTAAAATGGTATAACTTATGTGTCAATAATTTTTACATCATGACAAAGTGTAACTCATATTCTATCCAGTGATACCAAAATTATACCTGTACTGTCATAGATGACTGAGCACTCAAGTTTGTTAAAAACTTTGGTCACAAACCATTTGTACCAAGTTTTCTCAGAAGCAGCCCTGGCTTTCTGATCATTCATCGTTTGTTTGATGTCAGCCCTCCTGAGCCCATTCATTAGGGACAAAGGATTACTTGGACTATTGAAACACAAAGGCTGCTTTTGCCCAAACTTGTGACAGGGTAGTTTTTACGCTTGTTTTTTAAAGCCTGACTGCTTAGTCATCCGTCACAACATTGGTATTTGATTGGTATTATTCAATAGGGTATGAGTTTATACTCTTTATCATGAAGTAAATTTCAAGGTCACAAAAGCTATAAAATTTTAATATGAGGTTCTCAAAATTGGGTTTACTTTTTTCTGGGATGCACTGTATAGCTAGGCAAAATTAAGTTCTACCTTCACCACAGTCTGTTTACAATTTTTAAAGAATGAACAAGAACGTTTTGAGAACTACTTTGGGGTGACAGATCCTAAACATTGGGTAAAAGTGACTGGTGATGTAATTAAACTTGACTGGTTTTCCTTTATTACATCTTCTAATCCTTTCTATGTTTTCTTTTAATTTTCCAAGCAGACAAAGGTTGCAGGACAAAAGCCAGATGAGGAGTCAAGTTTTGAAGATGTTCTCCAGAGCACTGCAAACCAGAGGACCCCGGACCCACAGCCAAATCCCCCTCTCCCTGAAGAAAAGGTCCCAATGTAAACGTACCCGTGGGCAATCATGTGTAGGAGAGAAAACACAATGAGCACTGGAATTGTTCACATTAGTAGTTCATCATTAATATTACCAGAAATCTCCAACCATTCATGGGTACCTTTATTCCTGAAATATAAAATGGACTTTTGTTTTTAATAAGCACTCTCCCAACATCGGGAACCACACTTTGATGAGGTATTCACTTTACCTAGAGGGGTGGTTTCTGATCTAAACTATTGACTTATAAATGGTACATCAGCGCAGTAAAGCATTGTTTATTGAAATAAATTTGTTTACATTGCTCGGTTGCACCTGCGACTTACAGTAAGAGAAATTTTTTTAGCATTAGAATTTGTTTGGATAACATTGGGTGACTTGATGATAAATTCTAAAACCAATGAATAATTGATCCAATGCTGCAACTACATTGTAGATCATCTATAGAACACACTATAAAAAAATCCAAATAGTAAAATCATAACAAGAAGGTTTGCATGTGTGTTACCAACTGTGAAGTGCTTTTGTAGCAGACATGCATGCTTGTAGTATACACAGTTTAATGCACTCGACTTGAAATCGTCTATTGTACAGTATAAACAAACGCTATTTCTTGATAGATTGTTTGATGTACATTAAGTATACATTCCTTTTGATCATGTAAAAGCTTAGACTTTCTAGATAGTGAACAGAATAGTAGGTAGAAAGAAGTGATCAAGTATGCAGCATCAGTTTAGAGAACTTTATCCAACTTTTGCTGTTTTAGCAAAACTATAATAAGAACAACTAGAAGTACTTCTATGCTAGGTGATCAACTGTCCTGTTATGCTCAATGTAACTAAATGTATCTTGTTCCAGACTTTGATCAAGGACTCACTTCAGTAAGTCCTTGCTTTGATATTATCAAATTGGAAACTCTTATCGGAAACTCAGTTGGAAATTCTTTATTACAAGATCCTTGGGACCAGAAATTTTGTTTGTTATATTAAAAAAAAAAAAAAAAAAATATATGTATAATTTCTTTTTGACGGGAGAAATGGCTACATGTAGTTATATCAGGTATTGTTATATCAGAACTTGAATATTGAGTTTCCACTTGATCTTTTTGTTGCCTGACTTATTTGAAATTAGGCAGGACACTATATGATATGTCGGAGGTACATGTACTAGGTTTATTAACATTACTTGATATACAAATGTATATGGCGTAAGAAGAATTTTTATCAATGAAAGCACATCCGTTTTAAAGTTGCAGATGAAAAAGAAAAAAAAAAAACATTTCACACTGGTTTCCAGCTAGAATTTTAGAGAAAAGCTGTATAGTCGAGTCCCTCATTTAAATTATTTACACAAACGAACATTTCAAAATATTTTAAGTCCAATATTTTGGCTGCCCTTAGATATTAAATCAGATTAAAACCACCATTCTTTTGCTCCTTAGTCAAAAGGACATTACCAACTCCATACATATTTTGTGAAGGAAATAGGGGAGGGGGGTGAATATATTAACTCATAATAGTTAATAAAACTGTCTTCAGCATATATATTTGTATTTATGTTGGTTATCATGGGATACATTCACTCTATATATTTAGCTCTTATATTTATCTCTTAACACTGTGCTTTATTTTTATTTTCAAATGCATTTTGATGTTTGTAATGTTTATCAACTTAATGTTGTATTTGTACATACGCAGTTCTATGGGACATTAAAAATGTCAGTTTGTGTTTGATTATAATGATTTATATTACTCTTCGAGTGAAAATCGTCGATGTTGTACTTGTATGAAGCTATTATTTGGATTCGGTAATGAATATTGTGTGAATCAATTGGGCTTAAATCAACAAAAAGTAATTTGAAATAACACTTACTTTTGCCTTGTCGCGTTTCGTAGACTTAATATACATTTTGCTAAAACTTGTATATTTATTTGTAATTCATTGGATTTGTTGATTGTCTGGACAATTATATGCTAATTACAAGAAAATAAACAGGTATAGTAGTGTTTGATATTTGTTTATTAATTAAGTTTATTTGTTTTCAAACAATTGCTTATTTTGTAAAAAGAAAGACTAGTCTACTAAATATATTCAAGAAACAAGATTATAAAAAGTACTGAATATTCAATTCTTCCCAGTTTAAAATGGCAGGGGACTCAAAAATGATCAGTTTAAGTAAATTGTATGTAATGTTCATATTATGTTAAATTATACATTTATTTTTAATTATATGTGCAACTTTTGTTGTTTTATATTCTACAAGTCTGTTATACTATTTGAAGAAAAAAACAAACATTTTAATGGAAATAGTGACCCATAATATGATTCAAGAGTGTACTGGGTTGTCATTATAAATCTATGAACAAATTATAATTATTTCTTAATTGATTTTATGTCATACATGAACAGTATTGTTCATGTAAAAGTAACGCATGTGAGAGGAGTTCCATGTAGTAATGTAAATGTTTTCAAGCTTGGAGATAATATTTGCAAACTGCCATTAATTGCTGGAGAAATTCACATGTATATTATTCTAAATTTTGCAGTCACACAAATGTCAATTCTCTTTGAAGGAAAAAGGTCTTTTCCTGCAGAAAAGTACCCATCGTAATGTAGATTTATAGCAAACTAAGAAAGAGAGATGAAATTACACGATTGTAAAACAAATAGAAGGCTCTCACGTTTATGAGTTTATAGAATCAACAGAATTGGGTAGATGACTATAGGCTTGAAGTGTGGCAGCATATTAATTTGGTACGTCACATACATGTCATTCCATGAAAATATGGTACACAAAAATTTGGATGAGAATTGATTTATTATTGGTCAGTAAATACATTATAATGTACATTTAAGGGGGCTATGGTGCATTAATACAGTATATATTTGTACATGCTTGATTGCAGGAGAACATAGATATTTACATACTGATTTTTGAAAGATATTTGGGCCTTTCAAACACCTTGTTCTAGTAAATGATCATAATTTGAGATTACTTTTCTTCATGCTACAATTGATAAAAGGCCTATAAAGGATCTTTATTATCAAAGAAAATTAAAAACACACAATACAAAGGCATTTCGTTTGAGAGGACACTGAAATTTATTTAAGTTGAATATCAATGCTAGTAATAAAGTAGTAGTAGAACATCTGGTCATTTCAATATATTTTGTTGCCCTTTTCCATTCCACATCCAATATTGTAGCATGTTGTCTCACTGATGATTATCACTTAAATGCAGGTCATTATTACTTTCTTCTTTTTCTAGGGTTGATGCGTACATGTATTAACAAAATTAATAAACTACAAAAGATATTGTATTCTCCTTTGTTTCTTCTTGTTTTGTTTCTTCTGATAAAATAGACAGAAATAAAGTGGCTGTCAGTACGTACTTGTCTAATGAGTATTGTTCATATGGTCTCATCCTACATGGCGTAATTCTATTTCACCGACAACTAGATTGTCTAATTACCTTTTGGTCTAATTACCTTTTGGTCTAATTACTACTTTGCCTATTTACCATTTTGTCCAATTCTCACTTGGTCTAACACTACTTAAAATTCCTGTAATAAAAACTTAACTGGTAATACCCCAATTATTATAAGCCCATGTGGTATTAGACATCGGGAGAATGGGACTAACTGGTGTTAACCCTATTATGACTGGGGGGGGGGGGTCAAATTAACCCCCCCAGTCAAAATCTCCTCTTGAAAAGCCCAGTCAGAATAGGGTTAAACCAAGTGGATAGGCGAGTGCATAAAAGAGTGAGAAAGTCGGAGGAAGAGCAAAAAAGGGCAATTCATTGGAACATTTCACTATTGGAATGCTAATTCACATGCATTTATTTGTAATTCCCTTGAGTATTTTGTTATTAATGAAGCGATTCTCCCTGTCTCAATTTAAAAAAAATGTGCTCAGTATGACATGATACCATTTTTACAATAGTTACAACAGAAGTAGTTGTATTCTAACAGTTTCAGTATGAAAATTAGTACTTCTTTGGTAGCTCAATAAACATATACCCAAACAGTGAACATTGTGTTTATCAAATCTTGTTCCAGCTGAAACTCTTGACTTCAGACCGTTAAATGGTTGCATACTACATACAAAAATATTGGCTTATACCACTGCCAAAGTTTTAATGGATTTCAAAAACAAAAACTAGCAAAAATGTCTGTGAGCCCGTAATTCGATGTACCTGTTCTCGAAAAGATTTTCTCATATGGTATTAAAGTATGTATTAATTAAATTGCATTCTACTCTCATTTTAACAAGTTGCTCTGGACTACACCAAATAGTTCTTTTCAAACAAGAATTATAACCTCAAAGGACTTTTCAAGTCCTCTCTGTATATCAAATTGTTCTTAACGCTTCATAAGTCTTGATTTGACTTGGGCAAGGTAGATGCACCAAGAAAAAAAAATTGTTGTGAAAATAGAAAAATCTCGACCAAGCCCTTATTCCCTTCGACCTTTACTTATAGTTTGTCACAAGTATTATTTGTTAAGAATAAATGCAATCATAAGTCTTTTTTTCTCACCCTCCTTCATAATGTACAAACTTTCTTTGGAAAACTGCTGAATTGCCAAAAACAATTCTGTATATCTACATGTACATGTATAGAGGGATAATTCAAAGTTTACATAGCCCTCTGATGATATTAAATTTCAAGAAAAACTAGCCTGCACAAGTTATTTGGATCATATAGTTTGTGATCCACATCCAGTTTGTCTAATTACATTTCGGTCTTATTCCCACTTGGCCTATTTACCATTTTTTCTTGTTTTCCTAAATGCAATTAGGCCAATTGGCTATTAGATGAATAGGTCATTAGACCAAGTGAAAATTAGACCAAGTATATATTAGACGAATTGTAAATTAGACCAAATAGTAGACCAAATAGGTTTAGCTCATGCGGTATTAGACAGTCAGAGAATTATAACAACTGGAAATAAACCATCATTAACTGCAGCTGACAGGATTGCATGGAGAAAAGATGCGCTTCCGCTGCTCTCGGATCCCCCTCCAAAGCATAACGCAAATTCAAAGTGATTATCTACATGTAAATAAATCTAATCAATCTCTTCATTATCAGGCAGTGGTGACCTATGTCTACTTTTATGTTTATGTTTACTATGATGATGACGATGTTTGTGGCGGTGACTGTCCCTACTACGGGAGCTGCTGCGACTCCGATCGCCTCTTCTACTGCTTCGATCCCTGCTCCTTGATCGTCGACGTCGATCCCTGCTCCGTGATCGTCGATGTCGATCCAGATGCCTTGAAGAGGTGGAGCTACCCTCTCTTGATCTGGAGTGCGTTCTGTAGGAGTAAAACCATAATGATTTTTGATTTTTGAGGTGTTGTTTAATATTTACCATGCGATTGTGTACAATCGGCAATTCAGGGGAGAGTTTAATGAAAGGACTTGACGGATATTTTATCTGACAACTTCACAAGTCATGTTTTATCCGATAGTTACCGTAGTAACAATGCTTCTCAGCCAATCAAAAGCAAATAAAGATGTCAGATCTGACAACTTTTCAGATAACAGGGATGCCACTTTTCCGATTTTACCTGGAATTCCGTTTTTTTCCCTTTTATCTGTCTTATTTCTGGGTTCCCGACTTTTCCTGTTTTCTGTAAAGAAAAAAAATCAGAATAATCGCCCACTGACTGACTGCGCGTGCGTTGAAAAATGCGGAAGAAAAAAGAAATTTTGACGGTAAAAAGACTGAAGTCATTTTTAGACTACTTAAGTACTACGCAATGTGTGGATTATGTACGTAATTCGTATTTTTTTATGAAAACGACTGTACCACAATTCTAGCAATCTTGCCCACATGGTCTGTTTTGTGAACAAGCGTACATGTGGGTTTTGTGCAGAGTGAGCGGAACTATGCCTTGCTGTCGCCCCAGCGCTCCAGGATACACCTTATTTCCTTGTGAGTTTTTTGTTCGCAATCGTGCCTGCCGGGGACTTCGCTACTCTGGATTTTTTTAATGGATTAATAGTTGTGGAATAATATGTGCCATGGATGTAGAAAGAGGATCACACCTGACCAGAAAATTGACAGTGCAATCAAAAATAAAATTTAGATGGAAATTGCTAGAGAAGAAATACAGCCGCGTAATATTTCTATATCGGACTAAAGTTACTTCCGAAATCAAATTTGCTTACACTACAGAAGCATTGGAATAAAAGTTTTGTCCTGTGGTGAAACATGGAATTTTGGATGCCCATAATACTTCATCAAGATTAGAATTAAAAATGGATACTATTTCTATTTGAAGTCTACTCTGCCTTGCCTTCATCTTTATGTTTGATTTTGAGTGAGTAGATTAGATTTTTGAATTTTTTTAATGATTTTTTTTTATTTTTCTATTTTTAATTATTGCATGAAAATTACACATAAATTTGGGTTAATTTGGGGGAAAATCATTCAAATAATAGGCCAGGTAGCAGCAACAGAGCATCTGGAACCCCAGAGCTTCCAGTGCCCTAGGTGGGCCCTGAACCCTGGCCTAATGGGACTTCGCGCTACGCACTCCTGCCCGCCAAAAATTTTCAGGGTTTTTGGAGGACACCTAGTGGCATCCCCGAGACAAGAAATGTCGATGAAATGCCCCCTGGTCTGACAAGTTGTCAGATCGACATGTTTACTTGATTTTGATTAGCTGAGAAACATTGTTGCTATAGTAACTGTCAGTTAAAACAGGATTTGTCAGACAAATTATCTGACAAGTCCTTTCACGAAACACTCCCCTGGTTATCAATAGTTACATTGTAGCTTGGCAAGCTGGAAGGCCTTTGGAGGGGAACCCCAATTAGACTGATCCAATTTGGTTGCTTCTACTTAGATATAAACATTTTTCCCCCTCTTTTTAACATTGCATATGTATGTACAAACTAAAGTGCATGTGTGTTTAACTGATGCAATATAAGTTAGTCCATTTAGCACCTACATTTGTACCAGCTGAAGAAAGGCCACTAGGATGTTTCTTAGTTCCTGCTCAGATTTTAGTGATGATCTAGTAAAGTGGCAAGTGATAGCACTTAAGCTAATTAGCTTTCCGTTTCCTTTCTGACTCAAATGAAAAAACAGATAAAAACAAATTTTGAATAACTATATTACAATTCTTTGGATTAATAGCTATCTTTACAAAATACTCGTAAAACTACATACATGTAGATGTAACACAGAGGGTCAACAATATTTACCTTTCATGCATCCTGCTTTCATCTTCTTCTTCTTTGGAAGGACTTATGGTGTCTTCCAAGAACTTCATATGAGCATCAATGATATCTCTCATTACCTGCCATACAAATTTAAAAGCGAAAATAAATTCAAATAAAGAACACAAATAGTGTTTGACAACAGGGAATAAATTTTCAACATTTATATATTAATATATAGTGCAAAAATTTCAACATTTATGAATATCTTTTTCTACGATATAAACCTACCTAAAATCTTTGTTTTTTGTATGCGTTGCATGGTATGCTGATTTTCCTATATTCGTATAGATGCAACAGCATATTGTCATTAATTTAGATTGGGCAAATGAGGAAAAATACTTTATTAACAGATAATGTGAAAATTTATTATATAACAATTTAGAATACAAACGGCGAGTAGTTTCCTTATGACATCACAGCTTTGTGACTGTGTTGCCTATTAGGTATAGCGATCAGATTTTGTTTGCATCTTTAAGATATTCATAACTTTTCCATTACAAGTCTGATTTTCTTTAATTTTTTAAAAATCTGTTTCTCTAATTTTTCTGCTTTTGATAAAAGCAACTTATTTTGTGTCCGGGCTTCCCCTCTATAAGGATCATGGAGATGGGCTGCAAAACTTACGTCTGTCCTAGATTTCTTTGTGATGTGGACATTCTTAGCTCGATAGCTTTGTCTTCGTCTCCTGTAGTCTCTCATCTCAGCCAGTACCTCTGCATGAGACTTGGGCTTATCCTTCTTATCTTCATCATCTACAATAATAATTGATTTGATAAACAGTTTCCATGTAGTGCAAACTACAAAATATCATGACCTAGTGGCTCAAAACCACCAATGATTTTGCCAAAATTAATTTTTTTAGTTTTATGAATTTCTGAAACTAGAGACCCCAAGCTTTCCAATGATATTAAAAGACTTAACCAAGTCAAATGTCACATTAGAGTAAGTTTTGTCTTATTTTGCAGATTTGGTTACTCTTTTTGTAACCTATTCTTGTTCACAAATATAAAGGAGCAAGATTTTATTCCAAAAGGATAGATCAACCATGCATACCTTTATTGTCTGGATCAAAGGCTAGTTCCAGCTCAAGTTTGTCTGCTTGGCTTTGACTCTGACTCTTCTCTATGACCTTCTCATAGATAGCTAGTCTTTGTTCAGGGCTGAATTCAGTCTCCAAACGGTCCATGGTCCTAGGGAATGCCTTATTGAAGGTGTCTATAAGGAAAAACCAAATGATGAATGAATTATTTGTGACAATAATCAGATAATCTAGAGATCAACAATTTTGGGGGACTTGCATCAGGACAACCCCATGACACTTTAATATTAGGCTACATACAAACTTACTCTACTTTCTTTAAAAATCAATCAAGTTGGAAAATCCTAGCCCTATCATTTATCGTGAAAATCTTGAACAATTTACTCTCTCTAAAACTATCAGCAAAAATTACATTCAAAGAATAGCCTTAGAAATACTAAGTGAAAGCTCACATTGCAAAAAACAAAAACAAATAACGACTGTAAATAAATGGGTTTTTATCTATTCTAATTTCTAATTATTCAATGCATTGCCTGAAAAGACCCACCTTTTGTCGAATCTCCAGCAATATGAGCTAAAGGTATCTATTATTCTAGTTTCATCACTCTACCCCCTCTCGTTCTCTGATTTTTGTCTTTCCTTTCTTCCCATTTCTCTCTCTGCCTAAATTCTCTAAGTGTGCATGCATATCCCCTCTCCCCTCCTGCTCTCCCTCTCTTCCCCTGCTCACTATTCTGTCTTTTAAACTTGAATTTAATTTTGTTTGTATATAATTCATATTATCATTATGTAAACCAAGGACCTTGTGTTAAACTATTATTTTTGTTTAAGAAGTTATGTCATCTTTTTTTTTTTATGTTTCTCTATTTCTATTAATGTATTTTTTTACGTCACAGACTTGCTGAAAAGCAGTCTTTCAGGCAGATGTGAGTATGCCATGATTAAATAAGCAATTATTTGATATACATGTAGGCATTCAACATTCAATTTCATGTGAAAGGATATAATTTAAGGATATAAGATGCTAACAGAGTGTATATCAGCCACAGATCCACATCATGTTTTAGCGTGTTAATATGAAGCCCTGAAAGTCAGGTACATGTAGAAACAGACCTGTATTATCCAGCTGTAATAAAAACAAGTATTTGACACATAATTTTATATGTACACAAGTTTTTGAGCCCCATATATCAATCTATATTCAACAGCAAAATGTATAGAATACAATATTCTTTTATAGATATTCAATTTGTATTTTCAATGTGACAAGCAGTTTCCCTCACTTTGAAACCAGAATGAACAGAAGTAAGAGCATAATTACTGACAAATATAAACTCATTTCTAGTGCAGTACATCAAAGGGTTCTTGAATAAGAACACTTTGAATGAAAATAATTGATAAAATGTGTAAATTGGCAATGTAAAGAAAAATATAAAATCACTCTTTTCACTCACAAATTGGCAATTTTCGTCAAAGCATTTTGTACTCTTATTCAACAAAGTGTAATTTAATATCAATCTTCTTTATTTCAAGGTTGTAAGAGTGACATAAAAATATAATTGGTGCCAATTTTAGGATAAAAAGGTGATTCATTAAGATTTTTTGAAAACTTAAACATCCATTGCTTTTACAATCTTACCTCCAAATCTTGACATGATTTCCCTCTGACAGTCAGCATCTAATAACAAAATTATTCAAGATGAAATCAAATAGGCCATTGACCTGTAGAACACAAGTAATTACTGAACAACATTACTTAAATTTTCCATACTTTGATCAGAGAAATTTTGTGCTTAGCATTCAAAATATTACAACAACCAACCTGTGCAAACCTATACATTTCTTATAATTTTGGTTATTCAAAAACATTACAGATCACAAAAATGCTTACATGAATTTTTATCAACCTTTCCAAAGCACTTTTAATCAATGTCTTCCACATTTCAAACTTATGACCAGAACAATAATCTCACTTTAATCATGCACCCTCAAAGCATTTTAATCAAACAGTGACTTTTTCATAATTTAATGTGTACAATCAAATGTTCAAAAGCACAAAAAAGTTCAAGAACTATTTTGAATAAAACTAAGCATACACTAGATCATTAACCCCCTCCCTATCCTCTCTTATTGAATGCAACATGTTATTATAATACTTACCAAGCTCAATTGCATGTACATCCCTTTTATTTTCATAGAAAAAGTTGTTGGCCTGTAGAGATGCAGTGTCCTCCTGTTAGGTAAAAAATTGGTGAACATTAAAATTAACCAAGAAACTGTGTGAGTACTACAGTCTCTTTAACTTCCTTTAATTTCTGCTTCTGGTTTGTCCAGTACAAAACATCTCATTTCTTGTCTAGAAAAATAGTTTATTGAAATTACTTAATTACAATTTCATTTAATTCAATTCTGCTTCTTAATTGGCTGCCCCTCCCCACACTTAACCCTATGTTCCCTTTAATTTCTCCCCCTCTCTCTCTTTCTCTCTCTCTCTCTTGCTCTCTCTCTCTAGATCTCAGTCATCCTTAGCATTGCTGTTCTTGAGTATATACATGTAAGTCTTAGTTTACTGTGTTTGTCATTTTGTCTCTGCCAAAGATTCTGCTAGCATTAAAATCTCAGGCTCATTTTGACTTAGTTGGCCGTGTGTTATAAGTTCGCCGCCTTTTGCGTTACATGCCAATTTCACTACAAATGGCACTTTTTCACTTCAAAGACCTGTATCTCCAAAAGTATGCGCCCTAATATATAAAAACTATACATTTTCTGAAAGGAAATTCCTCAAGCAATCTAAATCTACATTGAAAAATTAAACCAGGTGCAAGATAAAAAAGTTATTAGGAAAAAATTCAGGAAATTTAGATTTTTAAAAAATTTTTCATTGTTTTTATTGTCAAGTCATTTATAATCACCCAAATATTAATAATATTATTATATTCTGGTAGAGAATAATAAGACCTTTCAAACAAAGTATAATTCATTATGGTTTTCAATTTTAGAGTGAAAAATATAACAATCTGAAATTTAGCCCTGAAAATATAGCTTTTTTCAAATTCATGAGGGGGTTGGGTCCTGCCAAATACTGTTGCACCATCAAACATACTGTTAAAGTGATATGATAGTAAGAAGCAGTTTATAAGCTTCAATTTGGTGCTAATTTCACAATCATAGGCTAAAATTTGGCAAAGATATTGCAGTTTTCCCAACGGTAGTACAATATCTCTAATTCCTAATGACTTTGTACAGGAGGTATTGCCTTTTTGGGTCAAATAACGATTGTTGAGTCTTCCTGGGTACTTTTATAACATCAAACCTATTGTTCAGTGATTTCATGGTATAAAGCAGTTTATAAGCTTCAGTTTGGTACCACATTCATGGTCATAAGTAAAAATTTGGCAGAGAAATTCAAGTTTTCCCCCAAATCAACCACAAATTGTAAAATTTCCCATTGACTTTGTACAGGCGGCGCCGCTTCCAGCACGACCCCCTACTGTCCCAAACTTAAGCCATTGTAACTCCACCAGAATGTTACCTAGAACAATGAAACTTCACAGGGAGTTAGCACAGTAATATAGCTTCAAAATGAGATCAAATTTGTTACATAAACTTTCTTACTTTGGAAAATATTGACAAATTAATGCTGAAAATAGCAAAAAGCGTAACAGCACCAACCTATTTGGGTGGCGAGTTCATAACACACGACCAGTTATAAAATAATAGATTTGTCCTTCAATGTGGTATATTAATACCTATGACTGCCTTTTACCAGCAGATAACAAACACAGAGAACCTTTCCTAAATATGGGATAAGCCAATGATGATACAGCCCACTCCTTTTATAATGAGGCGCTTGGGATAAAGTAAATTAGCTTGCTTTCAACAAAATGTTTTACTGAACAAGTAGATAAATAGACACATGTGTATTTTTTTAAATGTGGGAAACACAAAAAAATGCTTAAAATGGATTCCCATATTCATGCTTGTTATAATAGGTTTACACTATTTGATAATGCACTATAGGCATTGGATCTGGATGCATTCTAAAGGTGGTATCTCACTTCCCGGAGACGCCTCTACGACTCCGATTTTTAGAGACGTCTCTGAGACATCTCCTTGACAGAAAAAAATCGTAGATCTAAGAATGTTCGATTTTTTCTGAGGCTCATGAGACTTCGGAGACTCTCAGGAGACATTTCCGTGAATGTCTTTGCGACTGTTTCAAAACCATCCCAAACTAATCTCAACTCCGTCTCAAGGCAAGTGAGATACCACCATTATCTTTTGGTAAACATGATTTTTTTTTATTAAGAGTTTATTATGAGCCCACTGGCATCGGCTTCCTGTTAGTATTGAATCCTAAATAAATAGAGATCTCATTATAAAGAATGTCACCTGTTCTTCCCTGGTGTATCCATCTTGAACCCACTTGCATCTCTCAATGTGACACTGAAGAGAGGATTCTACCAGTCTATGCTGAGGGTTGATGGGACATGTAACTAGACCCTCCTTGCTCTAAAATATGAAAAGAAACATAAAACGTTAATCATAGTTAGGTCAAAGTCTATGGTGTCTCAATATAAAAGTGACACATTTACCTTGAAGGATACATTATTATAGTTCACAACTCATGTCTTGTTTCACCACTTATTCATATGAACATAAAATATCTATAAAGTCTTGATTTGAAAATGATATATTGCCCGATCGTACATACTCAATGTTACCTGGGATCAATAAATTAAAGAATTATCCTGTATCAAAAAGCCTCTATAGAGAATTCCTAGAGTCAAAGATGTTGGGATAGATAAGATAACTTATACAAAAAGAAAATATTTTGTGTCTATAGGTAATAGAAGATTTATAACATACCTGAATATCTTCAATACTCCACCCGATTTCTTTCAAGATGCCATCAAGGTTGCTGCTAGCCGCATTGATCACATTTGAAAACTCCTGCAGGGATGCTTGCCGTCTTTCCACAACATCGTTACTCAATACTGCTTTGACCTCCATGTTGACATTTCTATTACCTGTATAGTAGCCAAGAAAAAATACACTATTTCATGTCATAAGAATAATAAATAGAAATCAAGGCTATGTTTCAAATGAAATTAATACCAAAGAAAATTATGCTACATACATTCTAATTTCTAAAAAACTTTATACAGGGCTCCAGGGCACTTATCCACTGCACACGTTCATAATGTATCCTCGTACTCTAATGCTGATACATAGGCCTATGCACCAAAATAAGATCATCAGGAATGTTAATTTATCCATTCATAAATTCTAATTTTTTTCGTTTTTTTTTTTTTTTTTTTTTTTTTTTTTTTTTTCAAACCTACACATACTCATTTTTTTTTTTTCTCCATTTTTTAATACCATTTAAATTACAGGGTGATCTTCCCCTTTACTCTTTTTCCACGATTTTGTAAAATACAACAATAACATTACGGCATTATTGTTGAATAAGTCACCAGTCCATTCACTGCCAATCATTTCGTCAGTGCTGGTGACATCCTTCCCCGCCCACAACAAAAGGTCTGCGAGCTCGTACACACAGAGGACATTTTGGGTGCTCTGATTGGCTATCGTTTGAAGCTCCTCCCGCTCGGTTGCGATGACTGATGTGCGTTGACCGTAACTGAACAACAGCGATTCAGCTCCTTTCCGAAGGAATGCTTTATCTTGCGCAATGTCAATCATAAACAACGTGGAGACCAAAGTTACGATCAAAACTCTTCCCAAATATCCAACACTACACTTCATCTATAAAATCCATATTACTCGTAGCTCTACACTTTCCTTCTAATGAGCAATCTTTATCTTATCATGAGAATCAACTACCGGTACTTGACATATACCAACAGTACCCTGCTGATGTTCTCCGTAAGAAGCGGAGGAAGAAGAAGAAGAAGAAGGTGCAACTCACAGATTTGGAAATATAACGGAATGAAAATAAGAACTAACAGTTAGGTACTAAAGAGTGACGAGTCTGAAATTTTAGCTGGAGTACCACAGGATTACTGAGACCTTGAATGCAGCGTACACAAACGAGACGTTCCTATCCAAATAGTTTTCGTGTATAATTTATGGAGTTGACTGTTGTCGTGTTGAGTCTCAATTATGAATTGACCATGCATAAGTGTAAGCACTCATTACTACGAGGTCGATACGTAGTATCGACCTCGTTAACCAAGTCCTTTGAAAAAAGTAGATTTTTTTTTTGGACCACTTTTTTCTTCATTTTCTATGCCTATGATGAAAAAGAACCACACCTAACGATGCTTTATATATTTTTTCCTCACTTGGTCCATATTTAAAATTTTTTCCAACTAAATAAATGTAGAAAAAAAAGGAGAAAACTCACCGCATTGGCTCCCATGTAGTGGCCGTAGTCCAACCCTCTTGGAAATGGCGCCCATGCACCAATATACTATATTGTTAAAAGAGTCGTCCCAAATCAACCCCATCAACTCGGCCTATTCCAAAAGTCGGTATCGCCATAGAGCAGGCTCAAATTACATTCCTCGGTGGTACTAGTTATATCCGTTGTGTGGGCGAGCTTGTGTTTCCTCAGATCATCGTACCTCAGCGAATGAAATAAATATATAGGTGGAGTTGACTCGAAGCTTTGCGTAATGCTGATCTTGTCGAAAGATAAAGTGAATCTCGATTGAAGTCAGCCTAGAATCGATAACTCTTGTTTGGACTGTCAGCCTTTATTTTGAAAACGGCTTGTTGGTCCTCAAATTATTTACCTAGACTTGTGTGTAGTATCTTCAAATTCAAAAGATAAAGTGAATCTTGATTGATGTTAGCCTGGCTAGTATATCGCTTAACTTCTTCTTGCGTTGATATTATGGCAAGGATTTGGATACAACTATTTTTGCCACTGCTATTTTTTATTTATATATTTTTCATTTTTTTTTTTTTTAATCACTATGACTATTTGTTTGTTTCTTGTCCTTCTCCCCCCCCCCCATTTCTCTTCTTCTTTTTTTTCTAATATTTTTTCCCCCTCCATCTTTCTCCTTTCTCTCTCTTCTTTTTTTTTTTTCTCCATACTTTTCTTCTCTTTTTTCTCCCTCTCTCTCTTCCTTTTTTCCCCTCTTCACTTTTCTTGTTATTCTTCTCTTTTTTTTTTCTCTCTCTCTCTTCTTTTTCTCCATCATACTTTTCTTCTTTTTCTTCTCTTTTTTCCTCTCTCTCTCTCTCTCTCTCTGTATTTCTTTTGTATTTTTTAAAATTTGTTGTCTCCATACTTTTTTTTTTCTTTTTCTTCTCTTTTTTTTTCTCTCTCTCTTCCTTTTTCCTCCATGCTTTTCTTCTTCTTTTTTTCTCTCTCTCTCTTTTTCTGTCTCTACCTTTTTTTTCCCTGTGTACTTTTCTCTCTCTCTCTCTTTTTCCTTCCCTTTTCCCCATTTTTTCTCTGTTTTATTTTCTTTTCTTTCTTTCTTGTTTGTTTGTTTTTTTTTCTTTTCTTGTTCTTCTTCATTTTTATTAAATTGTTTCGTTGACCTCAGTTGATATATCGGTCAGCGATATAATCAGAATGGAATGCAAAAGTATACTCTCGGAAGTAGTACCTTTACCTTATTTAGTACCGCAAGGCGTTATTTGTGTTTTCGCCCTCTACGTTCTTTTAAAAATATGTTAGTCCTCACAGAGTTTCCAGAGACGTGTGTGTAGTATCTACAAATTTCGATTTAAATTGCTGGATTTACAAAACTGTTGAAGGAACAACATATGACAGAGACAGCAAAGCCTTAACTTGGATATCCAAGACGGCACCCATCGAGAAAACGGTACGTATAAATCTTTATTTTTTGAAAAATAAAGCATTTTAATAATGCCACTCACGATTTTCTAGTCGTCTGTCACGGGCTCATAATGTAACGGCGGTAGCGTGAGTGTAAGTGGTCGAGTCTTGACTCTGTCTCTTGACTAACCCTTTTACTTTGTTTTATTGTGCCCCCCGGCATTGTCTTTGTAACAGTTAACGTTACACAGTGAGCGCACACACTTACTATCCAAGGATATGGCCAACAATATTGGCGTTCATGAAATGAATATGAAATGAAAGTAACCATGAAATATGGAGTAAAAATTTAGGATAATTTTCTTTAGATCTAGATTTCTAGTTATGTGTTCGAAAACTGCCTTAGTTACTCTTTTTCCAACATAAAAGTAAGTACATGGGAAGACGTAATAAGAAACGGCGAGCACTAGGTCATTTAATTCCACATTTTAGGCTTAAAATATTAACTTCATCGCGAATATTCAAAGAACATTTTAGAGGGAGAATTTTGTTCTAAATTGATTCAAGTAAATTTGGGATAAAAAGTGATATTTACCATGTAGGCGAGAGTAGAGAGTAGAGAGTGCTCTCAAATAGCAAAATTCAAGTAGATGGTATATGGTACGCCTTTTACGTTTATGGAAAGCTTTCGGGTACTAGTGTATAATTATGAAAGAAAAAAAAAGGGGGGATCATAATGGCTCGTTACCGGAGATTTCCAGTCACTCGATGATTCGGAAGGCTTGATACTCCGTAAATGAAAAAGGCTCTTTTGATCTGAAAGTGGAATAATATAGATTTCTAGGGGTGCCCCTAAAGCAACAGTAATAAGTTTTTTTTTTTTTTTTTTTTTTGGCCCAGTACGGGCAAGCCTCAGGGAGTAAACCCTGTGGCTACTGAGCCGTTTAACAAGAGTGAATAGAAATAATGGCATTTCGTTCTATGCTGAGAAGTGCAATTCCAATTAGGGATTATGTAAAGGCGTTTGCAGAAACAACACCTGCTCAGAGCATTATTTCTGCGTTGCGCAATCAGCAATCAACGAATTGCAATTTATTTGAAATCAAGGGAGACTGTAATCAATGCTGTAGACAATGGTTTCACTTTCAGAGGGGCATTCATCTCGTTTCCCCCCTTGTACTACCCACAACGAGAATCACCTTGTCAAACGTTTATACCGAAATTCCGAATTCGTTACTAGTTACACATTTGAGTACTTTCTGTAAGGTTGTTTCACAAATTCGCCCTATACCAATTGGTTTCAAAGATAAAGAATTTGCACACATCATGTCCTTTCGCAGACAAGTTCAGGTCCTTCTCAAACCTAATGTCACTCCTCCCGATTTTATTAATTTCATTCACAATGTATCAGCTCCGTGTTTTCATTTCACGGAGGCAGCTCGGTGCTTTGCGTGCGGGGAGGCGGGTCATCTGAGTACAAATTGCAAGAAAGCAGTTAATAATCAACCCACGGACCCACCCCCCTGTTGGCACACAGTAAACATGGTAAAGGTAAATCTGACGAAAAACATCCTCCCAAGGTTTCAAAACCCGTAACTGAACCCGTGCATAGGGAGCAGGAGCAGGCTCCAAATCAAGTCCTCGTGGTCATGGTGGTGCCCCTTTTGGGCCCGAGTCCGCCTCTCCGCGCCAGACTGTTGCTGCTAGAACCGTGAGAAATTCCCCCTCACATGGCACTCAAGTAACTCGGAATGAATGCCCCCTGAAGAAACTCCCTCTTTACAATCCCTCATGAAGCCCCATTTGGAATACCACCAGCCCCGTCGAGACTTTTCTCAGACGTTGTTGCAAAAAGGAAGCAATCTCCCACTGTCCCTACGTCGGAAAACACGCAAAAACTTGTCCCAATTTTGTCAGCTACCCTGCAAGAAAGCTGATGAGAAAAGTCTCTCTCCCCAGTTTCATCAGAACCCATCTCCCCCACCCCTTCCTCTCTGCCCTGTTCACCAACCCATCCTCCACAGCCTCAACAGCAGATACTGCTGATACTGATGATGTTGTGTTGGATGACCCTCAGACCGATGATGAATCTTCGGACTGGCGTCATCCTTTCCATCCAGCCAAGGACCGCTTTCAGAAAAAGAATTGATAAAATTCCTGAAGGTAGTAAAAGCTAGGAAAAAAACCTTTGGAAGTTGCCAGAAAATTTACTTCCAACATACCGGGGCTTGTGAGGCAACTAAGGCCTTTGCGTAAAAGTCCCCTTTTTACCAAAAGTACCCAGCAAAGGATCTTTAACTTATTACAAAACCTAGATGTGTAACCCTTTCTTTTCTCTTCTTCATGAAAGTAGGCTTGCTTTTGCTTTTTACTCTTTCCATGAGTTTGTCGTTGCTCTCCCTCAACACTGGTGGAGTTCAAATTCCACTAAAAACGCCTCCATCCTTTCATATGTTGAAAATTTCGCTTTTAATTCTGATGTTGTGTTTTGCAAGAAACCAATGAGCTTTCCAGAATAAAAAATTGCTGGACTTTGTGTCTTCTATAATCCTTTTTGTGTTCCGGGAGACAAGAGGGGTTCAGAGTTGTTACTCTTGTAAAGAACAACCATTGTAATGTTGTTACGCATGACGTTATTTCAATAGTCATATTCTATACGTTAAAATCGAGTTTCATTGTAATATCTATCATTTGTACAACATTTTAGTTCCCCAGGATAACAAGCTTGCACTTCAAGCAATTAATCATTATTTTCCCCATGTTAAGCAATGCACTGAAGGATTGTTATCTTAGGTGGAGATTTTTAATTGCACCCTGAACCCTTCAATGGATAGACAAGACAAGCCTACTGAACATAGAAATAAATTTCTTCTTCTCTCAAATTTTCAATCGAAAGCTTGGACTTTTGTGATAGTTGGCGTAGACTGCACCCTCATCAGAATAAATATACTTGGCATCGAAGTAACCCTCATAGCATCTCCGGCGTCTCGAAGCAAGGCTCGATCGTTTTTATGTTCTACTTCTTTAGCCCCTTCAATTTATATTCCCAAATTCTTCCATGTTCTTTCGATCATTGTGCAGTATCCTCAAATTAAGATTCCTCTACAAAAACCAAGAGGAAGTGCGTATTGGATCTTAATAATTCCTTACTAGAAGATAATGATTATATAGATATTATTTCAGATTTTTGGACTGATGGCAAAAACAAGAAAACAGAGCTTTCCGAATATCTTGTCGTGGTGGGATTTTGGAAAATCTCATATAAAATCGCTTAGCAAATGTATGGTTCAAGGTTAGCCAATGAAAAAGAGAGCGTTTGTAACAATAAATAGTACGATTGATGAATTGCAGTCTGCGCCTATTTTCACCTCGGAAATTAAGCAGGCCCTTGCTGAACAAAGAAAGATTTAAACATTCTTTAAAAGAATCAAGCCAAGGTGCACTTGTAAGATCTCGTTTTCAAATATGCTAATGAGATGGATACGAGCTCTGCTTTCTTTTATGTCTCGAAAAAATCCAACTCTACGTTGAAAACACTGTCTCGTATTCGTCTTAATTCAGGCGTTGTAACAGAGGACCGAAGTGAAATTAAAATTCATATACCGAGAATTTTACAAGACTTTGTAACAGCCGCACTGAGATTGATACTGTTTCACTTAACTCTATCACAAATGATTTACCGAAACTCGATCCTAAGATTCGGAAATTCTTGATTCTCCCCTAAATATTGAAGAATTTGATATTGCCGTCAGTCAACTGAGTAAAAATAAAACACCCGGTCTTGATGGCCTTTCTTCTGATTCTATCAGACGTTTTGGCCCATTGATTAGAAGTGAATGTTTTTCTGTTTTCGAATATGCTATAAATTCTGGAAGTCTCCCAAACTCTTTCGTAAAGCTGTAATTACTCTGTTCCGAAGAAGGGTGACTTGGCCAATTCAAATTGGCGACCTGTTTCTTTACTGAATAATGACTATTAAGATTTTTGCAAAAGTGTTAGCTAATAAACTGAAAACCCCATATCAAATATTGTATTCTGAAAGACATAACATAAAAGGACATAGTATATGATAATCTATATCTGATTCGTGATATTATTCATATTTCTAATTGCAATGATACTCCTCTTGCTATTGTCAATTTAATCAAAGAAGCATTTGACAATGTTGCCACAGCTACCTTTTCATATTACAATGAGAGGGCAATGGGTATAGGGTGATTCTTTTATTTATTCTCTTATTCAACTTCTGTAGAATAGGAGGCTAAGAGGGATCAAAGTTTGCGGCTCTCTCACAGCGAGCGCCTTTCCCTTTCAAAAGGGCATACGCCAAGGCTGTCCACTATCGGACTATTGTATTCTCTGGCATATAGAAGGTTTATAATAAATTAAAATCAATATGTGTTCTCGTGTTTACTACATTTCCCAATAAAAATGTGAAATTCTGTATCGGCCTATGCTGATGACATATCTATCTTGTACTAGACGATGAGGATTTCGAAGTGTAAATCTTAGATCGTACTATCTTTTTAAGTAAGGCATCAATGCCTTGCTTAATCATGTTAAATTCACAAGACTCTGGCCTGGTCCTTTGGCCAACGCAAAAGCAAGCTTATTAATTTTCATGAAGAATGAGGGGTCTACTCTTTCTTGGAGTTCACCTTGGTAATAGCAACAGTTATATCAATATAAACTGGATAATTGCAAAGAAAAACTGAACAAAACCTTTCTCGTTGGAGTAGGTTATCCCATTTTTCCTCCTTAGGAAGAAGTTATTGTTGCAAATCAGTTAGCGAGTCTAAGCTTTTTTATTGTTTGGCAACCGTTTTCCTTTCTACTTATTCTTAATGAGCTCCAAAAAATTTGCTGATTGACTTTGTCTGGTCTAGGAAAAGGACACCTTTTAAAGGCATCGGTCCTTTTTAACAACCTAGTAAAAGGTGGACTTTGGATAGTATTGCTCTCAAGCCAACGACTTTACATTTCGCATATAGCTTCTTACAACGTTTTCCTTAATTTATGTCCTCACCTGCGTACAATGTGTTGTTCATATTTCTGTGCTTCGAATGTATAGTAATAATGGTTCGATTTGGATTATCAATTATTTTTAATTGAACTGGAACCGCAAATACTTCACTTAGCATTCCTTGTTCTCTATTCGAAATTTTACGTGCTTGGAATTATCTGGACTCAGGTGGGACACATTGTCTTCTCTGTTAACCATGTTTTGATATATCCTTTAAATTATCATCGATTCTTTGATTGTTCTTTGACTGGTGTTGCACTTTCTCCTCATAGACTCTTTGCATGTGGAATCAAACTTGTTAAACATCTTGTAAACATAATCGCAAGTGGATTCGCGCAGATGATGTGATCTTTCATCCATCTAAGCGCGTCCTTCATTCGCCAGCTCCAGTTTAGACTTCATAAAGATTTCACGTACTTTTGCCTCATCTTTTCCCAAAAGTATTTCTCGACTATGATCGGACTCAACATGAACACGTTATCTTCACTCTTCGACAGATCAACCATTAGAGTTAATAATGATTAATATTTTGATCGGATCCTTTCCCAACATCAAGGGCAACCTCACCATCATTTGCTTTACAGTAGTCCAGCAAAGCAATGTAAACGATCACTGCAACTAGCTTTGCACGTTAACTC
>CALNVZ010002974.1:28800125-28827343 GCA_940671915.1 Paracentrotus lividus | reverse complement strand
AGCGTTTGGAATTTTTCGGGAGACAGTTCTTGCGTATTAGTAGAAAACTACATACAAAAGAAAATTCGCGGAAAAAGTTATAGTGCATAAGAGAGAAGATTAAAAGGTTTAAAAACCTCCCTCTCACAGCCTCGAGATCCCTCTTTTCTCCCGGAAGAAGCTGCTTCTTTCAAGGGCAAACCTCACCGTTTAGTTGCGCTCTAACCAACTCCGTGCTTTCCAAGATATTCCATCGTCTTGCATCTCTCACCCCCTCAGAACATTCTGAAAGAACTTCCAAAGACATGGTTAGTTAACTTCATCTGGTCCAATTAAGCGACACATGCTGCCAGAAAAGACTGACTACTTTTCAGTAAACTAATGCAAAGTGGACTCATGGTCTGGCATGTCCTCCAAGGCGCGCTTTTTTTACTTTCTGCTTATTATGTTTGTTTTACGATTTTCTTGAACTTTGTTCCACCGCGCTATCAATTATGTGGCTATAATCTTCAGAAAGTATCAAGGTCTGAAATCTTGACCTTTCAACTATTTCTCATTACCTAGATACAAAATTCTTTTGTAACTCTTCCTTAGTTTTATTTCGATCTTATTTGCACGCTTGGAGGAACCTCTTGGAGCTCGCCGTGAGAACGTATCTTTCACACCTCAACCAATGTTTGTGAATGTCCTTTGAATTATCACACTTCTGCGATCACCACGTTATGTCTTCCCAGTCTTTGGCTGTGGGATCAGAACTAATCTAAAGGATATTATCAACCTCAAAGACAGGACTTGGTTGCAGCAGGTGAGTGACATTAATGTTCAAACATCTGTGCAGCGGATTTCTCAGAAAGGATTTATTGACTCTGAACTCACAAGTGCGCGAACCAGCTGCATCACAATAACTTTCAGATTTTCACCAGCAAACGACCTCGTCTTTCATCTGATTCTTACACGACTTCTGTGTCCACAAACATAAGTGTACTGCTTCTCTAGTAAATGCCAAGATAACCAAAGATAAAGAGGATCCTGCTCATCAGTGGACCACCCAGATGCTAATCGCCTCTTCTCAACAAGAACTTCGAAACAATCTCCCAACCTTTCAATTTAACGCGCCTGCATGCGCTGGGATGTTCTCTCAAAGTACGCTCACGCACTTTTCCTGGCTCGGCTATCTACAACCATTACCACATCATCAAACACCAGAAAGATGAGAGATATTCAATATAAACTCACATGCACCAATCGTACTATCCGTCTTTCCTGGCTCCTCACCATTTACAATCCGGACTTTCGCCAACCGTTGGCTGGCGCTGTGTGGAGAAAGAAGAACCATCATTACATCATCTTCTTTCCTGTGGATATTTCATGCCTACAGACTTTCGACTCTTACTTACAGTCGTTACTTTCATGCTGCTGCCTACCTACCGCAATGTTCAAGGTTGTTGAATTTTTGAACGTACGTGGTGCTTCTGCGTCCCTCATGCAAAGAGTCGAAAAATAAGGATGCATTGTCTTGTTCGAATTTTTAATAATCTAGTCTTGAAGCTACACCACATCATATTGGCTTTATAAGCGCTAGCATCCGACGGCGTTTTATTGCATCTATGCCAATTTGGGAACTCCGAGTAAGAATCAAATTATTTCTTGAGTGGGCTTTTCTTCAACCTACAGAATATCATACACGACCTTTTTCAAAGAGATGGGGATTCTCACAACATGGTTTGATTTGGTTAAAAGTGTTACAATTGATTTTATGGATCTCTTATGAGGAGATCATATAATTGTGTGTTATTGTATTTTTATTACTTTGTCTTTATTATGTATGTTTGTTTGCTATTAATCTGTTCATTTCCTTAATCAATCCATATGATGTCAAACCGTTTCATGCTATTTTCAATCAACATCTTTCAAATTTGATAATTTATTAATTGGTTGTTGATTGACTTGACTTTTGAATAGTTTTATTTGAAAAGTCAAAGTCTTCTTCTTCTTCTTCCTTCTTTCTTTTCTTCTTTTTCTTCTTGCTTTTCCTTCTTCTTCTTTTCTCTTTTCTTCCTTTCTTCTTTCTTTCTTCTTTTTTGTCTTCTTCTTCTCTTCTTCTTCTCTTCTTCTTCTTCTTCTTCTTCTTCTTCTTCTTCTTCTTCTCTTCTTTCTTCTTCTTCTTCTTTCTTCTCCTCCTCTCTCTCTTCTTCTTCTTTCTTCATTTTAAAAATTTATTTATTTATTTCCCCGGCTGATCCCGGGAAGCCGATGCACTGGCCATGGTGGCCTGACAACATACAAAATAGAATCAACGTCAAGTACAAAAAAATTACAACAAAAACACATTTAAGGTGGACTTGGATTCAAAAACGGTATTGGTAATACGTATGATGTGTAAACAAACACTAAGTATAGCAAACTTTATTATATACCGTATAAAACACTACAAAAACTTACAAAAAAACTGGAACCAGGTAAACACACGTCCTTCTACAAAGAAGAAGAAGAAGAAGAAGAAGAAGAAGAAGAAGAAGAAGAAGAAGAAGAAGAAGAAGAAGAAGAAGATAGTATAATGATGTTAAGAAATACTAGTACTCATTTAATAAACTATATTTCATTTTTTTTTCAATTTACAAACCCCACTTCATGTCGGTATTTGAACGAACAGCTCTTCTGTCCTTATTCCTCATCATTCTTTTTCCCTTTTGCTCTGAACATCTAGATGCGTGGATGTTGAAGATCGTGCCATAAGCTTGGGTCTAGGAAGTTTGATAATACGCTTTCTCTTGTGACAAAGGACGGGATGAGAATTCCGTTGCACCCCTTCAGTTTTCATATCAACTTTCTTTATCTTTGGTTTTTCTGTTGCTGTTGTTTTTCCTTGTCTTTTCTTCTGTCTCTCTGTCTGTATCTCTCCCTATCTTTCTCTTCACATAACCCTCTTATCTCTTTTGCTCCTCTACTATTTTCCTTTTTTGCCTCTCCTTCTTCTCTTTTATCTTTAAAAAAAAACCTTTTCATCTTTTTAATCTCCTCCACTAACCCTTTTTCAGTCTTTGTTCCTTTTCTTCTTCTCTCTCTCTCTTTCTCTTTTTCTGCTCCCGTTTCACGCCACTCTCTTTACTTCTCTCCCTTATTTTATTTATTTATTTATTTATTTATTATTATTCTTTTTTTTTGGGGGGGGGGGTGGGCGCCGGGGCATCAAATAAGCAGTATAAAAAGTAAGAAATTTGGTAACAATGTAGCCTCACTTAGTTTTGGATTATATTGGAAGCATTTTGAGCCCCCGGATGTGCTTTACAAGCGCATGCATTTTAAAATTTCGTTACCTTCAGCACTTTTTCTTTTAAATGTTGATATTTTTTGTTACTATTTAATTATGAATGGTGTACCACTAAGACTATATTTACATGAATATGACGTATCAACTTCGATCTGTGCCTGATCAATTTGACGCACCTATATGTACAGTGTATCCCACAAAAAATGCTAATGGTACTTTCGATGGGTATGATATTAAAATTACAGTATTATATTGATTATAACTCTACACCCGTAAACTACCATTCATTTCCTGCAAATGGATGAAATTGTATGTGATATGGTCCAATAATCACAAAGATATGAGCATTTTCTCATCACACATCAGGAAACCTTTCCCTCCAAGGTTTGTATTCAGTAGTACCGGGTATATCGAATAAAAAGAAACCCAAGTTTGATCATTAATAATTTGCAAAATATTTCAGTAGGGATTATGAAGTTTATATCACTGTAAAGTGCAACTCATTACCATTCTAATGATATGTCTCTCAGCTCATCAATACCTCGCATCGCTGAACCCCATTGTTCTGAACAAGTCTTGCAAAATTGTGAGTGCTCACTTTCGTTCTTCTTGAGATGCGTTATTCAAAATACTAACAGGAAACTCAACTTCGATCATCAATGAGCGTGAAAGTGAAGCACTTACAATTTTGCAAGACTTTTTCAGAACAATGAGGTTCAGCGATGCGTAATATTGGTAAGCTGAGGGACACATCCTCGGAATGGTAATGAGTTGCACTTTACAGTGATATAAATTTCATAAATACTACTGAAATATTTTTCAAAGTATTAATGATCAAATTTGGGTGTTTTTTATTCGACACATCCGGTACTACTCAATACAAACTTGGATGGAGAGGTTTCCCGATGTGTAATGACAAAATGCTCATATCTTTAGGATTCTTGGACCATATCACATAAAATTTCATCCACTTGTAGAAAACGAATGGTAATTTACGGGTGTAGATTTATAAACAATATAGTTTTGTCATTTTAATATTATACCAATCTAAAGTGCCATTAGCATTTTTTGTGGGACACACTGTATATTACTTGAATGTGAATAAATATTAATAAAAACAACTCTTATTAAAACGGATTGTACTCGATTTCGCAATTTTCACACAACTATCTTAAATAAGCATAAACGATCTTTCAGAAATTTCATCCGTATTACGCCCCACTCACAAATAAAATGGAAAGTCACATATCGAGCAGTGGATCGTGATCAATCGTGAAACTCACATACAGATTAAAAAACACGATGGGTAGGTCTATTATTCCCATTTTCATTTTCAGGGACTTACCCATGATACAGGGGCAGATCTTATGTACTCGATCAAGAATCTCGCCGACTATCCCAGCTCATTTAGAGGATGGGTGTGGGTGGGGAGGGCGTGTGGGTACAGGTAGGAACAGAGCCAATCAATAACAGAGTTTTTTTTAGTCAACCCCGTATAGGTTGCAACATAGAGCGTATTGCTTTGTTAGGCAAGCCAAGTTAGTACAAAAGAAAATGCGTCGTGTTGTTACCCAACTGTAGCCAAGTTATAGCCAAACTCTGTTTATTGATGACTTTGGGTAGAAAGTGACATGAGTGGCATTATGTTTCTTCTAAATTGTTTATTTATTGTTCGCCTCTTTTTTTTTATTTAATCGAAATTCTTGTATATACATGTATAGAAACTGTCACACACATACCTCATTGTCAACACAATCAATCAATACAACAAGTATAACAACCTAACTTTAACAAACTTAAGATTTTGTTTGGCAGTCATACTTTATTAAGTTCTTTATATAAAAAGTAAAAATTGAATAATGATTCCTATTTCATGAATTGCTTAAAATTGATATATATATATTTATTATAAAGTATATCAATATTCGAAGCACTATAATGTCACACACACTATGAACAAAGAGCACAGTCGAAGCTTTATTCGCTTCATACTTTTCACAATATTCCAAATGTTTATGTATACAAAGAATATTTTACACCCTACCGGCGATGATAATATTTTCCACATAGATTATATTAACTTATTAAAACATTTATCTTCAAAAAATGACTCTCAATGACATTTATGTCTGTTTCGTTTCTTCGATGTTTTTCATAATTTTTTTTATAATTAAGAACTTGCTTAATAACAAGAATTGGATGTGCTGAAAAAATAAAGTACAATCATAATAAAAAATAACATGTTTTGGCAATGACAGCGGTTTATATTGGCATTGCCTCTCACATCTCTTTATTCAAAATCAAACTTTTTTATTTATTTATTTTTTAAACTCTAAATCAAACTAATTTTCATAACATACTAATAACATCACCAAAAAAAATGTGTACCACTAATATTCCACCAAGGAAATTATTTGATTGTGAACATCTTTTTATGAATGTCTGTATGAGTTGTGTGTGGAATTTTGTTGCTATTAATAAATAATAATCACTCATAGACCGTAAAAGTTTATCTCGCTTTTCCATTTCTAATACCGAAAATCATGACTAGCAGTATCTACAGGAGTATACAGTCTGTGTCAAATGAAATGGTTCAGTTGGAAAACATTTTTTTTTTGAAAGTATGAAAATCAATGACAATCTAAAAGTGTTTGGTATTTCCATAAAGTAGGGAAATCAGGATTTCTTCTGCAATTTTTTCATCCCATTTGGTGCTGTAGATCTTGAGATATGACCAGTTTTCTATGATCAAGAAAAAAATGTGCTTTGCGACACGCTTCTCAAAGGGTTTAATAGCAATGATTTCGATTAGCTCATCGCCGCACAAAATATAGCATAACTTTGGTTTTACAAAAGCAAATTATACAAAACAAAGTGCATCAGCGAGAAGACACATTTGGCTTTAAATTGGTACCACATTTACACATCATTTGAGAAGATGTCATACCTACATAATTTTTTCCCGACTGTACCCTTTTTTTTCAACACAGACTATATATACGAAAACTGTTCTGTTCCAAATTTAGAAACAGGAATCCAACCAGTGTTTACTAAACAACATCACTAGGATGAGACACAAATTTGAAAGACATTGGGGGGGGGGGGGGGGGGGGTCATCAATCCTTAAATTTGATTTAATAGAAATCTTAAGGCCTTAAATTAATTTGATTATGGCCTCACAAATATCAGTTTCAGGCTAAAACTGATATGGCATTAAAATTGACTTTAAAGTTTGAAATCGATGTTACTGAGTTGATGAAATGAACCCCTGATAATCGGATGGGTTGCATTACTGATTTTAGAGGGTTGGCAGTGAGCATCCATAAATCCTTGATTTCACTGAGTTCAAGTCTTGTCCAATCCACAAGAATGGGCGGTGCAACCATTTTCAATCAAGGAGATATAACAGTATATTTCCTTGCTTCAATTAATTATCTCAAACGTGTGCTTCCTTCTTTTCTTTTGAAGATGAACAAAGTCTGGTATGTGTGTATTCCTGCAGAGAAAGATAAAATCGAAGATGTACATGGACATTTAATATTGTCAAAAGAATATTAAAGACCGTTAATACAAACAAGTAATAGACCAGGGCCCCGTTGCATAAAGACTTACTATTAAAGTGACTTTGCCATCAATGTTAATTACCATGGTAACGTTGTTCAATAGCCAATAAAAATGCAGTATTTCATGAAAGTTACCATTGATGACAAAGTTACAAAACTAGTAACTCTTTATGCAACCAACAGGCCCCAGATTATGAAGTTATTAGACAATGTTATAGATTTATCTTTGATTCCTAAGTACCCCGATTAACCTGCAATTAAAAATGAACTGCGATACTTGGAATCCAGAAATGATTTGTTGCTATGCCTGGTAAGAATCAGGAAATATTAAAGGATATGCATTTCACTGAACTTTGTTACTGATTTGAGGTTGACGATTAGAAAATATACATATACTATATTACATATTTACTTGAATGCTTGAGGGCGTTTGAGGGAAATCTCATGATGCAGAGAGCAAACAGAAAATGAGAAAGAACAGGAAGAAAAAAGAAGAAGAAGAAGAAGAAGAAACGACGGGGAAAAGGAAATTGTTCTTACCCCAGATTTTCCGCGTCGAATGGTGAGAAAGCAAAGGAAATAACAAAGAGTGGAGGCGAACTTGAGTAGGAGAACGAGTCCGAAGACGACATTAAGAAGTCGATCAGTGTCGTAGATGAGACAGTTACCAGTCTTCCCACAGGATGATTGGAACATGAGACATGTGGTTTGTATGGCAGCACCAAAGTACACAGGAGCTGGTACAAATCCTGATGGTTCAAATAAAAAAAAAAAAAAATAGAATAACCTCCATATTTCATTTGTTTTCAGCATTCTGACATGGACATCACTTTTCCGCTATATATTTCAATTGTGCACAGTAAAATAAAAATTAAGTAGAAATGAGTGAGTTTTTACAAATGCATATTTTATTGATAAGGGGTTCAGAACTGTGAATTAAAATTCATTATCGATATTGCTGGCTGATGATAAATCGTGCCGTAATTAAATTAGAAAACGAAAATCTTACCTAGGACGCGTATTATCAAACTTCCTAGCCCCAAGCTTATAGCACGATCTTCAACATCCACGCATCTAAATGTTCAGAGCAAAAGGGAAAAAGAAATATGAGGAAACAAAATGTAGGAGAGATAAGAGGAGAAGGGGTGGGGTTAAACAGGTGTGAAGATCTGTAAACATTAATGAATATTCTCCTGATTCTTTAAGGAAAAAAAAAAAGAAGAACAAGACAGTTTCCTCGTTCCATTTTAAATTAGATAATTACTTTTTAATATAATATGTATGTTCCTTTAACATTTGTTATAACCCCTTACGGTCCAAAATTATATTATAACACGATAAATTAGACATTTAATTGAAGTGAAAAGATAAACATATACCAAAATTGTGTTGTCTATTATGTTCCACTAGCATTTTGATTTTTAAATTAATGATGGTGCTTAATTAGAGTCTGTACCGTTTTTTTTTATTTTATTATTATTTTTTTTTTTTGAAATTTATTTATCTTCTGCACAATCTTCTTTCAATTACTGTATCTATTACTCGCGTTATATTATTGGTATTGCAATAATGATTAGGAAAATGGTTGTATGATTAAATATAAATCTTACCTTAATTTAAGCATAAAACTGGGATTTTTGACCATCGAGTTGATGAGAGCTGTGACGCCAAATATGACAATAAAACCAACTAATTTGGAAAAACAGTCACGTGGGCAAGCCTCTTGAACAGCAGAAAATTCTTCAACTTGTTGGTAGGTATCATCGACTGTTTCATTTGAGCCCATGCACATACATTGGGAATAGAAATACTGCGACCATGATAAAGGTAGAGAGAGCGAGAGACAGAGAGAGAGAGAGAGAGAGAGAGAGAGAGAGAGAGAAATAACAATTTTACATTTATTGTCGGAAACCACAATCCAATAAAATACTTGATATAAACATATCTATCTAAAATAAATTGGAAAACTTGGCAGCTTTGATGTCAAAATAGAACAAAATGTATGAACTTCATGTACCTTTTTGATGTTTTATAACTTCATAATATTTCATAATTCTTTACAACTCATTTGCGTCAATAAAAGACAGGCAACTGCTAACAAATCACGCACATTATGATATTATATATTATATCCAACGATTTTACATAAAATGCCAACCGTGAACACGGCCATCTTTCAAATTATACTCGGGAGTACGATTGATCTAGCTTATACTTGTGTAATATGATATGAAAATTTTACTATTGATTTGATATTCAATCCAATCTAATGCGTATTTGGTATATAGCATCTTTTCAATATGATATTCGAAGCGCAAAGAAAAGGACATAGCTCTCTTCCATATTAGTATGTGAAATGGTTTATAATCTTTGTGTTATGCATTGTAAAATAATGAAATTGGAAAAAAAAAAATAATCAAACTTTAAAATTTAAACTGTCTGTTGAATATTACAATAACAGATGTTTTTTTCTTTCCCCTGGTTTTATGGCAGTGACAGACCCATAATATGAAAATAATGGGCGGGGCGAAAATTCCAGACTTTAACATGAAAGGTTTTCAAACTATAGGGGGTGCGTCACTTGCGCCCCGTCTGGATTCGGTACCGTGTTGAAATTTCTTATTTTATTTTATTTAATTTTTTCAAAATCACTTTTCTCACCGATGTAGAAGCTTCTGAATTGCCATCATACTTTGTTCCTTCTTCATAGGCTGAGCACCCGGCATGACATGGAGTGATATACGTGAGACCATCTGATCCACATACAGGTGTGTAGACACCAGTGGGACACGGACAGTCAGATAGGCACGGTGGCATCGTATCAATCCTATAGAAATAATCAAGAATTAAGGGTAAGCATGAAGCCACTGATGTAAAATTTGGAAATGTATTTATTATGAAGAGAGGCAAGGACACCAATTTTCCATGTACGTCCACAGCTAAAGAAAGTGCTTTAATGTGCGACCCCCCTCCTGAATAGGGGTGCACCCAAATGAACACGCCTGCATGATTCACCACTCGTAATTCCATGGTAACGGAGCGACATAGAAACATTATCTAAGATCAATTCATCATGAGTCTTTAAGTTGCAATTTGATGAAAAACTACTTTACATTTTTTCAAGTAAGGTTTGTTTTCGTGGTTCTAATTGCTGGAGAAAGTTTTTGAAAATACCATTAAAAATCGCCCCGATACCAAAATGAATAGTGGCCCTATACCGCAAGCATTTGTTGATACGGCCGCTGTATCTCGCCGAAGATCATTAATTTGACCTAATTAAGCAAAACACCGATGAGTTGGCTCAGTGGATAGAGCGTCCGCCTCATAATCGGGAGGTGTGGGTTCGATCCCCGGCTGCGTCATAAGAAAGACGTTAAAAATTATAGTTGCTGCTTCCCTGTTTGGCGTTCAACAAGAGGGGAATAGAGCAACGTCCTTCTGGCGCTGCTCAGCGGCTACCGTGCCCACGATAAAAGGGGCAAAACAAATATCCGGTCATCTTTGTTTCGGACCGTCAATAAAATTTGGAGCATTAGAAGAGAAAGAAAAAAAAGATTGAAGGTGGAACACTGATCTACAAAACAAAGCAGCTACATGACTGCCAAACTAACCTAAAAATCTCACTTTTTGGAACACAACCAAATAAATTATTGTCAAAGTGCCTTATCACTTACTGGTTCTCTCCTGGATAAGGGACGTTGATACCAGCTATACTTCTGCTCCCGCATCCGACAAAGAAGTAGAGAGCTGTCAACACCAAGGTAACTCCACAGATGCTCATAGACATCTTAGCAAATCCTCTCAAATTCAGCTTCATCTTCTTAACCAGGATACCGCCGAAGAGGTTACCAAAGAACCCTGCTGGTGATATCACGCAACCTACCAAGGTGATGAAACGTGTTAATGAAAAGGCTTTGCATGTTTGTCTACATCATTATGCAACTAAAAAGAAGAAAAAAAAAACAGAGGAAAGAAAATAACAGCTTAACTGCTCATCCAATAAAAGAGAGCTAGTGGAGTAAACTTGAAACAAAAGAAACCTGAGCTTTCGATCCGAGCATCATCTCCTCACACTATAATCTGTCTTTTTTTGTACACACCGAATCGTTGAAGATATAAACATTTTGGTAACAATACCTAATAATTTGTTAAATAAACTGAATTGATTTTGAAATGTCCAATTTCAGGAGGTTCAATATTGCAATTTTCCCCTAAAGAAAGACAAATCGTCAAAATGACCCCTTCCCTTCAGGGGAGGGGGGGGGGAGGGCAAATTTTCAAATAGTAGAGCTACGTAACAAATATGCTCTTTATTGTACAAACATGGTTTGGTGAGGGTCTGATACGATAAGGCTTAAAAATATATATTTGGGGCGGTAGATGAGGAGGGCCCCTCTTATATACATAATTTGTTGGAGACATCCCCTGGATTGGCGCCTGGCGACACCACCTACCTAAAACGATTGATGCTACAGCTGGTGTGATGTCATATTGAGTTTGAATGTAACGCCCAACGAATGAGAAGAATCCTGACATTGATGCAAGTTCAGCGCACACAGACATCAGAACAAACAGATATGTGATGTTTGTCAACAATCTTAGCATGGCTTTGATATAACCTGCCAAATCAAAGTAAAAAGAAATAAATGAGATATGAGTGCTTGTAATACATTTCTTCTCAGTTAACCAGTGGATTAAGGTAATAACCCATAGTCTTCAAGTTGCATAGATGAAAGCCTATGAAATATCAATCAAGCATTATTTATCTCCGTTTCCAACAACAAGATTAATTTGGAAACAGATAGGGGAAAAAGATACATAAAAATTATAATTTGAATTTATACTAATGACAATAATAATCATGGTATGCATGGAATTTGTGGGGACTGCCCAGACAAAACAAGCACTGTATGTTGCAGTTTTCCAAATCAAATTTGCATAAAAAGGCATTTCCATTTTTTTTAAAGTATTGTATATCCTACTTTTTTGATAATTTTTTGTTGCTATGCATATAATTGAATAAATTAAATTGATAACATTGAATCAATAATTTCTTATCAAAACAAGTCGCGACAGTGAATAAGTATTTGATTAATTGTTACATGTATTACTGATATAAGTATCCAAATTATACCTTTGATGTGACCAAACACAGTTGAGCCCTCTTTTGGCATGACTTCTTTGATCATATAGACGTTAGGCGAAGATGTGTTATCCTTGTCCAGAGGCACGTTCATTTCTTTCAGCTCGTTTTCTTTCTCTACACGATGAGGCCACTCCTAAAAGATATAGAGAGGGAAAAGTCAGATCCCTTTTATCAATACTTTATTAGATAGTTTGACTTTTAACACAAAAGCTGGATACGTCATAACATTTAGTGTTTTTCCATTACACATATGCACTAATATAGGCACAGTAATGCATGGTGATTCCTATGATGTACCCAGTACTTTACCTGCAGGATTCGAATGCAATTAGACTAACACACAGTGTGGATGTCAAAGTGTCCCAATGGCTGGAATGCATATCATGAAGTGGAGAGTGTGCACTTGAAGTGTAGGCCGAGTGTAGATTGTCATTGAATCCAATAATAGCAAGGGGTAATAATACACTATAAATCGATTTGAACCGTTCATATTAACCTGAAGGGCTCTAATCAGTATATCTATGTTTGTAATCATAAGCATTTTACTTCTAAGTAAGAGTAGAGTATACCCAGAGTATAGTGTCTAACCTTCCTTGGGACGGATGTGAGACCAGTTTGCGATATGTTTGAGACGGTTTTGAGACTAGTTGCGGATATATCTCGGAGACGTCTTCTTAGTTTCTGCGACGTCTTATGAGTCGAGGGAAAATCGAACATGCTTAGAATTCTTTTCGTCATGGAGATTTCTCCGAGACGTCTCAGTGACGTCTTTTCGAAGTGAGGTAACACCTTAAAAGCGTTTTGGTTTCACAATATTTAATTAATAAAAATTTTACCGGTTTCAAAATAAATTAGGAACCAAACCAACACTACCAACCAAATAAAGTGCATACCTTTGGAAAGAACATAAATGTTATACTTATGACGACAAGTATACATCCGTAGATTAGATACCCAATCCACCATGCACCGATCCATCGAGGGTCTTTGTCATCATAGCCGAGTTCATCGACGTCGATCTTATAGAAGTCGCTGTGGAAAGAGAGACTGAAAGCACTCATGCTGAACGCAAATACTGGTGAAAGACTTCCCATCATGAACAGAGCGGCTGGAAGGAAGCAAAAATGGTGTGAGAAGTTATTCAATAAGTGCTCTATTACAGAAAAGATACGATCAATCTTACGATTGATTTCTATCGTGAGTGCATGGTAAACCGTGTACTCTGAGTTACACTCAATCGTAACATTGATCATTATATAAATAGTGCATGATCTACCATGTAACATACTAGATTATGTGCACGACAAATACTAAATTATCCCGAGGGCACATTTATTTCACCGAGGCCGTAGGCCGAGTTGAAACAGATGTGCATATTTGGAGTTCACATAGTTAGTAATGTTGCATTAATAGAGCATGCACTATTTATTATAGTAAATAGACACCTAGATATATTTGACCTTGCCTAATCTGGTTTTATCTTTGCTAATGTTTACCAAACTTTTGGTGCTAATTAAGCTATTGTGACGTATATTGTTGCTCCGCGTATCTATTGTTGTGCGCACCATTTTACTGTTAGTACGCGCGAGCGCAACAAAGCAATCGATTTCGCCATTCGTTTTAACACAGGATAAACCGTTCAACATAACAAAAAAGCGTTCAACATTATATAAATAGTGCATGCTCTACCATGCAACATACTAGATTATGTGCACGACAAATTAAATTATCCGAGGCACATATTTCACCGAGGCCGCAGGCCGAGGTGAAACAGATGTGCCGAGGGATAATTTAGTATTTGGAGTTCACATAGTCAGCATGTTGCATTAATAGATGCATGCACTATTTATTATAGTAAATAGACCCCTAGATCTTTGACCTTGCCTAATCTGGTTTTATCTTTGCAAATGTTTTCCAAACTTTTGGTGCTAATTAAGCTATTGTGACGTATATTGTCGCTCCGCGTATCTATTGTTGTGCGCACCATTTTACTGTTATTACGCACTTGCGCAACAAGGCAATCGATTTCACCATTCATTTTAACACAGGCAAAACCGTTCAATATAACAAAAAAACCGTTCAATATAACAAAAACCGTTCACTATAACAAAAACGTGAATGCACGTGACACCCTTTCAACCAATCACAGCTCGTAAAATACTACCACTATTTACTATACCAGAAATGTTGAACGACACGTGACACCCTTTCAACCAATCACAGCTCGTAAAATACTACACTATTTACTATATCTCTTTATTGTTACAGGGCAAAGTCTCTTCAATCATGGACAATATAACTTTATAAGTCCATGCTTCATAAAAAAAAAAAAAAAAAAAAAAAAAAAAAGCCATGTTTCTTAAACGGGCCCATTTTTATTTATTTATTTTTTTTTTTTTTTTTTTTGGGGTGGTAATTGTTGTTGTTGTTGTTTGTTTTGTTTTTTTTAGCAAGTGCATGTCTTTCAGCCTATGCGGGCAGCTTAAAATTATGCGATTTCTTGTATTTTGACAAGGATATAGCTAGAGCAGGGAGTATAAATATAGTATCGTCATGAACGCGGTCCTCGAGATAAAGAAAGAAAACATAAATAAGTATGATAATAATAGTGGTTTCTTCACGCGTGACACTTTCTAGCTATTCGTTCCAGACTTCCAGTCGACTGGCTGAGTCGAAAAGGTCAAGACGAGGCCTAATACCTTTAAAGTTCTCGTTTTACACTGTCGACCGGAGACAGAAGATACATGAGCTACCCAGGAGCGTCTATGGAAAAGCCACCACTATCATTATAATCATCTCTCAAAATCTTCCATTCGTCAACTCTAGAATCTCGTTCAGGTTAAAATATACAGCGTTCTTATATACTCATTCTGTACTTGGGGCGGATCCTGATACAGGGTTGTGCAATTCCACGCACTCAAGGTGTTTCAGTATAACCCCTCAGTCTTTTGTCGACAAAATACAAGGTAACAATCATGCTATCATATTTTATCTGTATTAGACAAATCGTGGAAGCACTCTATGCATTGCAAACAATCTGTTGTCAAAACAAGGACGTAACCGACTGAAAGACTTACCAACATGAATAGACGCAGATGACTTTGGAACTCCATCATCAATATAAGTGATGCCAAGCGGAAAAAAGCCGGCTGCTCCAATCCCACATAGGGCCTGGCCTAGAAACAACCAAATTGCTCTCTCATATTGGGCACCTGATGCTGCCTTCTCCTCTGCAGAACATTCTACATCTTCTTCCACACTCTGGCTTTCGCAGAGGTACACCTGTGAGGGCGCCTTCTGATCAGTGTCGTTCATCAATCCCTCTTCGAAGGCGTCATCGCCGTCGCCGACGAACTGCGGGATGGCACTGATGAAGCACCCGAGGGCGAAGACCAGCGTCAGGATGCCCATGATACGTGGTCGGTTGTTTTTGGAACCCAAGTACGCCACCGGGGTGACGAAGATGAGTCCCACAATGTCATTGACGGTGAGTAGGAAGCCGATCTCTGAGCTTTTGAACTTGAACTCGCGTTGGAGAGTGGTAAGGATGCCCGTGGTGAAAGCTCCCTGTACGCCGAAGTAGTTGAAGATAGCGAAGGAGAGGAGAGCCGTGAAGAAGACCGGCCGGTGGAAGATACTACGGTAACAAGAGGACGCCATGTTTCTTCGCTTTCTTCTTCTTCTTTTTCTTCTTCTTCTTAGTCACAAAACTATTTGTCAGATGTTAGTAAACTGGCAAACTGCAAGTTGGAAGATGATATAAAATGATAAGTATTTTACATGTCAAAATTGTACAAGTAAATCGATGCATGTACAGGGAGTATTGTATTGAAACAAGAGCAACCTATCAGTCAGGTTCCTCAATTTATAACACCCTATTGATTTCAGCAGTACATTTCCGGCCTTTCTGCTTTGCCTAAATATTATGATAAAGTAGTTACAGTAATCTATTCTAAATATTTGTTATAAAGCGAACTATGTTGACTTATATAAGTGAAATAATTTTAATCATAGTTTTCTTTGCTCTTTCATTAAATGCTTTAAAGTGTATATGAATAACATGAATAACATTAAAGTAAACTTTGACATTGGAACTATAAACCAATACAAATATTTGGCAACATATCCATGGTATCTTTTTTATATTTAATCCATGAGTTTGCAGAACCAATTTAGGATTTGTCCAGTTATCTTATTTCTCTAGCATAAATAAAGCATTTTGAGGAGCCGTCGCAGCGCGTCGTATTTTTATGGTCATAACAAATTAGGTCGGAAACTATGTTATCAAATGTGTTATATCATATGTTATATAATTTTATTGACTATCATGATTGTAATAGTAAGATTTTTAAAAATGAAATCGAACTTGCTTGGAAATAATGTTATGTAGCATACTATACATTATGCAGGCCCGTAACTAGGAATTTTACGGGGGGGTTCGACATCTGAAAAAGTGGACCTTTTTCAAGGATTTTTTTTTTCGAGCGCGAAGCGCGAGCAGAAAATTTTTAGTTAAACTTGGAGTATGATATGCATTATCATGATTATAGACTCTATTTAGGAGCTAAAAACTGGGGTTAATGTGCATTACAGTCCCTACTTATTGTATCCGCGAGCGCGAAGCGCGAGCTGAAAATTTTAAGAATCTTAATGGCTTTTCTTTTTTTATTGTTCATTGGGTAATGAATATATAGGAATGCGAGCGCGAAGCGCGAGCTCAAAATTTTGAGAACAAATTAAATTGGAGTTAATTGTGCAATATAGAGCCTATTTAGTATCCGCGAGCTGAAAGTTTTGAGCTAAAAATCTTGCCTTACAGACTTTTTCTAGGATCCATATTGAAGATACATAATAATCTTGGCTCATTAATAATCTTTGCTATGAATATTTTGTGGGTTGCAATCACCTAGGCCTCCCCCAATCTAGCCCAAACACAATTACAACAATTCTTTTGACAAGGTTTGTATCCAGCAGAGAGCACTGGGTCCAACCCTTTTTTTAATACTCACTGTTTGTTAATTTTACAGTTCGAGGTCGCATAGTGACCGAGCAGGAAAAAATGGGGGACTGTGCCCCCTGCCCCCGGTTACACCGCCTCTGTTAGACCCCAATATCCTCAAGCGCGAAGCGCGAGTAGAAAACTTTGAGCTCAAAATTGTAGTTTATTGTGCATTATAGACCCTATTTAGTATCCGCGAGCGCGAAGCGCGAGCCGAAAATTAGGGGTATTAAAGACATATGGAGTAACAAGGGGCCCTTTTTAGTATTAAAAGTGACCCTTTTTTGTAAACATAAATTGTCCACGGGACTTTTCAATACTCTGAAAGGCTTCTTTTTAGTATAACGATGACACATTTTTTAGCTTAAAAAAGGGACACTTTTTAGTCATGAATAAGGGCAATTTTAGGGTGGATGAAAAAGTGGGGGTCACTGTGCCCCTGCCCCCCCCCCCCCCCCGGTTCCACCGCCTCTGCCACTAGGCCTTATTTCTATTATATCATTTCCTAACACTGAAGATAACATCATTTAAAAATACAAAATAGAACACAAATGGAAACGAAAACATTCCTGCGAAATGGTTTAAGTGTAATTCCTGCGTAATTTGTTCTGAAAAACATGATTATCATCCCCAAAATAAAAATTTGTGAGCGCGAAGCGCGAGCGAAAGACTTTACATGTAGGGGGACTGAAAGCAAAGTGTTTTAATCTTCCTTTCTTGTATTTCTATTCAAGTATCTGCTGCATTTCTGCCAAAAAGTGGGAGTTTAAACTTTTTTTTTTTTGGTCAAGCGGACCCTGCTCGCCTGCGGGGGGGGTTCGTTCGAACCCCCCGAACCCCCCCCCCTGGTTACGGGCCTGACATTAAACGTCTTTTTGTTTTCTTATCAAAGAGCTTGCCACGTTATGATCGTCATCCAAAGTGGATTACTTATTTTTCTTCAACTTTAGTGATATAAATCTAGACCAAGTTCAAGTCCAAAGATGACCAAAGTCGACAGCCTCCATTTTGAAACAATGAAAGTAGTTCGAGGTTATAATGAAAACAAGGATAGATTTCCGTTGTAAATGTATCATAGAAGTATTTGTTATCCTTTTAATGAACTCTATCAAATGTTGAATCGGTCCTTGATGTTTGTACATTTTTGAACCGTTTTGAAGCATATTGGATTATCGCCAGACAAATTTATTTTGCACTTAATGCTATATTGTACGTAATTGTATGATGATAATTGTCTAGTGGTAGGATAACAGTGACTCGTAATACAGTTCTGGGTTCGAGAAAAAGGTGATGTTATGTTTGGGGTATTATATACGTACTGACCAATTCTGGTGCTGATGACTTACAGGAGAACAAAACACTAGGAATCAGTTATTGTAGGAAGAAAAAAAAAATCGAAGATACTGATATTATTAAGGTGTGACAAAAAAGAGAAAAAAGTTATGGGCCTTTGAATGTTGAAACCTGTTATTCTATGGAGATGAACATATTGACAATGCGGCCAAAACGACCAAGATTTGGGAATTACATAATGTCTACCTCGATAATTATGCAACTAATACCAGAACCATGAGAACGAATTTCGGTCCACATGGACTCTTTTCAAGTTGTTTCATGAGCCAAGTATCCGAAGGTAAGTGTTTATTTCCTATTGTTCAGAAGGTCATCAAGGTCAATGCCAACATATCAGATTTTGTTTTTACTTTCCATCAAAGATAACTTTCTATACCCTTGGGTCCATTGTTCACTTTTACTTTAAATAATGACCTTCGCCTGTTTTGTTTTGTTTTATCGTTGGATGTTCATTTAAAATGATTCGACTATTTACATTTTGCTTCATGCTCTTAAAATAGCATTGTTATTGGCAAAGCCACCCCAGCAGTTTTAGAAATAAAGGTGGTTCTTCGACATTAACATTCTTTTAGGGACTGTAGTATTCAAATCAATTTTGTATACTTATTGTTTTGAAATAAATGTTGTTTTGGTGTCCTTTCAAGCACCAGGTGCCCTATTCTTTTTGGGGGTCCCCCACGAGCTTCCAAATGGCCATGGCTCATCGGATCGATGTAAATGTCATTTTTGCAGGGCCCAAACCCCGTCACACCATTCCTTTAAAAAAGGGCAACTTTTTCTGACAATGGTCATGATGGTGGGGAGGGGAAGGGGTTTCCTTGTTGTGTAAACAAGGTTTTCAAAAACAAAAAAACAAAACAAGGAAAAAAACAAAACAAAACAAAAATTAAAACAAAAATGTAAGGGGCCCGATGCTCCTTATGTCCCTTCGTCATTTTTTTTTTCGCGCTTATGTCACCCCGAACGAGTCCTTGGGTATTTGATTGGCAAACACTACCGAATAAGAAGGAGCAAACATGTTTCAAGGAGTGATATCTTCGTACCATGTACAGCATTTAAGATACAATATGACAATGATAGAGTATCGTTTCCGATCTGCCAAATAATGCAGACCCTATTCTACTATTCCTCAATAATTCACCTTTTCCATTTATCAGGCGGTTAAAAAATAAAGAATAAAAATTAATAAGTAAAACATATGCATATATAAACTCTAATCACGGAATGGATGAAATGTTTTTAACATGGATTATGTTTAGCGTGTATTTCTTTATTTTTTTTATTTTTATTTTTTTAAAGAAAAAGCACTATATAAATGATTTTTGGTACTATTATTACACAAATGCTCAGTGATTTCACTGTTCAGTCTATGCTCTCGTCGTTTAGCTCATAAAATTTGGAAAGAGCTTCATACACCTATCAAATAGAAGTTTATTTTCTTTTGGTTTTCCCAGGCGATATGTCGATGGCATTTCTCATTTTCTTTGTTAATGTTCCTGATCTTTATGCCTGAAATTAGATAAATACAATAAATAAATTAATAAAACTTTGCATAAAATTCATGTATTTGTACTTCGCTTCGTAGTGACACGATAAAATTATACATTTTGCAGAACTTCATATAAAATTCTAAAGAACAGTTGTCGGAAATGTTTTTTTTTTTGCAATGATTATTACCAACATCACACTCTAAACGATTAAACAATATCGGTTCAAACTCACCATTCAGTTGTAGTTGATAAACTCTAGATATCCCAGGTCTTGAAATGTACCCATCTGTGATACCAACAGGAACAAAATTATAGTCAACATTGAGCACGTTCCGGAAGCTTACTAAACATCTTGAACTTTGAGCGTTATGCAAATACTTCATATGCGCACTTCGACCCAGTCATAATTTCAGGGAGACTTCACATGGACTTGAAAACTGACATATTTGCTGTATCATTTTGTATCGGACTGGGCTCGGCGGATGAGGGTCATTCTTCCTGGTGTGTCTGAAGCATTGAACTTGCTTTACGATACTTTTAATTCGAGTGTGTTAAAGGTTGTATTTGATTTTGTAAATTATTAGGTTAATACAATTATCATAGATACACATCGGCAGAGCTATGGAAGGAGTGGGTGAGATGTGCCCCTGAAAAACACACACAAACCCACACACACACACACACACACACACACACACACACACACACAACAAAATCCTACAATGAGATCAATATTCAATTTGAGCTTTAAACTTTAGTGAAAGGAAGTTTTTCATTCTCAGTCGTATTGCTTGCTCGTTGGATTTATTAGTGGACAGTCTAACACAACCCCGTCCTCAGCGAAAGCTTCTTTTTATTTAGCTTAATTTTTTAATTTTTGTTATTAAGGTTTTGCTTGTTTGATGTTTTGCTATTATATACATTTTCAGTGCAAAGCGACATGGGCGGAGGGGGGGGGGGAGGTGCGGGATAAGGGGTTGTCCTTCTTCCTGTAGTATACGCACCTATCATGACTTGCATTAAAAAAGACCTCAAGCACCAGACTTGTACCCCCTCTGCGTTTTATCAAATAAATGTGAACAAAACATAGCAAGCACGTACGTTCCTCCTTGGATCTTGGCGTGCGCAGCCATATTGTGCGGTGGTCACATGTTTGGATTTCCATGGTCACATCACGTCTTAAGTGAAACGTTCACTCTCCACGCCATACACAATAGAAAGTCGTAGATAGATGCAAGTTGTGTTGTGACCATCGCGGTCTATTGTCATCTTGCGCGACGAAGGATCCGTTCATTTATGTTCGTGTTTTTTCATGCAACAGAATGACACCGAAGACAAAAAGAGTAAAAAAATCCACAGAAATAACGCCAAAGCGACAACGTTGTGAATATACACCTCTACTTTGGATATTGGTGTTTGAAATATACTAATTAAACACACAATTTGGTTTTTCTATGGTCACTTTTAAGAGTGTTCAAAATGACGATTTATTTTTTTTACTAAACCAAATATAGAAATTATATGTGCTTTTATAAAATCATGATTTTTTAATATCTCTACCCTTTTTGATATTTTGAAAAAAATATGAAATGTTAATTAGAAGTTAACTGAACCGATACCGTTGTTGGTTTAAGGAGGATAGTTTTTTTTGACTTGGGGACGCCCCTTTATAATCAGGTAAAATCTCTCTTTTTTACAAATAAAACCATAGATTCGTAACAAGTACATTTTCATCATTATGTCAATCGTTCATTTATGATTTAATGTTTGATATTAATAATCGAAATTAAAATGTGGAGTGTGGAAATACAATGTATGTCTATGTTTCGTTGGATTAATGCTGCAGTAAACAGGAAAAAAAATTAATTAATATTGTATTGAAACTAGCAGAAAATAAATGTCAGCGCGCGTTAAGAGGCTATATCGCCGCGACTATCGGCCAAGTTTTCCAGTCCCATTCCGTTGTTGGTAATATTTCACGTGGGTTTCACAAGTGATATTCCAGGATGTGTCTCCAAGTCAAAAAAACTATCCTCCTTAAACCAACAACGGTATCGGTTCAGGTAACTTCTAATTAACATTTCATATTTTTTTCAAAATATCAAAAAGGGTAGAGATATTGAAAAACTATGATTTATAACCCCAAGTTCGTCGTTTTGATCAGGCTTCCAAGATGCATAAATAACTGAGCGAAATAATTCCCAATTGTTTGTTGAATTAGTTATTTGATACACCAATCTCCAAATTCAAGATGCATATGCACCATTTTGCCACTTTTGATGTATTTCGGTGGTTTTTTAAATTTTGCTGTCCAACTCGTTTCAACTGCTTGAGAAAAACATTAACAACAAATTACCGACCGCTCGCGTTGCACACGAAAACTAGCGTGGCGCGCGCACCTCAAACCAATATGGCGCCATCCGCCAGGAGAACACATTACCAATAGACGAGAAACGTACGTGCAAGGTCTTGCTTGGACTGTGTTTTGTTGATTTTATAATAGCGTGACATCTGTGTGTGTGCACAATTATTTTTCCACCGCCGTATCATTATAAAAGGTAATAATACATACTTTTGTTCGGGGCCTTGATGTTAAATTATTTCAAAGGGATGTCAACTCGATAATACTTCAAATATCAGGATTAGCTTCATTATACCATTTCAAATAGGAATTCTCCTGTTTTTACAAAGAAAAAAAGAACACATGCACATGGCCTAGTGTCCACGTGATCGAACAATCTCTTTTTATCATTATCTCAATAGGGTTCCATCGACATTCCATGAAGATTGACAAATGTATTGTTTCTTGGAATTAAATTCATCATTGTTTAATTACGAGTCCGAGCATGTAGATTGTGCAGTACACCAAATGCTTGTGTTTACACACTAAAAACAGAATGCACAATTTTGTTGAGCAAAAATCGAAGACTAAAAATGTTAGGTAAGATATACAAAATCTATGTTAGATAAGTTTATTGCCCACCAGTTGGTTTTCCCCAACACTGTATCATATTTAACCCAATAGCGGTCAGATTTTGGTCACCAAAAATGCTTTTATTCTTCACCAACCACTTGGGGGCAGCAATCTCCTAAAGATAATAGTGTGAAATTTAGTCATGATATAAAAAGTTCCAAGAAAGTGGTACTGAAAATGTTGAATAACTCGATAGAGACTGACCCTCTTAATAAAAAATCTCTTAACCCTGCTTAATAGATCATGATCTATTTAAAAGATACAGAAAGCAGTGTAACTATTGAAAATTAATATATAAAATGAAATCATAATTATATTCATATTACTGACAAAATCATTCATTCCTTTTTTTTCATCGAATATGTAGGGGAGACCGGGGATGGAAGTTACACGGGTCAGTTTGATAGAGTTCTCAGTGTGCTAAGCTGGAACAAGCGAGGATGTTCTAACTGGCATCTATATAGGCCTACAGCCTACACATAGCTGCCGGTCGTGAGGTTTCTCCGTTTTTTATAAAAAGTAAATCAACAAAAACTATTTTTTTACAGTTCAAAGTAAATTTTTGACAAAAATTGAAATTTGTAATAGCTCTTAAAAATGATGATAGTCTGGTATTGTAAATATAGTACATGTATGTCACTAATATACCACCCTAGCCATGCCCTGTAATTTTGCCTAAAATGGCTGTGCTACAGTTGATTTTGTGTGTAAAATCACCCATGGGGTAGGTTGTTAAAACAACCTACCCCATGTCGATGTAACAACTTACCCCAATTACATTACATATGTAAAATTACATTTTGTCTCAATTTTCAGGTGTTAATATCTCTATGTTTCTATTATTACTTTTGTCTATTCTAGAGCTCTAATTTATCTACTCTTAACGATGCCAAGAAACTACAAAGTTGAAACAAAAGTATGGTATAAGAGATTTACACGTTGTCAGCTTAAACCGTTGTTTACATTTTGTACACTCTCAGAATTTTTAATCCAACCGTGGCAAATCTAACCAACCTGTGGTTCAAATATATACGTTAATGTTGAGTTAACCCAGTAAGTTGGTTAGATAATACCAGTCATTATGTATTAAAATTTTAAAAGAAAGTTGGTTAATTTATTTTAACCAACCCTAGTCCGGTAAAATTTTTAATACTTAATTGGTTAATTTCTTTTTTTAATACATCATGGTTGGTTTAAAAAAAATCAAGCGATAGACCGGACTGGACCAGCCTTTTGACAATTTGATCAAAGTATTGGTAACATAACATGAAGAATTATTGCCTGTATTATTATACTACTACATGCATTATTTTGTTGGCCTAAATCGTAGTGCGCAGTAGCGTAAGTATTGGTCCAATACAATATCATTACTTCGTTAGACGTTAGGTCTACAATCTAGTCCGAGTAACTGGATATAGATCTAGAATATAAAAATGAGATGTTGGCCTAGATTCTACGTTTTCTCAAGGTCATCACTCTTAAACCAGTCAAGTAGGCCTATTGGACCTATATCCACATCGAAGGTCTAAAAAATATTTAGGCTAAATTTAGATGCAAGTGATGGTTCTAACGTAGTTCTACATATTTTTGACAACTAAATCTATGACCTCAAGACTTAGTCCGAGACCAAGCTGGTTGGAGAGCGAAGTATTTAGATTCTAGACCGGAGCTGCATAAATTTCAAGCAAGTTTAATACCTAAGTTAAGCTAGGTCTAAAGTCTCAACCGAAATAATTAAGAACCGTACTGGCCATGTAGTCCAAAACATAATGCATGTTAGTCCTATATCACATGCTATACTCTTCAAGTCAGTTTCTACTAGACCTACCCATTTACTTGAGTGTGTCAAGATAGGTCCAGCCAGACCAGCAACCCCGTTGTCGTCGCGAGCAAAGTACGTGCATAATGAATAGGCGCACTATATCTTACGTGTATAATAAAATCGCAATATTCTAGAGCGAGGAACGGAGCGCGTATCTTTGTTAAATCCCCGTCTCTCATTTTTTTTCTTCACGTGACCAATTTTTAACCAACTATTGGTTAAAATTGGAATTTGGGCTTTTTTTACCAACCCTGCTTTTCACGTTTATACCAACTTGTTTTTTAACCAACTTTTCTTTTTAATACATTATTGGTTAATTTTTTAACCACTCGTAATATGGATTTTTTTTTTACCAGCGTTCTGAGAGTGTAACAATTTACCCCGTATGGGGTGTAACAAAACTTACCCCGTATACGGGGTAGGTTGTTACAAAAAAATGAGTTCATTAATTAAGCTGTAGTTAATTAGTGTTTACATGTTTTCAAGTTGTATATGCCTCGGGTTTTAGCAAACATAAGAGGCTAACTACAGACGCAAGATGAGATGCGTGAGTTCTTTCATTAGAATTATCTGGCCCAAAAATGTGAATTTTGTAACTTCCATCCCGGTCTCCCTACACATTCAATATACAACATTATTGTAGAATGTTTTTAACATAGAATATTATTAACAACAGGAAACTAATAGACAAAAAAAAAAAATAAATAAATAAATAAAAATAGAAAGACTGTGGTGAAATGTCCCATTGATATCGTATTAATATATTTCATGTATATTTTGCATTATGACCTATTGTCTGTAGTATTGTATTGTTGATGATACTTTGATCGGTAACATTGATGTAACCAAGCGCCGGCGATTTCATGTTCACGATTAGGGTGGGGGACGGAAACACCCGAAAGTGAAAAAATAAACTTCTCAAAATCGCAATACTTTGTACATTATGCAGAAACCAATGAAAATGTTGCGAGCTGTTGAGCGCGAGGCGAAAATTTTGCCGGTATTATAATAACATTTAGCATTGTATTTTGACATAACATTTTACCTCTTTATTAGCTTCACAAGCTAATCACTACATAAAATATTGTTTAAGGCTTTAAAATCTTAGGGTGGGGGGGACGATCCCCCAGAAACATTGAGGGGGGCCCGTAACTTAGAGATTTTACGGATGGTTCCAAATCTGCAAAGGGGACAAAAGATACATCAAAATTTTTTTCACGTTACCCGGAGCTAAGGGGAAAAAAGTACATCAAAATTTTCACGTGCGACTCTGGCTGCACCGGCGATAAGCGGGGGGCCGGGGGGAAGGGGCGAAGGGGCGGGGGTAAGTGTTAAAAAAAATTCTGCAGTCTTGCATAATTTATTTGGGTTCTTCCTTTGTATCTTCAAATTTACAAAAGGGCAAAATTCCTATTTTAAATAATGTGCATACAATATAATTAACAACCATACAATATATCATCTCTCCAAATCCATTTCGTTACTCATAAATAATATACAACATTTGACGAGAGAGAATAACGTGTCTATTCTAGCACTCGTAATAACTTTAACCAAAAATTATTTATTGCAAACGTTATATGTAACAAGGCGGAAACAGTCAAATTACACTGTGTCCGTCATAAAGTGGATATATTTTTGGCCGCAAATAGCGACCATGATTTTTGCTCTGCTTTAATTTCTTGAATAATGTTGTCCTTGCTTTTATTTTCGGGACCTGGCTAATCTCGGACATTTTCCCAAACCCTTTAGTCGTGGACCTTTCCCAAAAAAGTTTGTGGTCAACCCCCATGATGCCCATTTTGGGTAATTTTTTCTTCTGCGATTTTTGGGCCCTATTTTTTTCCGGTCCGATCAGCCCCCTTAGTGCTACCCCAGAACGCGATTGAGGTGTAGGACCTACTGTGTTAATATTGTTTCTTTAAGTTAAATCTAGAACTAATTCGGGACAGGCTTAAGTCTGGTTGTCTAGGGGGGTTGAAGTAAAATACGAGATTGGTAGAAAAATTCGGACAAAATATTTACCAGTCTTTTGCAGAAAACAAATTGAAATGGATAATAATCAACTTTGAAACCACTTAAATATATCAGTCATTCCCCTTGAAATTTTGTTTAGAGCCTTGAATAGACAAGGCACGTAAATTAGTCATTAATGATAATGTATTCATTATGTTTGATGAGATATCTTATACGTAATTACGGAATTTAGGAAGTAATTGAGAGAAATTCATCGTTTAGAAAAATGTAGTAAAAAGCAGAAGTTTAACCCCAATCAAAATTAATTTTGACCTCTCCCCATAAACACTAAAGAGTGAAGCCTTGTACACTACTACTAATAACATTATAGACTTTGGCTTTAACAAGAACAATAACCAAATCTATACCTAGATGTAGTTTCCTTTTGGGTAGGACGTGAGGCGGCCTTGGTGGGTTGGCGTAAACAAAAAAGGGCGCCCAAAAATAAGAAAAAATGACAAAAATGGCCATCTTCTGGTGGGAACGTCCAAATATACCCAGGGATCCTGGAAAGTGAAACGGTGACTAACATATTCAAGAATTTAAAACCGGAGCACCATAATGTCGCTTGAGCCAGAAAAGACTATCCCTTTATGACAACAGTC
>CALNVZ010002974.1:28789184-28800025 GCA_940671915.1 Paracentrotus lividus | reverse complement strand
AAAAAAAAAAAACAGTTTCCTAACTTCTTTCGTCCATTTGACCACCAGGTTCGGTACCAGGTCCCGTGATCTTCGGGCTCCTGATCGACAACGCCTGCATCATCTGGGAAGAAGACTGTGATGGTGCTCGGACCTGCTGGATGTATGATAATTCTACTCTAGCTAAGAATTCACTCGCCCTCACCGTCTGTCTTAAGGCAATGTCCATTCTCTTCTTCATCGGCGCACTCGTCTTCTACAAACCCGTGTATGAAGAGGAAGATAAGAATAAGGTGTTAGAGAACGCCTTGGAGGTACCAGAAAAGGGTGGATTGAACGGCGATGATCTCAAAACAACATCAACATTCTAAATTATTCTAGAAATGGATGCAATAAAACGAATATTACATCACTTAATATCCTAAACAATCTCTGCTTATGCGGTGTGTGGTATTTCTGTTTGGTACTGACGTGTAGTACTATCATGTGGTAATTTTTATGGAAATGGGATGTGTGTTCTTACCACATTGAATCAACATAATGTCACATTTTAGTACACAGTGTGTCACCAATACACGCAGTGAATATCCTTTGAAGATCATTTGAATATGTTAACTCCGAATCTATTATTTTTTTATCAAATATTCAAATTAAACCATGCCGTATTCCAATTTAGTAGGTAGGCCTAATGTGTTTATGCGTCCTCATCAGCAACATTTTGGTGTTGATTTTTTTTTTCTTTTTTTTTTCAGTAAAGCAGCATTAGCACACAATACAATTTGATATGAAATGCGATGGATTGCCCATTTCCGCGATATTCAGCAAAATTGCTCCTCCACGGGGGTCTTTATTTTTGCAAAATTACAGATAGGAATGTTATGTTGAAGTTTAATTGAATTCAAATTAAATTTGGAATATTCTAACACAGCTTATGTTTCACTTATTAATACTTTCAAATAGGTTTACATATTTTAATGCTGTAATAAATTTGCATTATGGTGCTTCCTTTATATCGATATTATACATTCCGTGTTTTTTGGCACATGTTTTTTAAAACTTTGTATTGTTTCACTGAGGGAAACCTGTGTACAGTTGTAAATAAGATGAATTTTATATTATTCGTACAAATCCAAGATTAAGATAGTTATGGAGTATTTTGAAGAAAGTTATTATTAATTGTTCAGGATTTTAAAAAGCAGTATGAGGTACATACATATCAGAAGATTAAAGATTATGTACCCAAACTGCTAGCTGACCATGCTGACGATGGGAACATCAGTATCAATGTTAGAATAAATGACATGTGAGATCAAAACTCAGTGTTTGTTAGTTTCCTTTTGTCTCTATATGAAACATTCATTGGAGCTATATAAACATGTAATCAACAGATACTTCTTGCCCATATCGTATCAAAAACAAGGTTAAGCATCAATATTTGTTAATCAAGTATTAATCAAAACATGTTTCCTTGTTTTTTTTTAAATATTTTTATTATTGATTGACCGAATGCCTCGAAAAGGTTTTTTTGTGAAGAGGTTAGTCACTCAAAAACCCTCACTTTAATAAACTTGTCCAAAAGTAAATGGATTATTTGCACCCCAAAATAACTGCCACATGTTTATTCATATTCATATATTTTTTGTGTGTGTCTTTCTTTCCTTTTGAAAGGTACAATCATTAGATCTGGCTGTGTCGCTTACGTGGTAAGGGGAAAGGGTGTCACAATCGACATGCCCTTTGGAATAAGTAGTCAATCCTGATTACACATGATGTAATCATGTTGGCGCAGATGGGTCATCCATGGCTTCACAAATTGGTTGCTCAGCAAGTCGTTATGATGAAAAATAATCATAATATTATACTGACTAAATATTTAATAATATTATAATAATTAGAAGGAAACAATGAATAACAAAAAAAAAATTACAATTGAATGCAAGTATAAAAGAAAAGAGCGACATCAAAAGTCTTATAATTCCTTCATTGACCATGTTGACCGGAGTAAATTTGATTTAAAATCCAATCTATATGGTTGCAATAACCAAAAGATCATTCTTTACTGTTACATTTGTCCTCTGTTATCCTTTAAGTGCAATTCCGATGAGATCAATCGATAATTATGTAAACACCGCTAATCATATGGATTTTAAATTGTGGCATTCATCGTAGGCATGGACTTTGTGCTAACCCCTCTAATCAGTGTTTAGCAGCGTGAAAGCTGTATCTATATTGTTATTAAAGAAACAATTCTTTAAACAGGGATCCAGTAACATTGGATAAGATTGAAATCATTTTTCTTGTGATTTTGCAGACATAATAATACACATATAGTTCCGTCTGGAATCCCTTAAAATTTACATGTTAACTATTTGCTTTAATTCCAAGATATTTTTCATTTTGGAAAATTCGATTACAATGCTAGATTTATTTTCCAGTATTGTCACAGCATAAGACTCTTCCATATTATTTTGATAATTCAAAGAGAAATATCTATAACTATCTATCTATATCTATGGGCTGTATGTATATGTGTGTATGTGTGTGGATCTGTGTGTTGCTGTTTGTGTGTGTGTGTGTGTGTGTGTCGATGTTTGTGTGTGGTGGAGAGATGAGAGGAGGATTTGATGATAGGCATGTGGGGAGTGGGGATGGTGTGTCGTTTATAATCATTTAGTACGAAAAACTATTACTTCAGTATTGTATTGTGATTGCTTTAGATTCTCAATTAGTAGATGTGCGTACGTTTAAGTAATTTTACATTGATCGTTACTTATTGCTTTATTATTCTTATTTTTATTTTTTATTTAAGGAGATCCCGTATATAATGCTAACGATTTTGGTTGAAAAATAGCGTCACTCTCAATAAGAACATTACTTTTTTGATTGTGTAATATGTGTATATATTCTAAACAGAGGGTGTACCTAGAAAAAAGGAAACCCTAAGCTTTGATCAGCATATTTTTAAAAAAATTCCAACGGGAGGATTATGAAATTTATATCACTGTAAAAGATGTGACACTCATTACGATTTTCTTCTCACTAACGATATGAACGCTGCTCGCTCACTTACAAAATATCATCGCTTATCGCTGAACCAGCAGGGTGTTCTGAAAAAGTTTGCCTAAAATTGTGCTTGGTTCGACTTTTCATGCACCTCGAGATGGATGTGTGCGAATTCTAGGAAGGAAATCACTTTGATCATCATAATTTCAAACATAAATTTCAGATAGATGTATTTAAGAAAGTTCTATATGCACTGAAAGTAAATAGTGTGACCTCATTGCATTCTTCATGATGAACCCTCGTCTCAAGCCTCACCTAACTATCATGCATACACTGAATCCCTCATTGTTTTGAGAGATTGTCTCTGCCAAAAATAAATGAATCATCGTTATCTCTTTCTATGCTCTTGACGATCGAGTTTGTGCTTTTTAGGTTCTAAACATCACTAAGTAGAGCATTCCGGTGACTTTTTAATATAATGGGTTTTGAATTAAAGTTGGATGTGTGATAACTGTACTAGCTATTATTTAGCTCTCGTTAATTATCTACGAAGATCAGCGTAATTTTCCATAAGTGTTAGCTCGCTCACTGATAAACAACCCAGAGAAGACTTTATTCTTCCGTGGAGTAATTGTAGAAGCATAGACAGTAGCAATCAATCATAGATTTTTCCAAGATGTTATTGGTTTCAGATAAGATAGGGGTCTTCAGGTTGATGCGATGAATCATGGGACTGGCGAGCTCTTGGTTAATTTAGAGATATTGCTAATAGAATGATTAAATGATGCATTTCCGATGTGATATAAGAAGCGTCCAAATACTTATCTGGTCAAGTGTTTTTCTGACAATCGATTGAGATAGATAGTCCATTGAATAGTTTGTGAATTTCCTCTTTTAGGTGTTGGCATCCGCTATCACAACCGATCTCAATGAAGCGTCGAAAGGTGACACTATGGCACAGTATTTTGCACTAGAACAATCGGTCAGAACTCAATGGGGTTCAGTGAGTTTGCGGTGTGGACGATTGGTGAGCTGAGCAATGGTATTTCATTTAAAATGGTAATGAGTTGCCTTTCCAGTGAGATAGAAATTTATAATCACCGATGGTATTATTTGTTGTAATATTATATTGATGTCTGCAATAGTTGGTTTTCCTTTTTCTGGGTCACCATCTGGATGAAGAATGGGCTACAAAAGGCATTGAAGATTTTGTTCGTTTTATCTCAAAACTCTTGAAGCCACACGTCGATGCTATCTGCGATGCTATGTGTCAATCCTGATCGGCAATAACAGAGGATAGGTCCAGGCTCTACAGACCAAAATGCTTAAGTAGGTGTAGATCGACACCCTTGAACCAACACTTGACTACCTCAACCACACACTCTATTTGGGTATGTGGACCTTCATAAATACACAGCCAACAAACACGATGTGCGCTGCTATGAACTCTTCCAGCCTCTAGACACCGCCAACCACTCATAGTTACACAATAAGAAGGCCTCTAACAACTCCACTTCTGTCGTCTTCAATCATTGCTAGTAGAAACAACGCCGCAAACATACCTGTAGTGCACGGCATTTTCCCTTCTAAACCAATACACCCCCCAAAGTTTCTTGAATTGCGCTGTCTCATCGACGACTACTCAAGCTCGACTCAGCTTTCGTTCAGTAACAGCTATCAAACTATCATCGCACGATAATATCCACGTCTACGTGTCCGGCTTTACTAGGAAGGTCGCCGCTCAGACGCGCAGACACCGACGTAAACCAGTACAATCCACAACAGACGCCTGTCCTGTCCATAAAAATCCACCACCACACAACGAAAAAACAATATTCTTTATGGAATCAGCCTCATCGATTGTTAGCTCTTCCCGCCTTAATATCCAAGAAATCTTTCCCTCTAGAACACTCTCTAGCAAATATAGTGATAAAAACCTCCCACGAAAACATCGCTACTACTTTGCGCATCCAACATTATCATCCCGTACTGCTACCGAATTACCTCTGAACGAGCCGAATCTCAAACTCCGACGTACACTACTCTATTTTGCACCTGCACTCACATTACCCAAATTTAAAACATCCGGAAAAGGCTTAAAGACGTGTTAAAAATTTGGGGGTTTTGTAGCAGATTTACGGTACACAATCCAGTACTAGATTTTTATTTAGATCGACCGATGAAAGTAAATTTTTACTCAGATTTGGACACTTTGTGACAAAGTATGATAATGATAAAATATATCGTTGCCGACTTGTGGATAATGAGTTTTTTAATATAACCAGAATTTAATTGTTTAAGTACGTTAGTAATTAATGGCCTTATCGTTATAAAGATGAATTTTTCAATCTTTCGATCTTTACAATGCAGGGTCACATCTAGCAATCAGTGTTTGGAGTCGAGCAAGGGTACCGTTCGCACAACCGTGTCCGGGCCAAAATTGTGCATCACGGCGGCAAAGTCGGTGAGGAAACGGTGAAGCGGTTGAAGTAGCCGTTCGATAACTGACGTTTCATTAAGAGGAGCATCGGACTGGGACACAGCTGACAGTCTCCCGAATAAAGGATTGTTTAAAGAACGGCCGAGAGATCTATTGCCCGAGTTATTTCTGGTTGTGACGGTTGTCTAATTCATGAAGGGACTTAATCCGAGAGACAGTCACGTTATAAATGAAAGGGCTCGGTATTAAGAGACATGATTAGAGACGCCGTTGCGCCTGTTCAAATTGCACTTTTAAGAGATTCGGAGATGGTAACCAGGTGGTTGAAGAATCGAAGACAAGCAAGAGGAATCCGATCAGTCCTCCCCCTTCGCTCTACTTTTTTTTTTTCGTCATTACATAAAGTACGCCCCACCTTGTGGCTGAACTTGCCAACGGTCCTATACAAAGTGAAACTAGAGCATCGTTTGAAAACTATGCTTTTGAAATTACAGATTGTCTCTCTTGGTATGTATATGTATACCAAAATGAATCAATCAAACTATCATAAAGTGGACTTTGAGAATTAAAAAAGACTAATTACCCAAGACAGGAGTATTTATATTTTTACGCAAAACAAAGTATCTATAATAATTACACCACAAGAAGAGACGATAAAGATCAATAGTCATGTAATGCAGAACAGGGAGGTGATTATCAACTTTATTGGGGCTTGCTTTTAATCTTCGGGCAAACTTATAGTTTTATAGGGGTGCCACTATTTTGTCGCCATATGTAGTATAATGTTACTTTAGCCTCTGTTTCAGTTTTTACAATATCAAAATTCAGTGCTGGGATTGTAAATTATTTCACCTTTAATTAATTAGATTTTTATAGCATGATCGCACATAGGTCGTACTATTATATGTTGTTTCTAATCTTAGAGTATTAGAAAAAGACGGGAAACAAAATAGAGTATGGCATTTTCGTTTTTTATCCCCACAAAGTTTTTCTTCATTTTTTGAAATAATGGATAATTTTGGTATGTTTTGTTATTATATATGATAGATATGATAGGATGGGGTCTCGTATTTTGGTCTTTTTGGTTCGTCAATATCCCAGTCAATGTTTTATCAAACAACCAATTGCAGGGTAAGGAGTCGTTCCACAACTGGGTCACTTCATTCCGATTCAATATACATTGTCTATTTTCTCAATATTATTATAATTCTAAAAAATTTTATGATTTATTCTAGGGAGTAGTGGCGTTCGATACGGGGTGGGGGCGACCGGCAACTAATACCAATTTTTAGGCACTTTTCCCTAAATATTTACGGATCTGGATAATGACTGGTAATTTCTTTTTGTATTTCCGTCCTGATGTCGGCTACCTAGTGAAAAAAATAGTGGTTCATACTTGCTTATCCATCCAAACAATCAAGTACCCTACTGATATATAATTTAATTATCAGTATGAAATTATAAGTCAAGATCTATGGTTAAAGATTCGCTGAATTTTTTGGCAGTTCTTAAGTAACACTGATAGTTAGGTTCTCAGATCATTAGCGAATAACATGGCATGTTAGCATGTATTTTATTATTACAATAGTTTTTTTAAGCGTTTTGTCTGTATAATAAGATATGTGATTAAATCTATATTTAATCAAGGTATAAAAATTCAATCAAGGTGGTCAGTTGGTTAAATACAATGTAATATAAGAATAATAATACAATTCAATTCGCAGTGGATCCACTGACAAGAAAAAATAACATCCTAGTACGTGCCAGAGTTATTGAGTGGAAGTCAGTATGACATTTCTTATCTTGAGGATAGTATGATGTCAATATTGGGGTTTAATTTTGGCTAAAGAATTATTGCAATGACAATGATTTGAAAAAAGTATTTTAAAGTTGTAGACAAATATATAATTATTAAATGAATATAAAAAATATAGAAGATTAAGTACTTTATATCATGATAAAAATTTTCATGTTGAAGATACAGGATTGAATTCATTATCAAAGCAGAAGGGTAGGAATTTTTTTGAGGGAGAAATTAAGATAATGAATTCGATAAAACTATACACATAATTTCATGTATAAGAACGCGGGTATACAAAGGAAACTCATGTAATTTTCGGCTAGAGAACAAAGCGTAATTGTAAAACATACTATACTGAAGCTTAGTTGTGACAAAGTTAGTTAATATTAATGTTATTTTCCGAAAGTGTGTTATAGCATAAAAACTTTAGAAACTAATGTAAACATTAGACAACAGCAAATTAAGACACAAGAATTGACATTACTTTGAATTAAAAATGTCCATAAAGAGGTACGCCTCAATATTTAATTCTTTCCCCGATCACGACATAAAAAATAATTCAGATTATAATGTAATTGTTTGAAGGAGGCGAAATATTCATTCCTCTTAGACTTGTAAGAGAAGCGACAGATCGAGAGTTTAGAAAACAAAAGGCGGTTTTGAAGACATCAATAATAAATGATTTTTAAGAGCGCAATAATAGGAAGCAGTCTGCCAGTTTAGACATAGATGCGAGATTGCACGAATAACTTAGTGTTTAAGTACCGTGCTTTGTGGACGGGTGAGGAGCTTCTGCTTTTCCGGTCCTTCCTAACATTACATTAACGTCTTTATAATTGCCATTAAATACCAGCGCGTACACCGGGTTCTCCATTGACCGAGCCTGTGTCTCATGCCCGCCGAAAATTGAGAGCATGCTCAGTCATCTCAAACATATATTAGCCGGCATGACGAAGGTAAGAAACAGAAAGACGGGTCAACACGACCACGTGTATTTATTCCGGGTATCCTCAGTTCCGTCGTTCGTATCAAATTTGATTTTGCAGCGGTCGCGACGGTGGGAAAGCGGTTGAGTCACCCGGCGAAGAAAACATTTTTTTTCTTGTCTTAGAGAGCGTTGGAGGCCGTCGGGCTCAAGCGGTTAATACAGGGACAAAAGAAGATGTAGCGTGGGACTACTAATCAAGTGAAGACGGTCAGATCTTGTATGGTACTTAGCTGGCTAGGACCTGGTATAGAGCTGGGTATGAAGAAATAAATGACCGGTATAAATGGCAGGACATCTAGACAGTAGAGAATAAATTTAAGAGTTAAAAATTGTATAATTAGTGGCCGTATGCTAGTTCTCATTGCTAGTGTTGGAATATATATGTGTTGTTTTTCGGTGACTTTAACGGGCGAAAACACCGTTCATATTTTACAACAGTAGGGAAAATGTTGACTACGATCACATAAACAACTATTCAAAATTAACGATAACTTATTTAAAGTCGCTAGATGAGGGCGTTATTGATATAAAAAGATATAATGACAATCTACAGAATTGATTGATTCCGTTATTAATTGGCTAGTTACTGAAAATAACAAAAACTCATAACCAGAATTTTTTTTTTATTGTAGGCCTTTCAGAATATAATATATTATGGCGTGTGTATTAAGTATGTCAACAGTTTCTAGGAGTTTACCTGTATGACGAGTAAGTATGTAAATTAATTACTTTTATTTGCAGATAGGTAGAGAAAATTTATTAAGATTAAAAGACTGGTGCGACGTCATTGTCTAATTCACAAATTTTATTGCGGTTATTATTAAGTTATGTTAGTTATAAGTTGTTTAGTTTGTATATACAAAGTTTAAACATGTAGAACCATGACTACGTTAAATTGTAGATCAACCTAGAATTACCATATCACGATATATTCAATCTGATGTATTTGTAACTCTTAAAAATTTTCGAGTCCTTGAAGGCGCTTAGGTGAAGAGCTTGCGTACAGGCGTTAGATAATGATAACTGGATCTTCGTGTGACTGAACGGAATAACTGATATCGTTTGTGAGAAATCGATGAGAGGTGGCTGCATATCATAGTCATCATTATCAGGAGTATGATAGAATGATGGTCTCAATTTGATACAGGGTGTGAGAGACTTGTGTGTAGCTGAAGGAAAGTGTAGATGACTCGTGTGGAGTAGGTATGAACTGAGATCGATCATTAAGGTGACTTTTATCCTCGAATATGAAAAATATCTTTCTTTTCTTTTATAAAAAAGCTTGATATAAACCCAATAGTGTCAATTCCTCTATGATTGCTATGTCTACAATACTAAAGTAAGGTTAGTGTTGTCTGTGCAATTTCTTGTAAGACTATTACGTAAAGAACGCACAGTGGATACACAGTGCTGTATTAAGAACATGTTTAAGCCCCGGAGCATGAGACATGTAGCTCGAGAATAAATGCAGAGCGCTTGGCTACTCGGAGGACATGTAACTGGGAACTAATGTCGCCTGATCCTTACGATTGGCTATCCTGGAAGAGATGGATATAAGCATCTCACAAGAGTAGAGACCACGGTACGCCGATGAGTCTAGCATCTAGTGTGCTGGAGGACATTGACGATTGAAACGTAGCAGAAATCAATTACACGATGCTCTGGATAGAGCAGGTTTTGCACTTATGCTCCGAAAGATAAATGAAACACGATGTGTTGCATCTAAACGAGCGGGAGTAAAACCAAAAACTAAACACTGACTGAAAGTTTGTCATTGCAGGAAAACAATGCATGAGCAACAAACCAAGATTGACAATGCATTTATTTTTGATAAATTCGTACTTTCTTCCATCTTATGAGTGTTTCAAGTAGTAGGTGAGGTATTCACTAACGATGTTTATGCGTATGTTCACCTATATTGAACATTACAATACTTTTTACAAGAACATTGGATATCATCTTTGATTTTTTTTACGTTGAGCTTTGTTGTCTAATAGAAGTTTTATTGTCTTTTTCATGCTTATCTCATATATTTTTACGAGTTGTGTTGTGTGTTGTTCGTGTTATTGTATATTCGTTTGATTCCCTGTGGGTGTATGTTTATTCTTTATCTTTCCGTGTTTTATTTGGTGTATTGTCTTTCGTTTAATAAAGTTCATTTTAGATGTTTGTGTTTTTCCTAGCTTTTTTTTTGTTTGATCACTTTTGTATGTCTGACTTTGTGTTCTTAGTTTTTAGTATTGCTCTAAGAGATACGCAGGGCGTTGGGTTTCAATTCGAAAGTGTTTCGTCTCTGTATGGTGACAAGAGAAGATACTCTATTCTCAGGAGTCATTCGCAAATTATTGCAAGCAGGTTTAAGAATATTAGAACATGTTAATTGAGTTACTCTACAACCAGAATTAACTCATCTAGTTCGTGTGTGTTTGTGTGTGTTTGTGTGCCTGTGTGTGGTGGTAGTGTTCGTTTGGTGTCTATTTTATTTCATCAGATAATCTCAGTAAGCTTTCTTAGGTAGTGAGGGTATTGGAGATAAACATAAATGTGTGCACTGTGCGTAGTTCGATGCTAACGTGCCTGCAGGCTAGTGCGATGGGTTATGAATTTTTATTTGTAATCGTTTGAAGGAG
>CALNVZ010002974.1:28768468-28786171 GCA_940671915.1 Paracentrotus lividus | reverse complement strand
CCCGCGCTACCACAGTCTCCCGCAATTCCATGGGCCGGGATTCCGTTCTCCATTTCAATATCTGGTCGACCCGCATTCCTTACTGGACACACAAAATCAAACTTCTCCAACAAGACATCCCGATAATATTTAGGTTCCCCTGCTCTTGCACTGAACCTTTCAAAACCTTCACCCTAAAAAAAACCCGCGTTGGTCCTTCAACCTATCACACAATCCACTACCAGAAAATGTCTGCTATAACTCCTTACTCTTTCATAAATCTATCTGTTTTCCTTCCACTTTTTTCTTTACCGCCTGCGGCCTAAAGTGAGCATCTTTCGATGATGGCGCCCACGATCTACCGGCCTCCCGCATGTATAAAATCGCTCACACCTTCAATTAATTCATTAAACTTAAAGTTCTACTGTCCTAGCCCCCGACCAAAGTTTTCGCTGCGTCGGGCCCAGAAAAGGACGAGCTCGGGCGCTGAACTTATACGTATACCCTGCCCCCGGCCCGAACCGCCCTTCCGCGGTCCTCGCCTTTACAGTCGCGGACCACACGCCGTTACATCACGAGGCCCACGTCCCTCACCGCCTATCCACGCATTCCGCCCCCGTCGACAGGCTCCCCTCTCCGTGCACACCCCTTATCGCACACCGGCCGCTGTCGACGCGCCGACGGCGCAGCCACAGGTCCTTTTACTAAAACGGAACTCATCCGGCCCTGCGCAGTAAAGTTTGCATCTAATAAGAAAACGTTTCTAAAGACAAAATCGAACAAAACCACAGCACAACACTGGAAATTTCATCCAAATCGCGAAACAATTAGCCGAGTAAAGACAAATCCAGCAAACGTTATGGCATTCCTTCTTAGCGCTTGTTTGTGAAATCTCTTAGGAAAAACCAGTTGCTCAAATTGGCAAACCTGCAACATGATGTCTCCAGTCCCACCTACCTTTCTTTGACATATTTATCATATTGTATGAAGCCTTCCCCCAATACCAATTATCAAGATTTTCTCGCCCGACACTAACGGACCATAAAAACACGGCCATTCAATCCTTGTGGCAATGTTCCAAGGTCACAAGCTGCTTTCTACTTATTTCAATCAGAGGACCAGGACTTCTCTGTTATACGCAATTCATATGAAAACAACAAAATGAGGATTAAAATAGCATTTCATCATAATAAAACGCATACACACAGAAGACACAACCAATAGTGCGCCGCCGGGGACTGTTCACTTGACATCCCGGACCCTGCTGACATACATCCCAGTTTTTCGCTCAGTCTCTGCATATTTCAAAATCATTACCAAAAACTGAGACCACATGGAGGACACACTTGCCCCAAGAAACTGTTTTTACAAAAAAAAATCCACACCTTAAAAAACTGCCTATAACTTTGGTTATTTTCTCCATGTACCCGCATTTTGATGAATACCTTTTTATCTCCCACTGCTGTTGAAGCCACAGGCGACCCTCACTTCCGATTGTGCTTGATAATATTTACCTTAATTTACCAAATACTTTTTCATTTCAGTCCCCGGCACTCGCTCCTTCTAAAATAGTGCATACCCGTACTTTATAGTATCTCCTCGGCAGCAAGGGTAGCGACTGAAAAGAATTATCATTCATGATTGCGCTCGCCTCTTGTAGAGGAAGTTAGTTCAAGAGAATGGGACAATTAACTTTGCGCGACAGCTCGGGTTGAAGTATTGCCCGTCTGTGCGCACAGCTGGCGAGTCTAGATTGCAACACAAAGGCAGGCGGACCTGACCCGACACCGCGTGAGGGCGTTACTATCAAAAGAGTCTATAACCCCGCAGAACCTTCTTAGAATTACCTAAACAAATGTCATGACCGGCGTCGTAACATGCACGCGGTTTAATATGGCCAGCAGGAATCATGCCTGGGCCACGCACGTAATATGGGCCCCCCTGAAGCCAAGTCACTGTCGCCTCCAGGACCGTCCTCGACCGGTTGCACCGTCTTGACCGGTCCTGTCCACTCACCGCAACCATCGCAATCCTGTCCCTCAACACCCCACCTCTCAGTGCGTAGAGCACCAATCTAATGTTGCTTCATATGGACTGCTATCCACCGAAACATATATCGTCTCACTACTCCTTCACGCGGCCCGTCTAAATCCCGTTCCACTATGAGCCCGACATCGCCACACTCACGCAGTTACCCCGAGCAGCATTCTGATGCCGCGAAATTTGTCCCTCTGACGAACAATTGCTCCTGAAACACCAACAAGGTAGGTAAACACTTACCCATATGGCCACTTCCTTTACCCGTCTGATTGCTTAAAAAATTTCCGACCATCGTCACAGCAATGTCTCGTGGCAGTTATGTTGTTGAAACAGTGTTTGACCGGGCGTCGCCGCGGACCGCGGCTCCGTTGCCGTCGAGGTAACCCTTCACATTGGTCTGTCGTCTATCATTTACCGTAAGCCTATAGTTCATTGTTGCATCCAGATAATACAGCCGTGTAACAGGTCATTGTTCAGTTTACGTGGACAGCGGGGTGCAACCTGCTCCGGCTAACTTGAATCGATTGCTACCCTGACACGTCCTCCACCGGCGTCGCCAGCAACCATCAGTGCACGGTACAGATCGGACATCCAAACGCATGGCGCGAAATGATTCTCGCCGCGCTGATCGCGTGACTATAGTACTCTACGAGATGCAGCATCTCTGCGAATCATAATCTCTTTGCTACTTGCATTATTTCTAGTTAGAGTGTACGAGTTCCACTTGATTAATATTAATTTCACTAATATACTAAAGAATCATTATAGTACGCTCCCATATGACCTAGTATAAATTGAAATCATCTATAAATATTTAAATATATTTAAACATGAAAACGAGATACCCATACAATTAATAACACATAATACTATAATCATCAGACTGAAATATACTAGGATTCCAACCATGGACATTTACTGGCAATTTAGAGACACGGGTAATGCTTTTCGACGTCTCAATTCTTCAGCGTGAACTTTACGATGACCTGCCTAGAAAGACTAATGATCTTTTTCGGAACATTCTTATAACAGCCGATATTTCCCTTCCAGCAAACTTTCCCACCTTGGGTTGCGGGGGTCTAAGACGATATGTTAAGCGCGGCGTCATTCGATAGATTTTTAAAACCATACAATTCAACAAGTAAGGCTACAATCGTTGGTGCACCATATTTACCTAGAACTCTGCACATGGCACAGCGGGCTACATTATGGACAACCTTTTAGAGGCCTTAATGAACCTCCTTCGGTCAAATCTATCGGCGTTCCGGACCAATATTCCCTAGGACAGGGCTGGGTCAGGGCCCGTAATTAATTGTGTTGTCTTATCACCACTGAAACAGTTAAGAGCCTCACGTCTAGTTAGTTGATTCAATAAAACGAAAGATTCTAGAGACTTGAGTGTTTGTCATTTCGTAATTTTCATGCCATATATTAGGGACCAAATAGTTCTTAGGACGGAGGCCCATATTACCCACCTAGCAATCTACCCTATTTTCGAACGGTTTTTCATTACGCATTATGGAGACTGATCTAATACTTAGTGTTGCTACACTGTTCAGATTTTACATGTCATTTTGCCCTGACATATTACTAATCGCTTCAATTCTGCACAACCATTCGTTATAACGTTACTACTACAGATCATCTTAGATCGTTATGAGTTAATCGAGAAAAACGGGATGCCTGCACTTATAATGTTATTACTAAAGTATACTCAAGCCTTCATTACTCATTTGTTAACCTCAACAATCTATGTAGAAATACCATCAATTCACAGGAGTTACTTCATATTGTTGATCTAATTACGGTTCCCCTTGACAACCTATCGTCAATCTCAAGTGCGCTCCTATCCTGATACATTAAATCAACGACTGTTTTCATGTTATTTACTTACACATGCACACTCAGCGGCGTAAAATGACAGTGAATCAGCAGAAATCCAACTATGCCCAAAATCACCGATCGTTCATATAGTGCATCTCCGCACAATCACCGACCATCGCTAGCCTAACCCCGGACCCCTCAGGATAACTGATTAGGACATTATGGGCTTGACTTGACCTTTTCGTATATAACTAAAGGTTTGACCTTGAGATCTGCCTCGCACTTAGCCCAAAAATATGTAGATGAACCAATTTTACTATCTTGAGATATCACCATGAAAGTGTGTCCAAACGTATGTTTAGATCCATACAGAGTTGATATAAACAGATGTCACCTAGCCGCTTCGTATCTGCTGAAATGCGATTCTTTTTTGTTCTTACCGTACCAACGTCGATGACGTTCACTTTTGAACTTGTTTGGATCGCTTGGGACGGTATTACCGGATGTTTTAAACAGGTACAATGATCTATTACTATTTGAGAACATTGATAGCGAAGAGGTATACCAACCTGAAGCGGCCAGACTCATGTCATATTTCAAGCTGAGTCAGTGAAATACAAATGTACGGAACTCTCCGCCATTGTATCGCTTCCGTAAGTAACTATCGCTAACTGTATATCGTTGACGAACTGTGGCCCCCACATGAAGCACAAAGGAGATTTGCAATCCAGCATTGAATGCTCCCAAATATCTGCTCAACAGCCCTCCACTACTCATTTGACATTCGTTTCTCATCACCACTACTTTTATTAACCTAATCCGTCAATCGCATACTTTCACATATCTATGCCCACCATTATTCGTACACAGTACAGCCAGAGTGTTCAGGCCTCAAGGAACCAGTACACTTTCATGACAATAAGATTGCAATCGATTCCCTGCATTGATCATGGTCCGCCAGAACCACTTTATGTTTACCGTCTGTATATTTCGGAGCTGGTAAGCTCAGTAACCCCAGCAGTGCCTACGTCGTGTGGAATAACTATACTATCATACATTTCACATGAGGGTCATGTGACGTATTTGGTTGTCCCATAGCAAGTACTCGCGCCCTCACCTCGCTTTATTAGTGTGCCTGATTCGGTTCAACATAGCGATGCTAGCTTAATGATCACTAGATGTTCACAATGAGGTACTTTAGCATCACAAGTACTTGATGAGAGAGTGATTACAGCTTTATTGTCGTTCGTCTGTGAGAGCCATCTTGCTTGCCTTGATGTGCTCTAGATACGAACATACTGTTGCGGTGTCTGGCGTCGGTAAGACAAGGACGGCCACATTCGGGCGAAGTACAAGTGTCGAAGTTGTCGGCACGTGTTGTGTAGAGTATTCCCACGCTTTAAGAGCTTCACACACAGTTCGTCTCCGAACGAACATCTATTGCTACATGCTATACAACATACGATGCATGTAAGTACTCTGCCTTCGCTCCGGTGGCGTGCTCATTACGCACTATCTTACGGCATTAACACTTTTCACCACTTCGACTAAGATACAAACTTCAGATTCACGGGTGGCTCTGCTACTAGATGTGGACCGGTGGCTATAAGACATGAAAGAAGTTTTTGGCTATTCTAACGCGTCAACATTCTGGGTCCAAATTAGTGATCATCTCATTTCGTCTCTCTTTGGTACTTTGTGTTTCCAGAGACTCCTACAGGGTTCTTTCCGCGTTACGGTGCATTAGTTGATTTCTTGCGTGCATCCTGACTGATCGTTCCGGTAGTGGCTATACGAATAGTCAACCTTATTGTCTCTGCCCTGGAGCTCAATCCTACGAAGGCCCACCATTCGTATAAAGCATATGAGCGTTATAAACATGGCGTGAACTATCTGCTCATTGAAGCCGTTCTACTCTCTATAGCCCTGTACATAATTATTAGATTGCGCTCAGTTATCGAGTCCGTCGGATATCTCAGAGATTTGTACGAGCTTCATGAGCTAAAGCTTCCGTATGTTCGATTATAACTTCACGTTCCCTATGTTACGCTTCCTCAATAGCATGCATCAAAACGTACCTATCATATACTATTACAACCCTTTACTTGTTATACTAATATACTATAATAAGTACCATTAAACCTTTATTATTAAAATTCATATGACTTCAACACAGGAATGTTTGGCAGCATATATACAAACATGACGGAATTTGCGCCAAGAAGACACATTAATAAACTCATTACAATCTTTATAAGTACAGAGAGTCCACTCTACCGTTAGCATTTTCTCAAATATTTTGGAAAGAGAGCCAATCGACAACTCACCGACCACAACCTCCTCCATGTCTCGAACTGCTCATGGTCTCACTATTAACAACGAAGGAGAAGACATTGGTAAAAGCTTCAGCTCAAAATCCCGCGGGTCTGGCGCGTGTCCAAAAGAAATAAACACACGACAAAACGGGTACATAGTTAAACCTTACTACAATGATGCTCTAATCTAATAAGCCTTAAAACCGACTGATGTACCGGACCTAAGGAACTAACTAATCAGAGCAACGGTGCGAGATTTCCTAGATTACACTCACGCGCATATCCAAGAACACATGTTTCACGCAGATATACATATGCAAGAAGCGACCCAACGGAAAACTGCATTGACCTTGCATTGGAGGTAGACTTGCCAGGCGAATTCAATTCTTGGGATTCGGGGTTCAAGGGAATCGTATTGTCTAATAGTTCATGTTTAGCCCGGCCAGCTCCAAAACGGGGCCTCCGTCAAAAACGTATTTGTGAAGCTAGGCAGCCGGAAAAACTCGGTATGAATAGAGGGGTACTGCATCTCGTCTAAGCGACATTAGCACCAAACATGAACACGCTCTGAGAACCCTCCTACAACACAATGCTTTAAATTCAACAACTTTCAGCCGTTTAATACATTATATATTTTGCTAATGCCCACTCTACAAAAAGTTTACAGAATAGCTTCTGGTTCTAGGCACAGAGAGCTCCGAGCATGCACACAAGTGACAACCTTAAGCTCATCGTAATCATTTGAAACTTCAATATATTAATAATCCTAAAGCAGACTCGCCAATAATACTCAGATCTCTAATAAATCTTAAATAGGCTTATTGAAAATGGAACAAGGCCTCCTAATCAAAGACTTATGCAACTGAGACGTAGCAAAAAGCCATATCTTACAGCGTACCTTTGTACGAAATGCGTTTATTATTCTTATACTGCTATCCCAATCTCTATTCTTCCAGCGTGGGATACTATTTCTTTCGGAAAAGGTGAGTTTCAAACAACAAGATTTCCTCGCTATGACCAAACAGTACTGTTGGCCTGCTGAACCAATATTCTGTACAATAACGAGAAAACACGTCTGTGTTTTGTATCAATATTCGTTCTCTAGGTGATTCTACGGCGATTTATGAGCATAGTCAAACGATCCTTTATATGGTATCTAGTCCGATTCACCCATGTGAGATGGATCTACTCGACGTACTGCCACGTGTGTCTACTTCGGCAACCTACGCTCCTACACATTCTTGACATTGCCAGTGCATTGTTCTCCTTCACTATATTAAAATCTATACATCTAGTTTCATGCGTATATTATCTTGCTACTATCGTCGCGCTTAATTTCAAACTGTGCATTATCACATGTATATTATTATCGATGAGCGTCCACACATGTCAGCGACTTAATATTGGGTTCGAGTTCCAAACAAACTGTCCATATACAAATTATTATAGCATCCGTAAATAAGGTGCTGCCAAGATCATTTTATTCTTATCAGAAACACACCTGAACCTACTCACAAAAAGTAACCTAATTCAGGGCTCACAAAACATAATCAAACACATATCATTCTCACAACTGCCCATCTCCTACATTGACAAGTCATAACCGATAATCAACGGTTTCCAAAAGATATACGTTGGTTTGTCTGACACATGATGTCTCTCATGTCAACTCTTTGTTAGCCCCACATAGAAACGGCACTTCTCTTCAAAATTTAGTAAATTTGTTGATTCGACTACCGGCAGACGCTTTAGTATTATGATTTACGAACACCAATCTGTCTCACCACACGAGAGTATATTGTCCGCCATGCAATATAAATAACACATAGTTAAGCTGAACGCTATGCGGCTTTTTTCGTGAGTCGTCACTCCATTAGCCTTGTTGTACAATTAAACTATGTAGATCCACAAGCAAGCCAAGTCAGAAAATGCAAACGACGGGGCAAGCATTACAAGTATCCGAGACTTGCTTCAAAAGTGTTGAACGGTAGAGGAAAGTACTGCACAGTGTACATCTATCAGTATTCTTAAGTCTGATACTTTCCAAACTATTTTACCCCCACGGCGCCGCAATACGCGTGTATGCTCTTCAAAATGTGATCTATAGAATAAATTTCACGGATCTCAAAAATGCGCGACGATTAAAGGAGCGTGTACAAGTCTCATGGATATCTCGGCACACCCACATTCCTTACGGCATGAGTGACTAGGGCATGGCCAAACGAATAACCCCCCGATGCCCACTTTTGAAATTTATCAACGCCCTAAACTTTTTACCATATCAGTGAAGGACACTCCTTGCTTATATATGTTATTTTTTTTTCTATAAGCATATGAAGGGAAATAGGTTCGTAGTAAAGCGCATTTCAAATGCTTAGACAATACATCTAGAGGTGTACAGGAGAGGAAGAACGGGTCGACTTTTTCTAACACTCATGGCACCGGCGCTCTCAAATCTAAACATTCCTTGAGCCGGGCGGGTCACCACCCCCCTCACAAATAAAACTTTAAACAAAATTCCCTCACAGAACTATGTCAGCTACCATGTTTAATTACCTGTCACGTCCATATTCGTATTCGTGCTGAATCACTGACCATTTTCTGACATGCCCATGGATCATTTTCCTTTAGACAGAAAAATGCCTATATACTTTTTGCAAACGAAGCGCTGAGACACTTACCCTAGTTTTTTTAACGTTATGCACACTCTGATCCCTGATATGCATCAGCGAAACTAAGACTTTTTTAGATTCTTACTAACATTGGTGCTACCACGCCCAGTTCCCATGACACCGTGCAACACCACCAGAAACACAAGGGTGCGACTCCGCGGCCTTCGTCCACCCCAGCTAAACTGGACGTGGGTCGACCTCCGGTACCCTTGGGGTCGGATCGCATAGCGCCTGCATGTTCCAACACGCGTCTGCCTATCGCTCCAATGAGACAGTAACTCGGTATTTAGATTTTATATACCAGCACATCGTTCCCGCCTATCGCACGCGCTATAATATATGAGATCTTTCGTAAGACAGCTTCTCTCATGAGCCATTTTTTCAAAGATCGCTATTTAAAATCGGGCATCAACTCCCTGACATTGAAATCCAACTTAAAACTCATTAAATTTTAGCTATTTTAGTCGCTGTCTCTAATAATCTTTTTCGCATACCTCCCGATCCACTGCTCACTCCTATCGCGTCGCGCGCCATACCCCCTACTACTACGTCCTATCCGCTACTCAACTCGTCCAAATACCACTGCACCTCGATCATCACACCCTAAGAGCGTAGTACTACCTATAATATACTATAATAACACTCCTATAATATACTATAGCTAATAAGCTTCAGCTCCTCCCTCACTACATGCCACTACCAGACTGCTCTCTACAGTGCGTGGTGACCAACCTATTCCCACTCGTTCACTAGCTATTAGCACTATAAAATTTTTACCCAACGATTTTCCAAGAATAATCACACCTGTTAGGCCATGCTTCTGGTTAAGACATACACATCATACGAACAACCACTTTCTATACGAACTGGGACCTTGAGCTGTGAGGGTTCAGCTCATGCATCAGTACCAGCTCTCCTCTGTACTGTGCTAGGGATCGCCCCGCGCTCCTTGTGCGTGACCGCCGACGCACCTCTACCGCTGTCGCGGTCCGTCGCCCTCGTCAGTTGTACATTGTGTACTCCCTACTCCATGTCAGTGTTGTCCTAGTATCCACATAAATACCCAGAAACCTGCTGGTTGTTTCTTCGTCGCACTTTCGACCAATAGTGTCGTTTCGGACCGTTTCGCGTTGTCCTCGTGTGCGATCTCCACGGGTGAGCATCGTGCGTTTCATCTCTCATTTCTAAGCGGCTTTAACGGGTTTGCATGACATCGTGTAAATATCCTCACTACCACCTATACAGTCCGTGGTCTGCGCACACGCGGGCCTAATCGAGCTGTGATCGTCTAGCTGTCTCTGGTACTATGATACGGCCGTCCGTCCGTGCCACGCCGCTGCCATCCGTCGTCGCAAACTTTCCCCCACTCCAGGCCCCCCTCCTGCACAAATCTGTCCGTGCCAGCGCTACTTTTGCCCACCCTGCCCCGGCCCGTCGAACTCCATGCACTTGCTCATCGGCGCGGCGGGTACCGTCCACCGTTGTACACTACGCCAACCACCCCGTAATCTTCGCCTCGCCCACGAGAGGCGCCCCGCTCGTGCGGAATCTAAGCACTTTGTCTTTCTAACATACACAACCAATCATTTTCCGTCTGAGTGAATCCGTACCGCCTCCATCACCTTTGTAATCTCATCATTAACATTTTTTTTTTTTTTTTTTTTTTTTTTTTTGAAGAAAATTTTTTCCCCTCCGAAATAAGATAAATAGTCATAATACATCTAATTATACTGGTTATTCACTGTAGTCCAGCTCCCCCGGCTCGCATCCTCCAGTATCGGTAGAATTCAAATCACAAGTTATGATTTCTGTAACCTGGACGCGGAAAAGATATATTAAAAAAAAAAAAAAAAAAAAAAAAAAAACAAGAGATGTAAAACTCTATTAACTTGCAATTAAAGTAAAACAGTGCAACTATCACTTACTCAACAGCCAATGAAATATAAAGGAATCCATGAAAGTTACCATTGATGGCAAAGTACTTGTTACCATGTTACATAGTCAGTAAAGAAAGCAGCGTGACCCTATTGTCACTTATCTATGCGAATTTTGCTGTTTCTCATCAGACAAGTTTGGTGTTTTTTTTTAATGAAAAAAGAAATGGATGGTAATTTCAATCCAATCATTAAAAAATCAACTTACATCCCTTGGTGCGTAGTAGTCTGTCAGGAAATGTGCAGCGTAAAGAGCAACGACCCTAATCCAAAGATGAAAGCTCCTGTACCAAGCCACCTTGGCTTGTGACTCTTCTCGCCCAGATACGTGACAAAGACGATTACAATCATGACCGAGAAGTCGTAACAGCTTAGATGAAGCGCTGCGGGCGCTTGTCAGGCTGAACCTCGCTCGAGCGTCGTGGGATGTACGTAGACTATCCCGTTGACCGTCATGCTTTGAGCGACACGAAGGCAGAAGAAGAGGAGTAGCCTTTGGAATTATTGCAGCACTAAATGTGGAGAGATGATGATAACAAGTTCAGTATATTCATATATATTAGGAGCATGCCATAAAATCATATGAATATATAGGCGTTGATTATGATTTAACTCATCTTTCTTTTCTTTCTTAGCCTTCCACCACAATCTGATATTAATAGAAATCTAACATAAACACCACCATTATAGACTTGTGGTGACAAAGGTTAAAATCTGCTAGTTCAGAAATTTACTTGCGATTCAAGGTGTGCGTTTGATCGTGATATGATCATGGGGAAATAATTTATGATTATCTCTTTTGCTTACCTTCCACAAATAAAAACATTAAAAGTAGCACCCAAGTTGAAAAATAAGTCGTATCGATTAAATTTTACATGCCACGATAATCTGTTTGCTTTTAATTAACGATTATATGCCGGTACAATTTTCGATTACTTTGAACCAGTCTCCTCTTTTGACTTTTAAAATACTTCATGAGTATTCATGTAACCTAAAAATTTCGACATGATTACGTAGATTAGAGAGATCAGAAACACAATGAAAACCAAACGGATCATTCCAGATGACGATTTACCTAATGAAACCGTAGTCTGATGACTCACGCGACCGACAAATCATTAGTTACACTTCCTGTACCGATGGAGGATTATCATAGTCATCATCTTCCTCAGCGTCCATGATTGTTTTAGAATTTCCGTTCGTCTTCTCGTGGTTAGCACCATCATCATTGACTTTATCGTCAACCAGATGGACGTCATCGTAGGCTGTGTTTACATATATATTTTCCTGGTCAAGTCCGTGCTCGTTGTTGGAGTCAAAGACGGTTTGTGTTCCATTTGAATCCATGTTTGGTCTATACTAGGGCAGCACCGGACCGAACTGCAGGCGATTCGGAAGAAAAGGACATATTTTTTTTCTGGGTCTGCATTAAAAATTATCTAAAAAGATTTTTTTTTTTTTTTTTAATTTAAAAAAAATCTGATATTTAATAAAAAGATAGTGGCAGGCATATTATAAACTTTCGCACTACATTATAGATATATAAGCATTTTCTTAAGAACAACTAAATTAGTCATCGTGTCATTTCGAAACACTATAACAGCATCCAATAAAAACTAATGTTTAAGTGCCAAAGGTAATGAAATCCCTCGGTGACTAAAGGTTTGGGGAAAATCGAGGAAAAACAGAATTATTGGAATAAGAATGGGGGAATATTAACAAAGGAGGACAAGTAAAGTGCTGATACTAAAGAAGAAAAACATTTTTTAAGTTTAAAAGCGTAAACCTTGATTTGTGTATTTTGTAAACCTGAGAGTCCCAGTACCGATATCAGTGACACAAGGTTATGTAACCATATTCCTTATCATTTCAAGAATAAACAGCATGTCCCAAGCTTTATTAGAGCTCAGGCAGTTGAGCATTAGAGGAAACACACATCGGACACGCCCACTTGGGAGTTGACAAAGCATGGAGAAACCCCAAATTAACAATGCACAATCAACAGTTTCTCAATAGTTCATGGTTTCATTTGTCTTTCAGAAAGGTTTAGTTTTTCTTGAGACAGGGCCCCTAGGAGAATAATGATAATGATAATGATATTAATACCAATGATGATAAAAAACAACAACAAGAATAATAATAACAACAGGCAATAACAGCAATATAATGATATAATAAAGTAAAACTTAAAATTCGCAAATTATATTCATTATAACTTTTCAACAACAACAACAACAACAACAACAACAACAACAACAATCTGGCGTTTTCATTTTCAAGGGAACATAACTTTACGTGCAGTGGAATAATACTTCTCGTATGACAATTGTCTTTAATTAGTAACATGCATATTTGCTCATTTAAGCCAATACTAGCAGTTTAAGTGAGATAAAAGCTATCTTATGCTTATCGAATGGGTGGTATATGATAATGGTAGTGTCACGAGACGGGTTTGAGAGAGATTTAAGACTACATTGAAACGGTTTTGAGACTAGTATTTGACAAGTCTTGAGATGTCTTGGAGACGTCTCTTGTGAATCCGCAACGCCTCAGAGTCTAATGAGTCGCGGAAATTCGAAAAGAAGATACCGCCTTAAGCTAACACAGTGGATTGCAGTTGTGATTCTCATTAACACATTAAATAAATGCATCAAATTTCCATACCAGTATAATGCGAAATTGGTTCTTTTTTTCTAAGTAAGGCATCAAAATAGTCCCTTTATCTCTGTAATAAAAATTGTGAAAAATATTTGATTAGCATTAGCTAATCTTCAACAAGTTTCAAATCAACCTGCGGTACACAAATCCACTCTATTGTAGGAATAGTGTTATAGTTTTAATGTACATAATGTATGGCACTCTTATATATACATAGGAACCTGGTACATCAGAATGATGGATTATTAAGTACATTCTGAAAAATTATCTTAAGATAACTCACCTCCAATCAACTTGAAGAAATATAAAAGCAAGACATGCACTGATGATATAAAATGTTAAAATTCAACGTTGAAACATTTACAGATATATTAATCAGCCTTTTAAATGGCAAGAGTTTTCATTTCCAAGGTCGGTCCATTGGGTACAAGCAGATCGCCGTGACATTTAAGGGATTAAGGCCTCATTGAAATATATATATATCAACTCAATGAACAGAAGAAAGAAGAACTCCTTTAGACATCAAAAAAGAAATACCGAGCATACAGCAGCAAAGAACAGATCTCAAATATTTTTAAAAGCTGTAGCCAGAATACTGAAAGACTCAAATATTGCATCCGTATAAAATCAGCTCAACTGATAGAATGAGGTTAATTTACATGATGCCCTAATTGATGTGAACTAGAGATACATCTAGATTTAGATGTTTGCCCCTATTATGTAAGTCACAGCTCATGGCCAAAGGTTCAGGCAGAATCACCAAACATACGTTGACAATGTTGACGTTGTATATTGATGTTACGAAGCACAAGGTGCATATAACACCCACTTACCCGAGGCAAAATGAACTCGCTTGTTACAGTACATGTATCTTTATAATGAGTTTTCTCTCTTTTTTCCGTATCAGAGTGCTTATATAGTTATTTTATCAATTAGGAAATGTATATGTTTAGCTTGTCTTATTGCTTGAACATTAAGGTTTCAAATGGCGCCTATAATTTACAAGTGGGCGTGTCTCAAGTCTACAGTCAACAGTATACGTCCTCACTAAAAAAAAAAAAAAAAAAAAAAAAAAAAAAAACAACACTATGACAATAATGAAAACCGTTGTTATTTCTGACAAATGTAAGTTCTTTGAACTACATACTGGAAAATATATATTTCGAAATATTGGTAGTAAATACATGAAATACAAAACAATGCAATATTTGATACGCCTTACCCAGTCACTGGTGAACGATTTTTGTTTTTTGCTTTCTTTTGTCAATGATGGCGCTCTTTTTCTTTCAGAAAAGCTCGTCATTGTTCCCAAAGCTCATATTCAATTCTGATTTTGAGTTCCTGCTTTTATTTTATTTCAATTCATCCGTTTTCTTGTCTGTACTTGTCGTCAATGTCTTTCATCTGCCTTCCCGGCAATGTCCCTTTCTTTCCCTACACGTCATATTTTTGTTTTATATTATTTTCTCTCTTTATTGATATCATGATGTTGTACAATTAAGTTATAGAATGCTGCAATCTCCAACTCAAGCTTTTAGCAATCCCTTTATTGTTAAATTATTTCGAATAATGTTGTACATAATGTCATTTTCTAATAATATTATTATTGTAAACCCTATACCAAACTTGTGTTATATTTGTTGGAATATAAAAATATATTATTGCTATTTGTGATTAATATTGATTGATTGACTTTATACTTTGTGTTCAATTGTCAATGTATTTTCAATCATCGTTGGAGATATTTAAAGGCATGTCCCATTACCAAATCTCAATTGCCCATCTTACCTAATTTAAAAATACTATCGGCTAGACAATGTAATTAATACATTTTTATTATTACCTTTGATACCACTGATCCCAAGTTATTTTTTCACAATTATGACAAATTATCTTAATTTTACACCTTTATCCAGGGATATCTTTGACTTAATTCAAATTTTAGAGATCCAGTCCTATCTGCTACTACAGGCGCCATGCATCGCCTCCTTTCCGTTATGATGTTCTCTTATTAGTATTTTTTTATCCTTAGAAACAAACATAACTTAGATTTAACAGTTAGTAGATTTCAAAACATGCTACATCATGATATTTAGACTATTTGAACAGGAGCTTTTCTCGCTTGTTCATTCATCATCGTACGATGAAGATAGCATTGCGATAAACAATACTCGAACTTTGTTGATATATTAAGTAGTGGCTCATGATACACGTGTACGCAGTATCAGGATCAAGAGCGTTTTTATGATACAGAGGAGTGATGTGGTGAGGGATACGCCTATTTTCATTGGGCGTATCCAAAATTGTCGAGAAGGGTGTTACTCTCGGGGGGGGGGTGATTGACTCTTATTTTTTAAGTGACGGGGGTGTGTTTTTAATTTATTACAGGCTGCATGATTGTCATACTATTTTCTTTAAATTAGGGACGTTTTCAGGATTCTGTAACAATTGACAGTTCTAAAATCTTTGAAATTCAGGAAAAGGAAATACCTTTACATAACAACCGTATGCATGGTATGTGCATCCCTCGAAGCGTCTGAAACGCAAAATAACAAAATAAAGTAAGACAAAAGAAGAAGAAGAAAACAAGGACGTATTATAGTTAGTATTAACTGTATGTATATCAAAACAAAAGCATTTTGCCTGGGGTGGTGTGCAATGTGCACATTATTCATCATAACGCCAAGATGCATAGCAAAAGTATTTGGATTGGGTGATGTTAGCTTCTGCCTCAAGTTAACCTTTGGCCATGAGCTGTGACTTACACAAGTGGGGTAAACATCTAAAGGGTATCTATATCTTTAGTTCACATCAATTAGTGCATCAACTAAATTAATCCCATTCTTTTAAATGCGCTGTACTTTGTACTGACACGATCGTTGAGTAGTATTTAGGCTACAGCATTTAAACATATTTGAGATATGTTCTTCGCTACTGCATGCGTGGTATTTTTAGGAGTTGTACTTTCATTGGTTTTGTTTTTTGATGAGTAAATAGCACACTCTTCTAAATTAGAGATTCTGCTTGTACCCATGGAGCAACTTTGGCAATTAAAATGCTGATTAATCTTGGGTTTTAGACAGGTTATGCATCTGTACATATTTCGATATAACCGGTTCCAACGTTGAATTCTAACATTTGATATCACCAATGTACGTCTTGCTTTATTTTCTTCAAATTGATTAGAGGTGAGTTTTCGTTGCCTGACTGCTTCAAATTTATCCATTTGCTTATTCTTATTTTATCTATTATTTTTTCTTTTTATAGTTTCCAATAAATATTAAGTACACGTGTATTTGATATATATATTGTGAACGTGTGGTGCAGTGACTCATTTTATGCACACGAAAAAGAAGTAAATACGAGTCGAGACGAAGTTCTCCTTTCCTCTTTTGATTTGGCAAGCAAAAGGAAAAATGAGAGCTACGTCTAGACCCATTAGCATTTATCTCTTATTTGTACTTTAAAAAATCTGTCCTTCGGATAAGACATTAGATAAGGTTCCTATTTATAGGAAAATTATATGTTATGTACATTAAAACCAACGTTACTATTAAGTATTCAAACAATGAAAGATGTCATCATGTTTCGCCACGGCCATGATCGCAGTCTTTTCGGAGATGCATATGTTTGAACTTTGTGGAAAAATAAACATGCTCTACTTAAATCTTACGTAGAAATTTATTTCCACAATTAACATGACACATTTAAGTAAAGTAAATATTTGATGCCTTACTTCAAAATAATGCACCATGCATTATACTGGTAAGGTCTTTATTTTGCAAATCAGAATTACAATTGTAATCAACTGTGTTAGCTAATTTTACACATCAACTATTCGACAAGCCCAAGATAGCTTTTATCTCAATTAAACCAATCAGTATAATCTATTGGTTTCAATGAGCAAATATGCAAATTACTAATTAAATACAATGAACGTCATCGGCTGATCCGTATGGGTGAAAGGTAACACGTAAAATTATATTCCCTTAAAATATTGACAAAGCACTTTTTGTTGACAAGTTATGAGAATTATAATATACAGGGGCGAAGTGCATGAGGGCGATATTGTGTCATCTCATGCTACTGAAAATAATGATCACAAGAAATATTATAATAGCCTTGCGTAATATATTATTATTATTATCCTTTCTAACATTAGCAATATTGATTAGCCATTAGCTATTATCGCTATACAAATAAAAAGTCATTCAAATCAATAACAACAAAAATATTAAAAAATAGTCGTCTGTTTAAGTTTGGCTTTTTGGCCAATATGAC
>CALNVZ010002974.1:28736270-28753928 GCA_940671915.1 Paracentrotus lividus | reverse complement strand
AGTGTTGTCCACAAAAATTGCTATGGTCTTTAGATGGGTTATATTTAGATTCATATTAATTTATAACTCTACCCCGTAAATACCATTCTTTCCTGCAAATGAACGAATTTTTTGATATGTCATAATCACAAAGTTGGATTTTTATCATCACGATCAGGATCTCTCCCTCCAGTTTGTATTGAGAGCTACAGGATTGTTGTGATAAGACCCCAGTTTGATCATATACTTTGAAAATATTTCAGGGTATTTATGATTTTACCACTGTAAAGTGCTCTTACTTTCTATAATTAAAAAAAAAAAAAAAAAAAAAAAAAAAAAAAAAAAAAAAAAATAAAAAATTGATATGTCTCTCAGCTCACCAAACTTACGCATACGGCTGAAATCATTGTTCTGAAAGTCTTGCAAAATTGTGAGTGCTTCACTTTCACGCTCTTAATATGTTAATGATCAAAGTTTGGGTTTTTTCTTAGTCTTTTAATACGATCTCAAGGAGCACGAAAGTGACTCAAATTTGTTAAGGACTTTTTAGACATGGGGCCTTCAGCGATGCGTGGGTTGGTGAGCTGAGAGACTTTATTGTAATGGTATGGTGCACTTTACGTGATATAAATTTCTAACTTCTGTATTTTTTCATAGTATTTGATACTTGGATTTCTTTTATTCGACACATCCGGTATACTCTACAAATTGATGGAGAGGTTTCCCGATGTGTAATGCATATGTATATCTTTGGGATTCTTGGCCCTATCACAAAATATTCATCAGTTGTAGAACGAATGGTAGTTTACGGGTGTAGAGTTTAACAATACATATTTTAATTTTAATATTATACACATCTAGGCATTTAGCATTTTTGTGGGGACACACTGTTTATATATGTATTTGTAAACGTTGATTAATGGTTTCCTGCTTTCGGATTGTTATTTTTAGTTTAGTGATTATCGCTTAGTGAATACAATGATATAATGTTATTTGAGCAAATTTTTAGTCGCGCTTCGCGCTCACAAACAGATAACAATACATGATTTAACGATTTAACCATGCTTCAGGGTGTATTTTGGTTGGTGTTTTATTTGTTCACCTTATATTCTTAAATTGTCATTAGTTTCTGAATTAATAATTTATGTGAAATAGATCATTCTATTTTCAAATTTTGGGTTATACAATATGGAAGCTTTATTCCGTTCGAGTCTATAATATTCCCATTCCGGGGTTTCCGTTCTCCCCCCCCCTGACCGTCGATCACATTAATCGCAGCCCTGTATGGTTAGGGGAGCCGGGACATAATTGTCCACAGGGCGATTGTCACAGAGGTCCAATACATTGTGGTATTTTCTGCAACATAAACCATAACAGCAAATAACCAATACATATGGTATTTGTGCACAAAAAACCATCAGCAATACCAGACGATTATGTGAATTTGTGCCAAAAAACATACAGCACTACCATTAATATTGGTATTTGTGGCCAAAAACCATACAGCAATACATACATTAGTATTTGCAAGAAACCATATTTGTGCCAAAACATTACAGAAATACCATACATATGGTATTTGTGCTCAAAACCATAAGACCACATTATTATGCAACCATACACTATGGTATTTGTGCCAAAAACAACACATCCAACATGATGCAAAAAAAATACCATACTACATAAGGTATTTGTGCAAAAACAAAGAACATACAGAAATACCTCATATGGTATTTGTGCAAAACCAAGAATACCATTAATATGTATTTGTGCCAAAAACCATACAGAATACCTATCATATGGTATTATGTGCAACATACACAATACATACATATATGAACATACCAATAACTATTGGTATTTGTGCAAACATAAGCAATTAACCATATATGTATTTTGTGCCAAAAACCATTACAGCATACCATACATATGTATTTGTGCCAAAAAAAAGACTACAGCAAATACCATAACATGATGGTATTTGTGCCAAAAAAAACATACAGCAATAACATACATATGGTATTGTGTATTTGTGCCAAAAAACCATACAGAAATACCATACATATGGTATTTGTGCCAAAAAACCATACAGAAATACCATATATATGGTATTTGTGACAGAAAACTATACAGCAATACCATACATATGGTATTTGTGCAAAAAAACCATACAGCAATACCATACATATGGTATTTGTGCCAAAAAACCATACAGCAATACCATACATATGGTATTTGTGCCAAAAAACCATACAGAAATACCATACATATGGTATTTGTGCCAAAAAACCATACAGAAATACCATACATATGGTATTTGTGCCAAAAAACCATACAGCAATACCATACATATGGTATTTGTGCCAAATACCACGGCACTTCTGTATGGTATTCTTATGGTACCCTTTTCCTGTGTGGTATTTCCCTATGGTACTTCTATGGTATTTTATTGTACCATAGAAATACCATAGGAATACCACAGGACATTCAGAAATACCATATGAATACCACAGGACATTCAGAAATACCATAGGAATACCACAGGACATTTTTGTAAGGGATATTGGAGAAAGCATTTGATATATTAATTGTTTAGAATTTCTAATAAGGTATATAGTAATTTTTAAAAGATAATTCACAGAAACTGCCAGTTGACGACGGAAATAACAACATTTAATTAGCGGCAATAAATGGCATGTCAGATCAATATTCATCTAGTACCTTGTTGTTTTTGTTTTCCTTTTCTCCGTAGGGAAGTTTGATAATAAAACATGATAATAGGCGGGATTTATGAATTACTATAACGTATGGATGTTTCTTTCTGGGGACATATTAACGAAGTAGGCCATTCCAAACAACCTGCTGTTTGGAATCCAGATTCCATACATTACATATCGAAAAGAAAACAATTTGCTTGTCCGACATAGCAACAACTATGCAAACTGGATCCCAAATATTTTAGTTTATTATTTAATAATAGTTTGTTTGAAAACTACAAAAGGGCAAGTATTAGCCCCAAAGTAAGACGACGATCATCAAGTATTTAATGATAGCCAAAAGCATGATCACGATGATAATGATACTGCTGAGTATTGTAATGGTTCTTGCGATGATAGTTTTATTCTCATATGATATGGGGATATTGCGAAGAGAAGAAACCATCAACAAAAACAAGAAACAAAACAAAACAAGAAACAAACAGTGCACCATCAAAACACCATAATAGCAATATTCATGATATTCAGATCACAGCAAGGCTATCTGCGTACCATATGTATACCCATGCTGTCAAATAACCTTCTATTGCAAGAACTGAATGAGAAAAGATGAAACGATTCTTCACGACAACAATTATTAGCTCATACGAAGTGACTCCACAATTGCTTGAAGGCTTCACCTTGGTTTTGTATCCCATTCGACAGTGACATTGCTTGCTGGGTAATCGAAACTCAAATTACCCTGTAATTGAAGAAACAATATATTTAGACCCCTGGCACCGAAATATGTAAATCCATCTGTAACAACTTGTGCTCTTGTTAGGATGTTGTGTTGATTGATGAGGTATGTAGTTTCAGAAATGATATTGCGGTTAATGGATTGATATTTATTATCGTAGTATGATATTATTAACACTGAAACATTTGCTCCTCTCTCTCCCCCCTTTTCCCCCTTTTTTAAGATTCATCAAAAAAAAAAAAAAAAAAAAAAATCTTCCTATTTATAAATGGAATCATATCTTTATTGACGGGTATCAAGAAATTAAATTCACAGCGCATCATTTTTTTCAAGAAAAATGTGATACGTCTTGTCGAAATGAGAGAGAAGTCGCAGATCAAAGATCCGAGTAAATCGACAAACTAATAAAAAACTCAAAATTTTGAGGAATTTTTTTTTTTTGATTTTCTGGTTCTACCATGCTTCAATCTTTGCTCTGTTAAAAAATGAGTGAAAATGATAACGGGAAAGTGGTAAAAAGGCAGTTTTTCGGCGAGTTTTTTTCGGTCATAATTTTTTTTTCCGGACATACAAGCGAACGTCCACGTCATTTCCCTCTCCGTTTTGCTCGCCTTAGCAACGATGGTTTTGTTTATTGGACTTCACGGTCATGTGATGTGGATTTAACTGGCTTTTTGTTTCGTTTTTGTGAGAAGATAGCGAACTAAACTCTCTTTAGCTAGCTGCACTCAGAAATTTTGCGTGGATGCCACAACCTGCTTTGAATAAAGCTGTTTCATCCGGGATAGCGGAGCATGCAAACGAATGTCAAATCTAACAATCGGAGTGGGGGAGAGGGGGGGGGGGGGGTTATGTGGGGAAAAGCTACTTATTGCTTGACTTAGCTATCTCGATCCCAATGAATGTTAATTTCAGCTTTTATTTAGGGGCGCGATATCTGTTGTCCTGATGGGAATTAAAACTCCCTATAAACAAATTTGGTTCCATCAGGGAAACATAGAGCATACAAAAGAGGTGACGTGATATACTTCTGGATACAAGTATTTAGGTTAAAGTCTTCTGCAGTTTATTTTACAAGACCTGTTTAAGGAAGTAGCGTTTTACTAACACACGAAACAAAATAAGATTTACTCTTAATAATTCATTTCTAAAAATTAATTAATATCTTCTTATTACTGGTAACAAGTTTGATCAAAAAAGCACGAGATCGAGGCAAAATCATTACGTTTTTTATTTTCATTGTCTTAAGCTAACCTGCCACTCATAAAACGTGTCAGAGGAAAATTCTAAACATCGTGAGGCGCAAATAATTATAAAACATTTTCTGGAGGCTTTCTCTATCATATCTTTTCAAAGAATATAACAAAATTCAATAAGCCCCTGTACAGCAGAATATTTTTAGTCTTAGACCATTATATGTTCAAAATTTCCAACAGACGTTCAGATCAAATGACTCACTTTATTATGAGTAAGATATACGCGAATTGACATTCAAAGAACGCACTCAACTCGGAACAAACCCCCAAAGTTTAATGTGGGAGTTTTTTGTTTCTACTATTAGCGCCACGGATTGGTAAACATTTTCTTAAAAGAGCGGATTTTCTTAAACAATTAGAAAGACATGACGTTTTTATTTATTTGACGAGATATAAAACAACTACAAATTCAGCTTCTTTTTTTGCGAAAGATGAATGTTTTTTAGACAAACATCACGTTTGCCTCGATATGCGTGACGGACGAGTATTGTTCTCTGTATACCTGAATGCAGCCTCCTCGTTGGTCAATCGTTTCACCTTTGTAACAAGTGGTTGCTAGAGCATTTCGGTGAGTACAACGGTGACAAAATGTTCTTATTTTTCTGGCGCGAGTCAAACGGAAGTCAAACTTCGAAGACGTTTTCTCTTGATTTTGATTTCCAAGAGCACAATTCTCCTCGCGTTCAGAGGCTAATATCTCCACTTCTATTTACTCTTTACAGTCGGGTTATATATCAAATTCAAGGCAATTAATCAGGGATCAATAATATCAAATAAAATGGATTTCAAAAATCGCGATTAGTCTCTCATTTCGACGTGACGCATCACAAATGTGTCGTAGTTATTCTCCTAACAAAATACCTTGGTCGCTTTTTGGCACAATACCATAAGTGAATGTTTCACATTTCCGCCCTCTCTTGTTGAGTTATACATGGTTTTACGGTAATCAGGGCTTGCATGGTCGAATGGTCATAGCAGATTTTCGCTGGAAGACGGAGGAGGTAGATAATTATGAACGTTAAGTATATGGAAAGCGAATGCTGTAGAATAACTCATAACCCGTTTTTTTTTAAAAAATAATATTGAATAAAGGCTATCAATGATGACATCACAGCTGGTCCCTTTGTCTTGTCAGACATTATAAAGACTATTATTGCAAGATTGCTTCACTCCTTTAAAGTGCTTTCATGAATTACAGGCAGATAAAATGTTAATTAATTACATTGATATGCTGCTAACTCACTGCCGCTATCCCCTCAAAATAGAGTCCTAGAATATCCCGGCTGTACATGCAAAAACGCTGTTACTGTGGATAAACTGCTCAATTTTGCACACGAACCTTGAATCCTACACCTTTCTTCGAACAATGAAGACCTGGCCCCTTTAAAATTAATTGTAAAATAATTAAATACATCTTAATTTGTATATGAAAGTGAACTCAAACTGAACATATTTTTGCGAAACAAGGAATTAAAATTCATTGAAAAAGGCGATTCTAAAACTGCTAATCATTCGGCCCCTTCATTTTCATAATATAACTATAAACCGTTTATCTGACGACGGATGAATGTTTTGAAGCATATCTATTTTTAACATTTATGTTTATGCCTGCAGCCGTCGTGTTCATTTAATGCCCCTACATGTCAATTGATTTTAACTTGTCAATAGACAGATTGTACAGTTGTTTCTGTCATCGTTGCATTTTAGGAAGAAAGAAATTAGAATAGCACCTCAAAATCCATGCAACAATGCCTCGCCCCAAGTGCATCTCTCGTCTTTCGGCATAAATTGTCAGGTGACACCCGAAGGTCGTGTCACATGACACAGGAGGTGAATCACCTGACCCGAAGCTGGCGCGCCTTCATCATGTTAATGTGATTTGGTTGGTTCCTGGGGCCGAAAGATAGTTAGGATTATGTGAACGTGTTATAGTAGGCTGTTTTCCTCTCCATGTTTCTTCTCATCGTCGCGTTTGAAAAAATTGAAATCAATAAGAGTAAAAAGGACCGCCCCAAAAAGGGGGAGGAGGTAGTGAAAAGGATATTGCACAGACATACCTATCATGGTAACCAAAAATGAAAGTATACTGCAAAAAAAAAATAATAAAAAAAAAAAATAAATAAAAATAATAATAATAATAATTATAATCCAGCAATGTGGTCTCAGCAGAGTCGCCATAAATTTTAGATGTAAAAAATCGTACAAATAAAAAAAAAAAAAAGAAGATAATTTTGCCCTATTCTTATTGGCTCCCATTCTCCTGACAAAAGATATTTGTATTGGTGTGATAATATTCCTGTACCTGTAAATCTGAACTGGAAGAAATCCATCTTCTAAATTTTTCCTGTACTATTGACACAAAATTGAGATCATTTTACTTTAAAATTTTCCATAAGGCTATTGCTTTAAATGAGTTTCTTCATAAGATTAAAAGAAGAGATTCTCAAATTGTTCCTTGTGTGAAAAATGACGAAACAATGGTTCATTTATTTGCGAGTGCGAGGAGGTTGTTCCAATTTGGCAAGATCTTTTAGATGTAATTTCACAGAAATGTGGAACTCCTTCAAGTATCTAACTTTGATAAATTGTTTGGTATTTGTAATGATAAATTTCTTACCTACTTGTTTTTGTTGTTGAAATATTATATTTATACCTGCAAGTTTTAGTAATACAATCCTCCCAATTTTATTGCATTCAAACGCTTTGTAAAGAAACAAAAAGAAATCGAGTATTTTTCAGCCAAAAAGCGCAACAAATTACATCTTCATTTTAAGAAGTGGAGGTTTACTATGTGATTTTTCTCGTTTCTTACTCACTGTATTTGTTATCTTTTTTATTCTACATGAGTCACAACTAAAAGGAAGTTATTGGTATTTCTATTATTTTCTATATTGTTCACAAATAGTATGATGCAATGCGCCTATACAGTATACACTACATTAGATACTGTATCCCAATCTTATACTTTATCTCCTTGTATAATTAATCAGTGTATCCTCTTAAAACTGTACCTAATGATTTAATTTTACATGTAGGCCTATACTGTGTTCAAATGTGTTGGCTTTCCTCCGCAACCCTCGACAATACCTTTTTGTACAAAGGACATGTATTTAAGACCCCTGTTATACTGATTTGAGTCTTGTTCTGCCCCCCTTTTTATGTTATTATTTTTGCTGATTTATTTATTTTTGCTTTTTGTATATCCAATTGTGTAATTATTACTTGTATATATTGTGATTCTGTTTGATTGTTTATTAAAGACAAAATTATAATAAAAAAAAACATGGCCGTAATGGCTGTTTTTTTTTTTTTTTTTTTTTTTTTTAACAAACTGTGTACTGGGTCCAGCGGGGATGCGTGATTGAGGCATAAGCTAGGTTTATCCTTCCTGGCGTGGACGTATGTGACTTCGATGCTCGAAAAATTCGGCGACTCCGGTGTCTTTAATTAACGGAATTGCACTTACAAGTGGAGAGCTAGCGAAAACGACTCGATTTTGGAAGAAATATGCTACATTATTTGATATGAACATTCAAACATGCAAAATCATACTGTCGAAAGTTTTAAGTAATCCGATGAATACTAAAATTGAAATTCAGAGCTACTGCGAACCCTTTTCTCTGTATAAGCTCAAATTGTTTCCATATGGCAGTGACGTCACAGTACTTGCGATTTGAAACTAATTTGACCTTTACTCCTAAAATTTCGATTGCAATGTTCTTTTACATTATTTCGAACCTCACATAAAATAATTTTACATGTTTAAAATGTCACCCTAAAAAATGCAAACTGCCATTATTTTGTTCCAAAAATCGCATCGCAGAAAATCTCACAGTGTGAGGCGGCTCAGCGTTCTTTATTTGGTAATCTCCACGATCGCATTCCTTCAATAGTAATTTCATTTTAGGTAAGAGGAAAATATGGAGTGATAGAAATGATTTTAAAAGGGGTAGACAATGAGAAGTAAGAGCATAAAGAGAAAGATAGGGAAGGATGTCGGAAGGGTTAAAGGGAATCTAGTGTAGTGGGAAGGTGTGTAAAGATGAAGAAAATTATTGTGAGCTTTCCTGTTATGTTCATGCTACTTGGGAAGAATTTCATGATAAAAAGCTCCCCAAGAAAAAAAAAATTGCTCTTCAATTGCCCTAATAGTCATTATATGGCCCAAAATATACCAAAACAGCTGAATGTTTGGGTCCCGAACATTTTTGTTGCCCCCATACATGCAGTGCTGTGTAAGTGCATGTGACTCAAAGTTGAATTAGGTTAATTTCTTATCATTTTGGCAATTTCAAAACCTTCATTGCGCAAAATAATGCTTATGTGAATTGTTATCAACCTTTCCAAATCACTTTTAGACAGTGTTTTCCACATTTTCAATGTCATGACCAGAAGAATAATTTAACTTTAAGAGAGAGAGAATGAGAGAGAGAGAGAGTCAGAGAGAAATAAAAAATGATGAAAAGGAGACAAGAGAAAAAACATGAAGTACGAGAGAATTCAATGGAGAGAGAGAGAGAGAGAGAGAGAGAGAGAGAGCTCACAAAAGTTGGTGCGGGGAAGGAGAGGGGGCTGAAGTTAAAACGAAAAGAAAGCCAAATACATCAAGGTTTTACCTCAATCTGCAATGCAGAGCCATATAAAAGATGAAACAATGATAAGTCTGATTTGACCACGTCAATTCACCAATCTCGATGGCGCCTATGTTAACTCCCGACAATCATACACCACATCAACCACGAGCACGTGGAAACGAAGTCGCCAACTCACTACTTACGTGATGAAGATTGGTCTGTACTCAACCACCGACGGATATCTCTCTTTGTGTCCTCTTTCCATTTTCAAACTTTTTTTTCACTTCTAGAGATAACCGGTAAAGAGTTTGTTAAAAAAATTAATAAAAGGCTAAAATATTGCATGTGTCAAAATTGATATTGATCACGAATATTGATAACATGTCAAACCGTGCTGCAAAGACGTTGAAACATTACTCCATGAAATTCACTAGTGCAGCCCCTACTTTCCCATTTATTTTTTGGATAACAAAAATAATGAACGGGAATAAGACGGATTTTTAATAAGGCATTGATTGGAGTAAATTATATTTATTCAATCCGAAATTTGGTGAATTTAAAGAGGATTTAGAATTTAGTTGTGTCATTTTTTTTTTTTTAATAATAATATTATCTTATAACAAACAAAATATCAACGGAGATATTGCAATCATGCCAAACGTCAGAGGTATCTTGGTTTCTCGAACAAACTGGAAAATGAACTGAAATCCGCAATTTTGGAAATATTTGAGTGCGACTTTGCAGAACTACGCTACTTCGAAAAAAACCCAACAAAACAAGTTCAACACGTGTCAAAGCTTTTGAAGTCAAACTCTCTTTTAATCGAACGAATTGTCTTTCTTTTCTTTTTCCTTTCCATTCCCTTTTTGTTCTACCTCCAGTGAGTTTGCATTCAGAGGAAGAACGACTCTCTAATTTCAATAAGAAGAGGATACGGGCCGTAATGGAAAACCCAGTGAGGAGTAAAATGACGTTTCGATCGAGAAACGAGACCTCAGTCTCTCCCCCTGGTAATTACGAAGCAGGTGTTTCTCCGGGATCCTGTCGGCCTCTAAGAAGAGAAGAAGACTCTTTCTTGTTAGCTCTTAAATTTCTTGTTGAGGTTAGCGTTGTCTTTCCCAAACAAATAATTGCCTTGGTAGTTTATGAGGTTCATGTCGTGCCGTTCCATTTTGAGTTCAATTTTGGACTCGATTATGCTAAGCGCTTTTTTTTAAAAATCTTCATTCCTACATCGAGGTTGTTATAGGAGAAAAAGTCATAATTATCTTCGAAACTAAAATCGTAGAGACAAAACAAAAACAAAAGCAATATCTGAGTTACATAGCTTTGTGACCTTATACCTCTCTTCTCCTTAAATCTGTCTCTTGTATATCTTGTGTCCTTAATCGTGTCGTTTAGTTCCATTCTAATACTGCACTAACTGAACTGATTTTCTGTAACCCACTATAAAATGATACATACATGGATTAACACACCTTTTGAAACAGATTCGATACCTGACTTGACTTGTTTTGTATTATTTGAAGTATACTAATTAAATCTAATCTTAGGTTGATTTTACTTCTCGTCACACTATATTAATGCATACCCTTATCAGGAGCCCATTCAGTATTCAGTCCAATATGTCATTCTACATTATATAGAACAGTTCATATTCCCTCTGCAATGGTCAATGTATTCTTTGTGGCGCCTACCATATTTCTTTGAAATCCGGAAGAAGCGATTAATATTTTTGTCCCATGGTTACCCCTCAGAGGTGCCAATACGCCGCGACACTTTGATTTGGCGCGCACTTCGAGTTCAATTTATGACCATGCAAGTAATATTTGGGTTTTCAAAATTTGAACAGATCCTATGTATATGGATTCATTATGAAACAGACAAATGTTGAGCCAGTGTGTTTTGGGGAAGCAGGCATGTTGACTTATAGTTTCCTACACTTTATGAATTTAGCCGTTATTTTGTTTAACCTTTACACGAAAGATGGAGATGATTTTCAAAAGTTTAAAGCAATATGAACAGAAGCCACACTGGAACTGGAATCATGGCAATTAGATAATTAAAGAGAGGAGTGAGAAGAGAGAGAGAGAGAGAGAGAGGACGAGAAGAGAGAGAGAGAAGAGAGAGAGAGGAAACGACAGAAAGCGGGGGGTGGTTAGAGAAAAGAGAGAAGAGAGAGAAATAGTAATAGAGACAGAGAAAGCGGATATTATAAAGAGACAGAGAAAGAGAGAGAGAAGAGGATGAGAGAGAGAGAGAGAGAGGAAGAGAGAGAGAAGAGAGAGAGAGAGGTGATGAGAGTGAAGAGAGAGAAAAGATAGAGAGAGAAAGTAAATCAGACAGAGGTAGTGAGAGACACAGAGAGATACTTAGAGATAGACAGAGATAGATAGTGACAGAGATGGAGAGAGAGGGAGAGATAGAGTTAGTCAAGATATTTTAAATTAATTATACAATCATGTTGAAGACTTTATGCCAAGTTGGCTTCTCTAAACTCAATAATATGTATTTCTTTTCTTTTGTATTCATAATTTCAATGGGCTCCAAAATCAGCTAGTGCCCTAAATCCATGCCTCATAAAAAAATCCTCAACAACAGCAATGGCCAACCTTGCACTTTAGGTTAAAATGAAAATGACATAGCGCAGATTAATTTCAATTTCATAACCGGACTTGTATCTCTCCTGAGACGCCCATACGCCCCCCTGCCTGTCCCTTGTTGTGTTATTAATATGGCTACCTTTATCATGATCTAACTAGTTTCCGTTTTTGCACTTCCAGAGGTTTTATTTCCCGAGGGACATATGAACTTCTGCCGTATGAACGCTTATGATTTCATAGGTATGTGAGTATAGTGGGTACAGCTTTGTCTAAAGTAGATGTGGAATGTATTGTTGCGTAAAGGAGAGAGAAAGAGAGAAAGAGAAGAAGAGAGAGAGAAGAAGAAGAAGAAGAAGAAGAGACGGAGAAGAAGAAAAAGAAGAAGAATAAGAGGGGGACAGAGAGAGAGAGAGAGAGAGAGAGAGAGAGAGGGAGAGAGAGAGAGAAGGAGAGAAAGAGAGAATGGGGGAGATGAGATAGAAAAAGAAGATATTTTGAATAAGAATAAGAAAATAAAATGAAAAGCGCATATTTGGTACATACAGAGGAAAGTATCAAAGATAACAAAGAGAAGGTGGGGCAAAACCGCATGGGTTTCAAAATACGCAATTGATTAATTAAACGCCATTCTTCTGCTGTTCCATTAGAAATATACATAAACACTATCTTGTCTGCCATTGGTTGGTATGTGTGAGTCACGTGCTTGGAGTGCGGCGGCCTAGCCACGAGGGATGATCGACAGTGCTAAGTCGCGTGTGTCAGCTTAATTAAACGACTTTTTGACCAGTAGTGGCAAAAGTTCTGTAACCTGTGATGGGACGGATTTCATGGAAATCGGTTTGGGTGAGGTCACTCTGGTCACGATATATATTTTCTTCCATTTCTATGTGATAAAGTACAAAACTATGTTAGCTTTATTTGATATATTTGTGTAGATTTATTTTTATTGTCAATATCACATTAAACAACCATGAACACGTACGCTATCATCACTGCTGTCATCATGTGTTTCATCATGTGATTATAAATGATACTCTGAACTATGATATTCCTAGCCTCGGGTGGCAACATCAAACACTCATTCACTGCAACACTAACTCTCGGTGTTACTTCGTGGTATAAGCCCGAGATACAGCCGAGCTGTCAATCAAGCATCAAGCCCATCATCCAGTCGAAATACCATGTTTTCATTCCAGATCAATCCCATCATGCATCGCTCCCTCATCAACAACCCAACTCCAAACTCTGGAGACCAAAGATTGCCCCCTCTCTCATCCAGTTAACCGCATCAAGTAAAATCGCTTTATCCATCCTCCATCCTCGCTCCATAACTCTTTATTTTTCTTCCCGCTCAACCCACCTGTCACTACCAACTTGACCGTCAGCTCGGCGACGAAGCTACCAACCAAAAAGTGAAAAAGGAAGCAAAAGGTTTGAAAATAAAAATTGATAAGGGAAAAATAAATCGAACTCCGTTGCGGTTCAGTTGTGTCCTTTATTGGCCCATCCTATTTCGTGCGTGCGTGTCTTCGTTGGGGAAGGTGGAGCCTCAAAGTCAATAAGACAATCCCATTGCTGAAGGCTCCCTGTGGGATGCATTGGATCGATAAAATACCCAGGCTCCTGGACTTCTTCACATACAAACTAAATTGGTTGATTGGATTGTGGTAAACTGCGTTACAGTACTCGTAATCATTAGCCTTTTTCATTGATATTAAATCAGAACTTTCGAGTCATGCGCGCATCGCAGTGGATAATCAGCACCGTTCAAAGGAGTGCAGTTTGTTTCTCTCAAGCGAAAATCATATCAATTCTAGTTGTAAACTTAAGAGGAAGAGGGCGCTATCACTCTACGCAAATCAAACGCTGCCATAGACATTTTGCATTTTTGCACAGTTTTTCACTTGTTCTTGATTATGCGAGCAATACCTTTTCAAAGAATAAGTATCAACTTTGAATAATTACGTTAAGAGTCCTTTTTTTTCAAAAATAGGAATAACATTACTCAAACGGAAAAAAAGCTCCTGTTCACTTGTGTCAATTCAAATACCTAATCAGATGCAAATAATCCTGGACAATTATGGCAAAATTTTGCTTCTCAAAATCACGATCCTCATACCCACGATAATTATCTTACCTTGATAACGCATAATTATATAACAGCTTAATTATCCAAGCCGTTTTATAAAAGCTTGAATTCTCACCGGTGTTCCAGTGAGGATGCGTAATTCATTTCGATTGTAAAAAATTCCTGTCACTGAACTTATCACAAACGAATCTTTTACTCGATGTACAATCCCGCCATTTATCACAATGCACCGTTATTGATGGACGGCGTACTTCGCCTAAAGATGTGTACAAGATCACTAACTTATTAGATCAGATAATCTAGCTTAGGAACAGATTCAATCTATTGTGAGAATAAGATGTCTGATTTAACTACGTTAGCAACAATGGTTTAAGGCTTGCAAAATGTCATTTTCCCAAACTGGCTTGACGAAGCATCAATACCTACGAAAACTATTGATAAAGTTCAATATTTGATTTCTCATTGTCCCAAATACTGAAGAGAAATTAGCTCAGTGGAACGGATGTCGACTACAGACCATTTACCACAGGGAAGTGTTACTTAGGCCGAGTTTTTGTACGCTAAGTAATAATTGCATTGCAGTTGTCAATCGGTCGCTTTCCCGCGTTATAGCGGTGTTTTGTTGACATTAATGTAGAAACCGTTATCAATTTTTCTGCGCCTGCCCAGTTGTATTTCCACTAAAACTCCATGATATGGTAATGTTGGCTTTTCCCTCCTCAATATAATGGCACCGCGTCTTTATGTGTTAAGATTTATGTCATTACGTTAGTTGTACATTTCATCGTTGAGTCAGATTGATATTGTTGGTAGGATCCTTCAAAACACAAATATATCATTTAAATAGGAGTAGGTAATCTATAAAGTGCAATATAACTTTTACTTCATACCAGATCAATTACCGTTGTAATTTACAATGAAAACAAGCTCATTCTCCAATGGCGACAGTCTTAAAACCTAAGTATATATAATATCAACTCCTCATTAATTTTACTGAATTTTAATTCCCATGATAAATTTAGTTTGATATAAGATAAATTTCAACAAAATTTAGCTTAACCGACGAATCTCTCCCTTTATTTGAATTACAAATAAAGCTTTATGCATTTTTTTATCATCTTAGTTCATTGTATTGTGAAAACAGTGACAGCGTCAAAATAAATGTTTGCATATTATCTTTTATGAATCAACCAATAATCACTGTAAAACATTGAATAAAATTCTACTATTGATGCATAAAGAAAAATTAAAATTCAAAATAATCGTATTGTTTCATGTATTATTAGCACACTTTTAGCAATGGCGTATAGCGTTATAAAGGTTAAAACCAATGGTGATTTCTTTGCTCATATGTAACAGGCATGCCTAAATGTTTTCCATTCAAAATTTTGTAAGTACACGTTACAGTGAAATCTTTAAAGGTTATTACTACATAAGTTTTATATTTGGGGACAAGCTGGTTTATTTTGATCTTCAATATTTACAATCGTAATGTTTATGAATATTTCATAATTCATACAGCGTCGGGTGACCACAATGTGAGCTTATAATATAATTCTACGCAAAACAAAAAGACAAAAAAAAAAAAAAAAAAAAAAAAAAAAAAAAAAAAAAAAAAAAAAAAAAAAAAAAAAAAAAAAAAAACCAAAGAAACACTGAAAAATAATTTTGATGTCATCTCAAATCAATTACATTTTCATACCGGTCCTTGAATGTTGAAATCCGGTCAATCCGGCAATAAGTAAGGCATTTAAATAGGCCTAGTTAAATATTTCAAATGTAAAATGGGCTGTATTTGGGCTAAGAGACCCATGAACTATTTGCTTAAACAGAATTCTTTCTTTGAGCGGAGGTGAGCTAAAACAAAATGTGACCAAACACGCGGGCCCCCTTCTTGTTTTTCAACAAACCGGGTCAAAGAAACATTGGAGATGCCTTGCTAGTCCCAGGCCAATCCCCGAGCGATGGGGGTGGACGAGATATAGAAAATAAGTCAATACAAAAAGAGGAGTAGGTTTAACGAAAGGAATGACGTAAACGATATTCTGCTCTGTGTTTTTGCTTTTAATTAAACAAAATATGGGAATAGAAAAATAATGACCGCATTTATGAATTGGGAAGGCATCTGAAAAACGTGAGATACCGAGCAAGAGAGGCCATGAACTCATTTTGCATGTTAGGACACACATGTGGCATCCCTTTCGACAAGCGTGATGTTGAAAACAATTAATATTGTACCGAAATCATTTGTTCGAAGTTATGATAATAGACTTGTGAACTTCAAAAAATTACATTTTTGCCTTCAACTATTGCTCACTGAAACATGACATAATGATTTTTCCTAAAAATCGCTCACATTATCTAATAAAATTACCTACACGGACATATCAATAAATTTTTTGAACTCCTCCTGATATCTGAAATAGAGCGAACTTACTTTTTGTGTTGTGTTTAGAAGAGTTATGGACAGTACCCTGATTCTTTTCCTAGCGTTTTGAGATCGCCATGTCTATTTAATGTAAAAAAATCTCTAAATAAAACAAATATTTCTCGATTCAATAATCTAGTTTATAAAACCAAATGAGAACATAAATTTTAAGCATCTTATAGATTTGCTTGTGTAACAATTCTGATCCCTTAATTTCATTTCAAAGGCATGTTGAAAGGAAGCGCATGACGGATAGATTTCACATCACGATTCCTTGTGTCAACTCGAGTTTGTTTGCCGCCATGTTTGATGTTGCTCGAAGCGACAATCATACCAAAGAGGCATATGGGGTCTTTATGTCAAACAACGTAAGAGATGGACAAAAGGATCAGGATATATTCCATCTCTTTTTCGGTTTTAAAGATGAAGTCAAAGTTTTCAGGATTATATTAGACTGATATAAATTTTATGATATAACTCGAGTTATGATTTAACTCGTGGTTGACTCCTATGATGTAATGATAACAGCGTCCGGAGAAAGCCAGGGTAGAAATAGTAGGGTATTAAACATTCCATAAAACCACGGGTGGTCGAATATTGCGACCGTCTTAACAGACGCTCTCTCAAAACTTACCGTGGTAGGTTACCGTAGCAACGTGTGGAATTGAATTAATGAAAAGAGTTCTCTTGTGTTTTCTCATGTATTTCTTTATTTTATATTTCTTTATGTATTTTTCCCTTCTGTCCATCATTATATTCTTATGTATTTCTTCATTTTACTTATTTTTATCTTTCTTTCTTCATCTCCATTATTTTTTTGTGTATTTCTTTGTTTGTTTATCTATTTTTCTTCTTGTCTTCCGTTATTTCTTATGTATTTCTTTGTTTTGTCTCTCATCTTCTCTTCTGTCTCTATTCTTATGTATTTCTTTGTTTTATCTTTCTTTTCTCTTCTCTTCCGTTATTTCTTATGTATTTCTTTGTTTATATCTTTCTTTCCTCTTCTATTTTGTTATTTCTTATGTATTTCTTTGTTTTTATCTTTCTTTCCTCTTGTCTTCCGTTATTTCTTATGTATTTCTTTGTTTTCATATTTCTTTCCTCTTGTCTTCCGTTATTTCTTATGTATTTCTTTGTTTTTATCTTTCTTTCCTCATGTCTTCCGTTATTTCTTATGTATTTATTTGTTTTTATCTTTCTTTCCTCATGTCTTCCGTTATTTCTTATGTATTTCTTTGTTTTTATCTTTCTTTCCTCTTATCTTCTTTTATTT
>CALNVZ010002974.1:28714381-28735531 GCA_940671915.1 Paracentrotus lividus | reverse complement strand
CTTTTATTTCTAATGTATTTCTTTGTTTTATCTTTCTTTCCTCTTCTCTTTTGTTATTTCTTATGCATTTCTTTGTTTTTATCTTTCTTTTCTCTTGTCTTTCATTATTTCTTATGTATTTCTTTGTTTTGTCTTTCTTTCATCTTCTCATTTGTATCGTTTCTCATGTATTTCTTTGTTCTGTCACTTTTCTTTTCTCCTCTTCTATCATTGTGCAAAGTCGAGATTACCCTAGTATTACCCCGAGAGCGTCTTAACAGAACAGTTGTCCGGACAACGCCCGGGTAAAACTGGGTTGTTACCGCGACTTTACCCTAGTCTGACTAGGGTAAGAATCTGGAAAATCTTACCTAGTAGAGCGTCTTAATAGAAATAATACCAGGGTAACGTCCGGACGTTACCCGGGTAAGATTGTCAAAAAAGTGTCTGTTAAGACGGGGCTTTAAATTGAGGATGGCCTTTGCACAAGCCGAACTTGTCGGATATTCTTGAGAAAATCGATTAATATACTTTGAGAACGAACCCTTTTGTTGATAATAATGATAATAATAAAAACAACATCATAGCAAACGAAACATTAATTAGAGTGCTACAGTTAAGATTATCTATATCATTTAATTCGTGTTTTTGTTTAACCTTCATAATTTATTTTAAAAAAAAATGAAATAAAATCAAATTAATTAATTGATTTATCATCGGCGTATGTTTAGAGCATTTTCTTTCCCTTGATGACTTAAAACTTTGTAAAGAAGTCAGTCACAACTAATAATAGTAATGATAAAATAGTCTTCTACATTCGAATTTCAGGACATAATATGCTCTCTCTCTCTCTCTCGTTTAGTTCACCACGCACGGTGGAGGGGTATGATATTGTCTTCAAAATAAAATTTAGGACGGTATAAAGACACAATGATCAGATGCATGTGTTAATCAGTCCGAGACAAGTATCAATCTCTCTTTTTCGAGAACGCCAGAAACTTTTTAAAAGAGAAGAAATGTAAACGAGAGACACCCCCTTAGAGAACAAAAGAGGCATCTTGACATTCGAGAAAGACCATTGTAAGAAAAGGCAAGTAGTCCTACTTAGAAATAAGAGCACCTGGCTTATTGATGTTTGTGGGCGCTGGGGTTTGTGGGCATTAGCGTTAGTGATCGCCTATTGTGTGGGCAATAGCACAAAAAGGTGTTTTATTATTAATCAAAGCCCGTATATATTCCTATTGAATAAATTATGAAGTATTAGCTATTAAATCTACCCCAAATCGGTTAGATAATCACACAATATGCGGGGTTTTTTTTAATAGTCAATGGTTTCGAACTGACCATCTGAAAATAAATGACTGACAGCGAACTATTTTTTCTCTGTCTCTATTTCAACAGTATCGAGCAAAGATAGAAGGATAAATGCTTGCTCTTTGAATCTAATGCATTGAATTGCCAGCGGACATAGACTTTTGAGATCACTTGATCTCTATCTTAACTCTACATTTTAGCACCAGAAGTGTATTCATTCCCATGGTAACGCTTTGAATCTTTTCGAATATGTTTGTAGTTGATTTTGCAAATATTACATACTCCAGGGCTTTTGACCTAGGGATGATTGCCACCTTTTCACTTGCATTCGTTAAAAAAAATCTTGTCCTTATCACCTCTTCTTCCTTCCATTTCTCTCTCTCTCTCTCTCTCTCTCCCTCTCTCTCTCTGTCTTTGTTCTCTCTTTCTCTTTCTCTTCTTGGCTCTCTGCCTCCTTCATCTCTCCATCTTATGTCATTCATATAATCATTTACATCATCTAAGAAGTTTTAATGTTCAGACAAGTACACTGTAAAAAATTACTGTAAATAAACATGTTTTTGGCTTGTAATAATACAGCTTTTGTTTTTTTTTTTTAATTACGATATTTTTCTCGTAAAATGACAGATAATTTGTAATTTTCTAGGAAGTCGACTTGATTTTACAGTTACCAGCTCATGCAACTGTCAATAAACAGAAATGGCATATTCATACAACCTTTCCTGCTCGTTTACGAATTATTCCCGTAATTTCAGTTTCCGTAACCAGAATTTTCTTGTCAAAAAACAGCAAGTTCTTTCCAAAACAAATATTACTCTTAATAAACAAGTTTCTCGTGTATCAACGAGCTTCCTTGTTCCTAGACGTGTATAGTTCTGAAATCATTACAAGAGTTTTCCTGTCAAAAAGACAATTTTCTTTGTTCAACAAAGGAAGAAGAAACAGAACTACTACAAATCAGTTTTCTTGTATCCTGCAACGATGTTCCTGTTAATTTACAACCTTTGTCTTATTTCATAGTTCATTATGTGGATCATGAATATTCATTAATATGACTGGAAGTGCTTCAACCGTGGATCAATGCACTAACCGTGAAAAATGTCACCTTACATAGGGTTGGGTATATAAGGCTAACAACTTTTATTGAAGTTGTCAAATATTAGGTGTAGGATTTAGGATTAAGAATTAGGTGTAGGATTTAGGATTAAGATTTAGGATTAGGGACATGATTAGGCATGAATGGTCAATCCCATATGATGTTGGATCATGTTCTTTTTGTTTCAAAAATATTATTATGTGATAAAAACAGGAAAAAACTGTAAATTTACAAGGTGGTCAATAACGTGAACCTGTAAATTTACATTATCTGTAAAATAACTACTGGAAGCTGTGGAAAAACGGGCACTCCTGGCGTCCCGACTGCCAGGAAATTTCCTGTTAAAAAACGGTAAAATTTTTTACAGTGTAATTGAGATTGGTAGAACACTGTAGTATGGTTATTTCAACTGATCGGATTAAAATACGAAAATGATTTCGGTATGATAATACAGTACCAGTCAAGTCTGTCCTCCCACTCCTCCCTATCCACCCCCTCTCCCTTCCCACTCTTATTCTCTGTCTCTATCTATCTATATTTCTCTCTCTCTCTCTCTCTCTCTGTATCTCTCTCTCTCTCTCTCTCTCTCTCTCTCTCTCTCTCTCTCTCTCTCTCTCTCTCTTTTCCCCCGTCTATATGTAAATATATATAATTAATTATATCCTCATTTTATCTGAGATCTGATACCGGACATAACACTTTAAACGTAAATCAATCTTATCTTTTACATGAGTTGTTTCCTTTCTCACGTCAAGTTCAGATTGGTTCGCATAATGCAGTACATGACTAACAATGACTCACAAAGTGATTGTCAACATTATACAATGATTATTTATGCTTAAATTCTATCTTTACGTTTCGCTGATTCCTTTTTCCATTGAAATAACGATATGCCTGAAAGAATTTGATTTCAATGATCACGTATCCTCGGCGGACGCATCTCTTTTATTATGAAAATTAAGGCAATAAAACGCCCCGCTGCTTTATAAACGTCTTGAGGACATCAACTGAAATAATTTCCGAATTCTATTGTTTCATTTTGGCCCTAGGAAATACACGTTCTTATCCAAAGCCCTTAGAAAGAAAACATGTATTAAGTCCAACAACCAATAACGAAATTATAATTTCATATATTGTGAAATAGAATCAGAGATACTTCCGTACATTAAAGCCCAAGTATAGCTGTAGTAGAAAAACACTGATTTTTGAAAAACCTGCTCAACTTGTCCTCATAGTGTTCTAAAGACATAACAGTATATGGGCAAATGAATATAATCATGTTCCATGCATGTCTTTCCATGATATGTAATAATTTGCATGAGCACGGGGAGATGTTCATCAAAGTAAGGGCCATACTTCCTTCATTCTCACCCCAGGAACTCTGGCATCAGCAAACCAGCAGCTGATTGGCTATAGCTGTGGGTGAATTCTGTGTGTACAGTCTGTTGTATGGAATGAGCCACATGCTTTGCACACAACGCTGTATGCTGGCATTGTGCCCTGTGAGATCCTATCGATTTTGGACTGTCAATTGATATATTTCACAGTTTTGTTGCTTAAATTCAGGTTGTTAGAGTGGATTATTATAACAAAATCCTTTCTTTTAGCACAGAGGTTAATTGAGGTATTTGCATTCATTTATTTCTGCTCTGGAAGCCAAAACAAAAATCTATTCTCGCCAACACTATACTAGACTTTAACTGGTGTGTAATGCCAATGGAATATATTTAATTCAACATATTAGTAGGGATGGGCCACCTACAAGCAAGCAAAAAGCCACTAGAAACGGGTGTCCCTCTCTACTGTATGGATTAGTCACCCATGCATTTACAATGTCAAACAAAAGCCCATGCACGCCGTAACTCAATAATACCAGGCAGAGGAATGCCAAAATTTTCAATAAAAACAGGCTTTCCGAAATTGTCACTTGGCCAGTGGTAATATGCAATGCATTTTGTTAGTCCTCAATGGTCAGGTTCTTCCTAGAAAATACCTCAGCAGGTGATTCAACTTTTCCTTTGAAAAAAAATTGATATGAAGAACAAATCATGCGTGTGTTCAACGTGATCGCTTCGCTCGTGTGCACTGTGTGTTATGATGACGAATTTTTATGATTGCAATAGATCTCATCGAAAAGGAAAAGTGGATTATCTAAAATTCAAACTATTTTGAAACAAAAAATGTTGATGAAAAAACAAAGGACAACGTTTACCACTGGCACATTTAGAGTTTTTAAAAATTATTCTACCCTCTTCCAAAACACTAGTCTCTGAGCCACACACCAGATGAAATAGCCTATTGTCTAGGGTGTTCCTATTTGAAACAGTGCCCTATGGCAGTATTTTTCCACGGTGGTCATATTGGTATCACATTACCGTAACATACCTGTCAACACCATTCAAGTTTTGTTCGCCATAAAACTTTTTGTATAATACTCATGACGCCTCAATTATGTTAATATATCTCATTTCATGTTGATACATCACATAGAAAATGTTTTGGCATATTGGTTGGATTGAATAAATCAAAGACAAAAGGACCATAACGTTAGCTTTTATGCTTTTCTGGCTTTGTCTGAAACTGTAAAAGTGTTCAGCAGCTCATGGTAACTGAGACCACTCTTGCGAGTCATATACTTGAAATGGAACACCCCAATTGTGATAATTCAACTACCAAAATCTTTCTTTTAAAATGCTCTATCCAATTAGCCTAGCAAAAACAACTTTAAAATAATTTAAATTTTTAGTGGACATCCCTAATATTAGTTCTTGGACTAACTTCTTTATATTCTTAATTGAGTTGATATAACCGTTTAATTGTTTGTCAGGCAATTTTTGAGAACCTTGAATTTTCCTAACGGGTTAGAACTATTGGCATTCTGATAAAAAATTGTTTGCTATTGAACAGCTGTGCATGATTTTACATTTTGATTTTGATTTTCAGACAGTGTATCAATCAATTGTTTCGCGTTTCGAGATTGTAATGGCCATATGCGTTGAGCAGATTACTAATATTACATATTGAACCATAATTATGGCTAGTTGCTCATTGCAATTAGGTTAGTCTTATTAGTCTTATATATTATTGTCTTAACGTCGCAAAAAAAGGTAATAGGCATGTCATCTTTAAGAATTAACAGCCATTAATTCAAATACAATTAAAGGGGAGTTTATAGTAGCACTAAAGCTTTTCAAGATACATTTGTGACATGCTATTACCTGTTTTGATTTGTCTGTTACGTCCAGACATTAGAAATAGAACATGTAGAATACTTTTATACAAACATCAGAATGATTTAATGGCGTGCTTTTTAGCGATGGTATGGCTTCACCGGTTAACACATTGTATAGATAAAGAGCTTTGATATCGGACATTAGGCACCTTTTAGGTGCATGGATTCATACTGGAAATGTCAGAAACCCGTGGGAGGAAACATAGAGTCCTTTATTTATTCTATTACCTGACAAGAGATTGCAAAATGCATTCAATGAGTTGTAAACGTTCCTTCAGCTTTTCAATCGCTCGTTTTCGCGGGTTGCTGATCTCTTGAAGAGTGCATGCCGGGAACGCTCTTATCCGCACATGACCGATCACAATCATGAACGATACAGCGAAGTATCGAATGGTACATCCCATAAATTTATTGTTTCGGCGAGGTTGCAAAATAATATAACACTTGACATACAGTCGAGTAACCATGTTGATGTTGTGAATGACTTCATGAAATATTATCCAAGAATATCTGATATGAGTTTATTGATGTTCATTTTTTTTTAAAACTACAAATCAATAGATCCATAGTATTTTGTATAAATGCCTTTGCTGAGGAATCGGTGAACACGTCCCACTGGAAACTGGAGACCAGCGCATTTTGCATGCATTGCTTGTTGCTATGTCTGTCAAGTCTCTGGCAAGCAATCTGGTTGTCAAAAACAACCTTTGTTTGAAAAAAAAAATATGCATGAAAGTTGAATGAATTATTCAACAGATCTGTTAAGAAACATATTCTAATACCAATAGGTTTAGGACCATGTTAAGGTGTTGGCGAAGTTTGACAAATAAACCGATGTTCGCCAATTTTCTCCGAAAGAGTGATGTTACGTCATGAGGCGCATGCGCACTGTATTCTTTGGCGACACGTCTCTTTCACCATCATGTTTATTGCCTATCTAAAAAAATAACTTAAAAATACACACAATTATCGTTCAAATTAAAACAATATTCGGGCATCTATGATTTTTACTTCTCTAATGGTTTTAATTTGATTCTGTCTTTGACTACTCCTTTACATAGATATTTATTCAGTATTCAAAATGTAATGTTATAATACAATCCTACATTTCAACAGCGGGTGCATTTTCAATTTTCATGAAACGCATACACTGCCACCTGAGATGGCAGTATGAGAAGGCAAACTAGTATATCAAAACATGCTAGGGTCGTATTCATGTCAAGTTGTCTCGAAGGGATTCGTAACAATACTCAAATATGTTTCCTAAAATAAACCGAAAATATGATACGTCAAATCTTATCGCGATATAGAACCCTAACATGAAACATTCGATTTTAAAAGTATGTCAGGCAGGTGCCCTACTTTACTGGAATTATGAAAGAAAAAAAAATGTGGGAAACAGCACATTTGTGTTTTTAAAGACGATTATTGTTTATAATTGTTCTAAGGCTCTCTGTATGGAAGTTTGCATTAAAAAAATCATTTAAAACAAGATCCTCTTGATATCACATGGAACATGAAATCATATCAATTCTACTCCACGTGAAATGTAAACCTAACGTATGACATTAAATCTTAACATAAAGACGCGTCCATTAATTGACGGAGGGGAAACGCAACATTATAGTGGAAATACAACTGAGCGGCGCAGAAATATACGGTTCTACATTAATGTCAACAAAACCGCCGCTATACGGCGGGAAGCGACCGATTGACAACTGCATGCAATTATTACATTAGCGTACAAAACTCGCCAAGAAAACTTCCCTGTGGTAAAATGGTCTGGTCAGTCGATCCGTTCGAGCTAATTTCCATGGGACATGAAAATAAATAATTGAACTTTTATCATAGTTTTCACAGGTAGATGCTTCAGACCAGATTGCGGGAAAATACATTTGGCAAGCCTATAACACCATTGTGCTAAAGTTGTTAATCAGAATCTTTATTTCACAAGATTGATGTTCCCTAACGATTATTGATATAAATAGTGATCTGTCACATCTTGCGAAGACGCCGTCCACATGCGATATGCATGTGATATGCGGAAATATTGACCCATCGAGTAAAGATTCGTTTGTTGACAATGTTCAAAGTGACAGGACTTTTTTTAACCAATCGAAATGAATTTTACCATCTCTGGAAAGGTGAGAATTCAAGCTTTTAAAAACGCTTGATCATTAAGCTGTTTAATATAATTATGCGTTATCCAGAAGGATAATTATTGGCGTATGAGCTATTTTGAGAGCAAAATTTGCCATATTGTACAGGAATTTGATCTGATTAGGATTTCGAATTGACACAAGTGACAGGACTTTTTTCCCCTTTGCAGTAAGTTATTCCAATTTTTTTGAAAAAAAGACTCTTAACGTAATTATTCAAGTTGATCATTTCTTTGAAAAGGTAGTTGCTCGCCATAATCAAGAAAACAAAGTGAAAAAACTGTGCAAAATACAAAATGTCTATGGCAGCGTTTGATTTGCGTAGAGTGATAGCGCCCTCTTCCTCTTAAGTTTACAACTAGAATTGATATGATCTGGGTTGACTGTAAAGTTTAAATTTATATAAAATAAACACAATTGTATTATAAATTTAGATTATTCAACCGCAATATCCTTTTAAAAAGTATTTGAATTTTGGACCAGTTGACATGTGAGTATACTTTGTTTATATATTAATAAGTAGGGGAGACCGGGTATGGAAGTTACACGGGTCAGTTGTTACAGTTCTCAGTGTGCTAATTTGGAACAAGAGAGTTCGTGCTAACTGGCATCTATATACAGCCTACATATAGCTGTGACGAACTGCCGGTCTTGAGGTTTCTCCGTTGTTTTATTAAAAAGTAAATCAACAAAAACCATTTTTTACAGTTCCAAGTGAATTTTTGACAAAAATTATAATTTGTAATAGTTCTTACAACTGAAAGCACATGATGATAGTTCGGTATTGTGAATATAGTACATGTATGTCACTATAATATACCCCTGAGCCACGCCCTGTAATTCTGCCTAAAGGGTTTGCTACAGTTGATTTTATGTGTAAAATCACCCATGGGGTAGGTTGTTACAACAACCTACCCCATGTCGATGTAACAACCTACCCCAATTACATTACACATGTAAAGTAATTTTGTTTCAATTTTCTGGTGTTAATATTTTGATATTTCTATTATTACTTTTAGTCTATTCTAGAGCTCTACTTGATCTACTGTTAACGATACCAAGAAACTGGAAAGTTGAAACAAAAATATGGTATAAGAGATTTACACATTGTCAACTTACCCCGTATGTTTACATACTGTAACAATCTACCCCGTATGATGTAACAACTTACCCCGTATACGGGGTAGGTTGTTACAAAAAAATGTATTCATTAGTTAAGCTGTAGTTAATTAGTGTTTACATGTTTTGAGGTTTTATGTGCCTCAGGTTTTAGCCAACATAATAGGCTAACTACAGACCCAAAATGGAGTGTGTGAGTACTTTCATTAGAATTATCTGGCCCAAAATGTGGATTTTGTAACGTCCATACCCGGTCTCCCCTATATTTAAACGTAAAATGTTTCCCCACAACCACAACCACAACTGAATCAAAAACTAGAAAAGTTGTGATTGTAAATTCAAAGAGCGGCTTTGGGGAAATTTGACGAAGATCTTTAAAATTCTTGATTTATATTCAAAACCATCAGGAAGTTTTTTAGTTAATATTTCATATTAAAAATTAACACTGGATTGTGTGCCATTTGTAAAACGACTCCGATTTTTTAACACAGTTTATGCATTGAGTTGAATTATGATGGAAAATGTGTGGTGATGAATTGTTATTGATTCTCAAAAGTAAAATCCATTAGCCAATATTATTTTCATGAATAGTGTTCCCCCCCCCTTGTGTATAGTATCGCACATGTCTTGTATAAAAATGCACTATTGTTTCACCAAAAACTGAGTCAATTAATTGCGACTTTTTTATTGCGATTTATTTCAAAGGAGATAATCTATCTTAGCCTATAGAAAATAGCTAAATGAAAGAAACATTAAAAAATAGGTTTCATAAGAGTTATGGACTTTTGAAAAGTCTTGTTATTTGTACGAGGATCCTCAAATTGGCAAAACAAATTTCAAAATGGCTGAATTTGAGGACGACCGTCCATTAAGTTTGTACACAAATTTTCATATTTATTATGTAAATCGATTATTTTCAAGGATATTGTTCTTGGAATAATCACGTCATTCAATACACATATTTACAAATTGTACATTTTCCCTGAACCTTTTAGAATAAAATTGACTTTTTATTATTTCTGTGGCCTCGATACGGGTACTAAATTACAGCCGAATGCCCTTGACAACGCATTCCAATCGATACAATTCTGCTTTTAAAGATTTTCTCGAGCAACTCATATATCTGTTTTATCTCATTCACCTTTAAAAACACGAAATTGAACACCTAAAACATTGCCATTGAGTTCGCTACGTGCCCGCTAGGAGCTATGCAGGTTTTTACAGAAGAAATGTGAGAAATTGGCCATCCAAGTGGATTTATTGATTTTTGTTTATATGTATGAAACTTGAGATAACAACATACGATTCTGAGCTGATGGCAAATTTTTAACATGACCAGCGGGGTGTCGTCATGGTGTGTTTTGTATGAAGAAAGCTATAAAAGAAAACGATCCCTTTTCAGGCAGGATCAAACGAAATTAATCACAAGCAATGGGGGCAAATAAAATAGGATATACAAAATTCGATATATCGGAAAAGCAGGTGGCTACGCAAAGTGGAAAATCAGCTTTGAACAAAAATTACTTGCGAATTTGCTACAGGGTTTCCCATTATTCACGTAGTTTAGTTTCTTCATATCCACGGGTAGGTACAACTAACTTGATTTTTTGTTCTGCTTGAGGTGAAATAATCCAAGCGGATTTGAAAAAAAAAAAAACGAAATTAATCTTTACCATAATTACATGATTTTCACATCTTAGTGCTTTCTTCATTTTATCAGTTTTCTTGCGTATAGCCTGTACTGCGTGTACTGGTTGGAATGAAAAGTTCAACTTAATAATGCTTTGCTCCACGACATCAAGATTGATACCGCTAGAGCGTTATAATTTACACAAATGTTTGTTTGCTGAATGATTATTTTTTCTTTTCTATAAAAAAATACATTATGTTATATATTATGATAAGAGTATTGTGTCATAATCGTAAAATGAAACATTTCCATCGACATATATCCACGTAATTAAATTTCTTAATTCTTGTCTTGAAACTTGATTGTGTACTAAACGTTTTTTTGTTTTTTTTCCTCAAGCAGGATGCCTTTAAAGAATGAAGCTAGATCAAACAATAACCCTGATATACTCAGCTGAGGATCTTAACTGAAATAAATTCATCACTAAGGATTTTTGCGGTGTAAAACATTACTAATAAAATCTGACAGTCATCAAATCTTAACTTTGTTTGCTTCACTTAATTTGACAATTTGATATTACCATGACATGATTTGTATTTTTTTTATAAAGAGCTTTGCGATGCCGCTTAATATCATTTTATTCATTTTCAAAACAATGCCTGTACATGTACCTCCTGCTACAATTATATATGTGTCTTTTTGCTACAAACTATAGGCCGTCAATATTAATCACTAAAGAGGCGAAGATAATTCTGTTTGACTTATGATATAACGTCAGTCGAATGAAGAAAATAATATTAGGTCTTGCTTGGAGTGGGCGATTGTCTTTCATTTAATGTAGTTCCATTAATGCAATAACAAAGTCTGATGAACGTTTGAATCGTATATATCATTGGAAATTATTGCTTACAAAAGTGCATGGGACAGTCAGTGGTAAATTAAGTATGTCTTTTATTATTTAGACTTAAAATAATTAATTCACATTTGGCCTGCATGTGTTATACATATTTCCTTTTTATTTTCTGTATGGTATAATTCCATATTCTACTGCTTTGTTAATTCATTTCATATATTAAATTTTAAACTTTTGTACATTATAAAAAAATATATAGTATAACCAGATCAGTAGGTTAAAATCAAATAATCCTTCAATATTTGATTTACAGATAATCTAAGCGTATTATATGAGGGCATGGTATATAAAGTCATTCATTGGAATATGAAATATTTTTGTGTCTCCATAATTATTGAGGTTATTTTAAAAACAATCTCCAATCATTTTCTACACATAAAAAGAGTTTTTATCCAAAATGTAATATCCTTCCACACCTATTTTAAATAATTGTTTTCCGGTTAACTTTGCAAGGTTGAATGGAGTTAAACCTTTATCTGTTAATGATGTAATTTTTATCTACTTTGTTTTCAAGTTTTTATATGTATCATTTACTTTGTAAAAACTTTTGTAATTCAGCCTTTGGCTGCACGAAATGTTTTAATGTTTGAATAAAAGACCATTATTATAAATTATGCCATCACAGTTGAACGTCCTATTTAAATATTTACGGTATGTCATTATTGTACATGGACTTAATTTTGACTTAGGGCTGGGATGGGTATTAATCAGAATAAGCCAATACTCATTTGATTCAATTTAAATCTTCAAAATCGTTTATTCGTCCCCAGTGGGCGAGAGATTAGAAATTGATATGAAAGTGAAACGCGATCAATGAAATTTGCTCATGTCATAAAAACTACTTCAAAACAGAAGAAGATCTCTTGGACAACAATATGATGCGATTACCTCTATTTAGGTCTACAAAATCTTCGGTAAACGAAGGCAAATAATATGATTGATAATGTACACTGTTTATATGAGCATTAATGTATACGTAAATTTATATCACTATCATAAGCTGACTCGAACTCGTGATTAAGGATATATATATTAGGCGAACCATTTTTCATAAAATTGTAATGTACTCTGACATTTTTTTTTCTTCAAAATCTCTTTCATCACTTTGTATGTTATGGCGAAGTCATACTTCTCTCCAATTTTGTCAACCGAAGGAGAAATAAACTACGCGAAGGAGAGAAAACGAAAACCATAACTAAACAATGTACAGTAATTATGAAAATACCTGTATATACTATATTCATACATCAAGGGAACGAATAAACATGATACACACGGAGAGAACGGACACACGTAGATTGAAACGAATAAACCCGAAGAAAGCGAATTCTGATTGATTCTGATGAACCATACAGACAAAGTAGAGCGGGTTAAAAGTTGAATGGAAATAGAAACCCGGTAGTAATCATAATCATCATCAAAAATATGATCATTAAGGCTTATCATTATTTTTTTTTCTCTTAAAACGTGCCGCCTGTAAATTCATATCCGTTTTATTGGAAATATTATATTTTAATGGAATGACCGTGGAAGTGGTGGTGCTGAATTACTAACTGTTCAGATTTGTACCTTTGATTCTGCTACCTGTCCTGGGACTTTATACTCAACAAAAATAGTCTTTTTACTAGCAAAGGAGAAACAAAGTATATGGATATTCGAAACACATTTAGTATCAAACGTTGGGTCTTCATGAAGGCCCTTTACATGGCCGAAAGCTCGCATTAAAAGGAAAAGGAGAGCTACGTTGTGCGATAATTTGTCTTATTTTCTTTCGCCTGTATAAAAAAATGAATCATTGTACTACACGTTCGTCGTGGGGCCATGTTTCACAAACACACACACACACACACACACAACACACACACACACACAACACACACACACACACACACACACACACACAACACACACACACACACACACAACACACACATATATATATATAATACACACTGTCCCGTCATAAAGGTGGAAATTTTTTTTTTGGCGCTCTAGCGACATTATTTTGCTCCAGCTTTATTTTCTTGAATGTGTTGGTCCCCCTTTCACTTCCTGGGATCCTGGCTATACCTTGGATCGTTCGCCGTCAACCCTTCCCAGGATTAAAAAAAAAATGTTACGACCCCCAAGATGGCAATTTTTTTCATTTTTTTCTTATTTTGGGGGCCCCTTTTTGTTTACGAGACCCACCAAGGAACCTCAGTCCTACACCAAGGAAACACGTCTAATGTGTTGTGTTGTTATTGTTCTTTAAGTTAAAGCTAGTTTTATGGTTACAGGCTCAAGCCTTTTGTCTAGGGGAGGAGTCAAAATTTATTTTGATTGGGGCTCGACATTGATTTTATTTATTTTTACACCATGGAAATTTCTATCTATATCCAAAAAAAATGTATTGTAAAATTTTAGCCAAACATAAATCAAATCAAAAAATAATTTACAGTTACCATTTACAACCTTGTCATCAAGGCTAAACAAAAATAGGGGGGGGGGGGGAGATAATAATAATTAAGGATTTTTTTTTTTTTTTATTTCTTTTGTTTTCAGCACAAAGATGGAATAAAATATTCCGAATTTTCACCAATCACACATTTTACTTCAACCCCTCCCCTAGACAAGAGACCTAAGCCTGTTACCATGAACTTAGATTTTGCTTAAAGAACAATAACAACAATACACCTCAGACAAGTTTGCTGGGGTAGGACAGATTGGGGCTTCATCGGCCGGTTAAACAAAAAGGGGTCCCAAAATGAGAAAAAAAATGACAAAAATAGGCATCATGGGGGTTGACAAATTTTTTGGAAAACAATCCCCGGGAAGCGTTTGGAGAATTCTAAGGTTTAGCCACGGCCCCGAAAAGTAAAAGCAGGGACAAACATATTCAAGAAATTAAAACCGGAGCAAAATCATGTTGCTGGAGCGCCGAAAAAATATTCCACTTTTATGACGGACAGTGTATATACCCTCCTTTGCAATAACAAATCGATGCTTCTCCAATTCTTTGTCTTTCAACAACAGCATCAAGAACAACATTCTAAAAAAAGTTGATATTATCTATGTTAAACGGGGACATAACACCATAAAGGTCTTCTCTATCCAGTATGGTCGAACCGACTGCCCCTTACCTCAAAACCCATTCACACAGCCCGTCCGCTAGCACACCTACCGACAACCTACCAAGTATTAGTTATTCAGTATGAGTGTAATATAATCTTCGGCCGACTGTCTTTATGAAATGGATCTTTCTGGTGTGAATGGGACATTTTTCATTCGTATAATTGTGCTCTCGATCCCCTCCTATCATAAATATGTCTTGTATGATGCTCCTACTTAAGTTGTCCATTGAAGGTTATGGACAGGTGTGGCATCTCAGGGGTACCTGTTTCGGTTTCATGAAAGAGTAGAGATTATAGCACTAGGATAAAGGAGGAATTGTCAAGTGCATTATGCATCCGATGAAAATGCAGGAAGCTGTAGTGGGAGGCATTAAAAATGGCATCCAATGATAACAGCTATTAACGCCTTCTAGAAGACCGTTAGAGTGGGATGGAGGCATACAGATATAACGAGTTCAATTGGTGAGGTGGTTGCAACACGTCGTACAGACAACGTGTAACTCTTTGCGACGGATTTCGTAGGAAAATTCTTCGTTGCCAGTAGTTTTCTTTTTAAACACGCACGTTGCAGGTACAACACACAGGAGGAACTGGCAATACTTTTCCTACAGAAACGTACTAACTGCAGGAATTAGGCATCGACGGCTTCATGTAACGCAAGCTACGAATACTTCATGCAATGAAGGTTTCTTTGAAAATGCAAATAGATTAAGCCTACATATAACTCTGAAGGTTATGTCTTTCATTTTTTTTTTCTTCTTAATCTTATTTTAGATTTTAGATTTTCTCATGATCAAAATTTTAAATAAAGGTTCATCACTATATCGTGCGTTTGAAAGAAATCAACAAATAAATGCATGAACAATAACTACTTCCCATGAAGAACCGTAAGACCGTAAGTTTGATCAGGAGGTTCTAGGAAAACTATCCCTGGAAAATTACCCCGGACAACCACCCCACCAAAAATATACCATCACTTAACTGTACACCTAACCCTAACCCTATTTATGGGGGGGGGGATAACGTTGGGTAATTGTCCAGCGGGTATCTGTTGTCCTGATACCACGGGCATAAATCCCGGGGGGATGGGGGGATACATCCCCCCAGATTTTGAGGAGGGGGGTATGGCCTGTACAAACATCCCCCCCAGTTTTCGAGAAAGAAATGAAAAAAAAATAAACACTAGATAATGGTGTTATTGGTTAAAATAGCGCTTTCAATACTAAAAAATGCCTCTTTTTTATTCCAAAAACCCCAAAATTTTCCTGCTCGGTCGCTATGCTCGACTCGCACTAAGAACAAACCAGTAACCTAGTATAAAAAGGTTGGATCCCAACTCCCGTCCTCGAGGACAAACCTTAGGAATGGTGTTGTGACAATCAAAAACATTAATGTAGTAATTGTGTGCGGGTTAGTTGGTGAGGGCTTGGGACCGTGCAAGGACACAAGAATTTTCATAAAAAGATTGTGGATTTGTTTTTTTATGCACTGTGTTATTTAAACACGCATGTAAAATGTATTTCTAAACTGGATAATATTGCTCGGCTGCTCGCGATATTAATAGGATCTATTCTGGCTCAGAATATATTCGTCAGTTTTTAAGCTAATAATTCGGCTCGCATTACTTTTCCATACTAATGATCAGGATCAAGGCTGCCATTATAAGCATACATGTCAAGACAAATTTTCTGCCTCCCCTCGGAATACATTCTCTTTAAGTTCTATGCCCTCGTGATCTGAAGTGTCCGCCCTTTCAGAAAAAAGCCCTTTTCATACGAGACCGCCCACTTTTCAAATGTCCATTCGCGCGGCCTTAACTATATGTTTATCGTTTAGTTTAGTCTTGTTTGTTGTGTTGTGTTTCTCAGCTCTCGTGGATACTATAGCAGGACCTCTTTAATGCACAAACATATTCAATTTCAGCTTAAGATTTTCGGCTCGGCGCTTCGCGCTTGCATTACTTCTCAATTACTAAAATAAACAGTAATCAGGCAGCCATTGTATTCTAAAAGATGCGTTCAAGACCTAATTTCTTCGTATCCCCTCGCTCTCCGAATACATTTTCTCTTAAGATCTATGCATCTGATCTAAAAGGTCCCCGCCTTTTCCGGAAAAAGTGCCCTTTTTTATACGAGAGACACCCATTTCCAAATCCGTTCGCGACCACTATAATATATAGTATAATATATATATAATATATATATATATATACACAGCAGTGCCCGTAGAGGCACAGTGGGGTTAGGCACATAATTCTATTTTTATTTTGAGTTGTTACCTATACAATTTAATACAACTTTAAAAAAAAAAAAAAAAAAACGATTTCACTCCGACCCACGCCCATTTTTTTTTTTTTTTTTGAAAATGTATATTAAAATAAAGAAGGAATGTTTGTTATCATAATTACATTATAAAAAATTTTCGAATACGAATGCCACAGTCCACCATAGATTTTCATTAACCTTGCCCTTTTCTTTCTCTAGTCTTTCGCGGCTATATATTCCCCTTATTTGTTTTAAAAAGAAGTAATATCGGCCTCCCAAGAAGGTTGCATACGCAACATAGGGATTGAGTTAAGTCCGTCCATTGGGTTTTTATTCTTTCCTCGCGCATTCTATTAATTTTTTTAATTTTTTTTATTTTTTATTTTTAGTATTTTTAATATTTGCTTTTCGATCACTTTGCTTCCCCTTTCAGTCAGTTTAGCTCCCTCTAAGGTAATTGAAGCCCCTTAAACCGCCCCCCCACCCCAAAATACGCGCATGTTTTGCTGCATCGTTTGTACTTTTCTTTTTTTTTTCCTTTCCCGTATTTGCCCTATATATTTTTGATTATCTTATATCAGTTTGGATTGAAGACACTCATTTTAAGAAACGTATAATTAGATATGAATGCTTTATTAAAACATTATCCTTGAAACGTGCCTATCAACCGAAATATGCATAAACACCCCTCCACCCAAAAAAAAAAACGGAAGTCCAGTTAGACTGAGAGGTGAGTATTATTTTAGCAATGTCATGATTCGTGCATGAATTAAAGATGGTAAGGTGGACATGTGAGCTATTTAATTTGCTGTAAATTACATTTTTGCTCGCATTGTACTGGTCCATTGGAAGAACAATTTTTCCCCTGTGCTACAGGCACACAGACACTTACGTGTGAGTTACGTCCGGTTTGCGTCCAAGAAAGTTATTTTCTTTTTTCATTTGCGATCCCCACGGAATGCCTACCCGTCAGTAGCAGGCAGGAAATATTGATAATTCGTTCATCAGAAAACAAGAGACTACATAAGAAATGATAGAATAGAAAGAGAAATAAACCAACAAATGGTATCGTCGTACGTTCCTTGTGACTGCAGCAATTAGATTATGCTTTTCGCCGTATAACGTATATTATATTCAATTTGAAATTTAGTCTTTCTATTTCCGCGCTGTCTATACCTCCTTACTATTCACTTTAATTCTCTCTCTCTCTCTCTCTCTCTCTCTCTCGTCCTCGTCCTCTCTCACCGTCCTTGATAGACTATCTTGTCATTTAATACAGTTTGTCATGACTATATTATTTCATGCATACTGAATGGGTCGATGTGACTACTGGAAGCGCCTAACTGAACTGTTAGCTGGTAAACAAATCTGAAGAGGCTTATATGTTTCTTTTTGGGGCCACCATTTGGGGTCCCGAACAATTCCCATTTATTATTTGAGTTTTTCCTCGTAATAACAATTTATATTCATTTGAAATATTAGTTTGATTTCATCGATAATGAAAATTGTCGTCTATTTTGAAATATCTGTAATTTTGATAAATGGTTTCTCTTGTTAATTTTCACGGCTACCTATAGGCTGTGCTTGAGTTTATATATCTCTTAGAGCATCTCAAGCAAAAAGCATCCTTAGGATTTTTAATTGATTATTTTATAGTGACGCACCTTTTTCCTCACTCTCTCTTTTTGGGTGTTATTTTTATGCCCGCCGTTTTTAAAATTTCACTTAAAAAAATTAAAAAAACAAACAAACAACGAAAGACAATTTCAGGCCGACCGATTTTTTTTTTTTTTTTTTACTGTTGTTGTTTAAAATATATAAAAAAAGAGGAATATCGTGTTGTTATATTACATGTAAAAATGTTTGAACCTTTGACAACCGTCCGCCATTAGATTGTTTAATTCGCTTTTCCCCCCCCCCATTTCTCTCTCTCGTTTCTTTTCTTCTCTCTCTATGCTTTCCCTCCGAGGCAAGTTTCTTCTTCTATACATATTTTAATATGCGATTTGAGATTCTTTTCTTTCTGGCAGATTTTGCTAACTTGCAGCATTCGGAATTAATGTCAATGCATGACACACAAAAAAAACCACAACAAAACAAAAACGATAAAAACACACATTTCAGGCCTTTGCTAATCTAAACGAAATTATTCAATAACATATTATAGTCAAAAGCACTTACTTTTTATCCTTATTCTGCCTGTTCCATCCTCTTTCTATCCTTTTTATAGTTTTTTACTTTCTTTTTCCTTTGTCCTCCCGGAATTTGCGCACTATTTTTTTAACTCACCTTAATATGTTAATTGAGACATTCCTTTTCAGGATGTATCATCTCAGGTATTAAATTTTTATCAAACTTATTCTGAAGCGCGCAGCCCTCAAAAAATTCAAAACAAACCGCAAATTAAAATACTTTAAAAAAGAAGGGGGGGGGGGGAAACGAAGAAAAAAGAAAACTATTTTTTTTAACTCACCTTATATGGTTTAATTGAAGACATTCCTTTTCAGCGATGTATCATCTCAGGTATTAAATATTTTATCAAACATTATTCTTTGAAGCGCGCACCCGTCCTGAAGCGGAAAAATATGCAAAAACCAATCGAAAATACTAAAATATTTAAAAAAGAAGGGGGGGGGGGAAAGACAAGAAAAAAAGAAAAAAAATACCGAATTGAAGTTAGACTGAGCAGGTATAGTAGGATAATTAGTTTTATGGATTTACACAGTAACCGGTACGTAATATAGGCCTATAACTATAAAGAAAAAAAAAAAAAAAAAAAAAAAAAAAAAAAAATAAATTTACGTGTTTGGTTCTGTCCATGCCTGCCCTTACTTTTTTAGCTTTAATATAGTAATAACAAAAAAAAAGAAAAAATATATCTCTCTCCTTCCTAAACATGTATATTATTGCTGTCTTTTTTCCCCTTTTCTTTTTTTTATGACGCCCCTTTCTGTTCTGTCTCTCTCTCCTCTTTCTTTTTTTTGTTTTTTTTTGTTTTTTTGGTGCTCGTGATTAACTTTGTTTTTTGCTTTCTTAAGACACATATAGATTACAGCGAATCGATCGACACGGCAGAAATTCGCGGTCTATCTGCATCGCAAATGGAAGATTACATGCCAAAACGGCGATTTCATGAACTTCTGAATGTGAGTTGCAACCTGCTTGTTTTGTTGTAAAGTGATTGTTTGAGCCAAAGTGTTGAAACACTAAAAAAACAACGAAGGGCGACACACATTTGCACAGAAACGCTCGATACCAAAGAACATGAGGGGAGAGCGTTATCTTTCACGCGTTCATGGCAGTACAGCTAGCGATGAAGCTGTGTGGGTCTCGCTGCGCCATCTCCCGCAAAAACACCGCGAGAACGGGTACTACCCGTTTTCGGGCAGTGGCAGGCTCTCCGTTTGAATTGCCTTCGGCTTCGGCTTTTATTAATAGACTAGCAAGATCCGCCCGTGGCAGCAATCCACGGGGCTAGCAATGGGGCGCCGAACCCTCGTATTAGCGAGTCAATTTTGCCTGCAAATTCATTAAAAAAAAAAAAAAAAAAAAAAAAGAAAGACCGTGAGTCGTTTCACTCCTGTTTATTAATTTTTTTTTTCGTAGGCCTAGTATAAATGATTCCTTTTGCGATATGTAGCGTTTCGCGCTTCATTTTTTTTTTTGATTGATTGATTTAATTATGCTAACTATTTATTTTATTTGTTGCCTTTCGTATATGGTGTGGCAATGAAATCGTATTAGGGCCTTATGCTTGTCCATTTCTCTCTTGCGGCCCTCCATACCTCTGCTCACTTCGTCGCGTAATCCCTAATTCTCTCTCGAAATATCTTCCTTTTTCGCCATACTTTATTAGTTTTTCCTTGACTAAAACCCGTCCCTGTTTCTATATCACTCTCATCCTTGAGCAGTTTTTTTCTTCTTTTCTTATTTCTTTTTTTTATTTTATTTTGTTCTAGCATGCCAATGCTTTTATTATCCAATATCAACACAAAAAACGCCAAACGTTATTTCGATCCTCCCTTATATGATCAGTTCGTTAATTTTTATAACCCTTATTTAAATGTATATAAATAGTTTTTTTTGTTTCCTTTAAAAATGTTGCCTTCGCTTGTTAGTACAGGATCGTTAATTATAGGAAATAAAGCCTTCCTTATTCGATGCAAAAACACATCAGCATTTGATGGTAATTGTTTTTGCAGTTTAGAGTGTTGAATTTTGACCTTCCCTAAAATCAAAAAGGATATAACCCGCTTTATAATTTTCAACAAAAATAACAAATACGCGAGCTCAGTCCACACTCTATAATACTTTAATCGGGATAGTCACCC
>CALNVZ010002974.1:28689324-28712174 GCA_940671915.1 Paracentrotus lividus | reverse complement strand
TGTTTTTATGTCCTTGGGGCAGACAATCTTGATAATTGGTATTTCATACAATAAAATACAAAGAAAGTAGGGGGACTGAGACATCATCAGGTTGCCAATTTGAAGAACTGTTCCTAAAAAATTCAAAACCTAAGAAAATTCATAACTTTGCTATTTCTTATCCGATTTTGATGAAATTTTCAGTGTTGTGCTTTTTCGATTTTACCTTATTTTCCTTATAATGCAAACTCCAGCCCGGATGAGTCCTTTAATATCCTTGTTCCTTCCCTGTAGTACAATCTTAATTTCAGAAATAAAGCTCTTTTTCAGATCAAAAACACATCAATTTTATGTAATTTTTCATTTGGAGTTTGAATTTTGCCTTCCTTACATTGAAAAATGCACCCTTTATTGATTTTTAACAAAATCATAAATACTGAGTGGATCAACACTCTATAATACTTTAATCCGATAATCCCCTACGGCGCGCGGGAGAGATTACTTGGTCGCACCAAGGAGCTAGGTGGTTATCCCAAGAGTAAACAAAGGCCATCGGAGACTGACAGGCGTGTATATTTTGCATATCCTATCACGGCAAATTAAATAAAAATTGGACCCGATTCTTCAAAAATACTGCTTTAAAAAGTGTCGCATTTCGAAAAATGTTTGCTCTGTTAGGAGAACTTTTCACGCAGATTTCAACTATACCAATATCGAATTGTGATTTCAATCACTGCTCAATCTGGGTTTTTTCCTCAAAATAAAATCGGCAGGCGATTATCTTCCTTATCAGATTAACTCCAGCGACCCAGACGCTCTAATCAGACGAAAGACTACCCGTTCAGACGTTTTTCTTTTTTTCGTCGTCGGCGTGACAACGGGTTAGCACATACCCTTGCCTATGAAAGGGCGTTGTGGGAGCCGTGAAATAGCGGTCCAGTCTTGAAAGGAGAAAGGGACACTTCCGACGGACACTCTTTCCGTTGCTCGCTTGTTTTCGCGCGTCGCCTTAAAGCACGCGAGTCAATGGGGATTTCATCGTTCAGGGAATCGTCGCCCAGCAACCAACGCGAACTCGTCGAAGAAAACGAAGCCCGCGAGCCGCAAGGGGAACCCGGCCTCCGTCGACCCCCCGATCGGCGGCGCCGGCCGTGCTTCGTGGAAAACGGAGATGCTGCCCGCTTTTCACGGCGGTCTTACAGCGTGCGGGTCTACGGGGAGCGCGGATGCAGCACGGGCGGATTCCTTAGCGTAATAATATAGCGATATATATATATTTGCACTCGCGGATACTACACTGTCCATCATAAAGGTGGAATATTTTTTTGCCGCTACAGCGACATGATTTTCCTCTGACTTTAATTTCTTGAATATGTTTGTCCCTGCTTTTACTTTTCGTGACCCTGGCTATATCTTGGACATTCTCCCAACCCTTCACGTGAACCTTTTTCCAAAAAAGTTTTGTCAACCCCTATGATGCCCATTGTTGTCATTTTTTTCTCATTTTGGGGCCCCTTTTTGTTTTCCCGGCCGATCAAGCCCCCCAGGAAACGCGACTGAGGTGTACTGTTTTATATTGTTTTTTAAGTTAAATCTATATTTCTGGGGACAGGCTTAGGTCTCTTGTCTAGGGGAGGGGTTGAAGTAAAAAACGAGATTGGTGAAAATTCGGAATATTTTATTCCATCTTTATGCTGCAAACAAAAGAAATGATAAACAACCTTTAACCCTTAAATATCATCATTTTCCCCTTAAATTTTATTTAGCCTTGATGACAAGGCTGTAAATAGTCATTATTGATAATATTTTATTTTGACTTATGTTTGGTTGTGATTTTATAATACAATTTAGGGAAGATAGAAATTTCCATGGTGTAAAAATGAATAAAATGAATTTTGAACCCCAATCAAAATAAATTTTGACCCCTCATCTAGACAAAAGAGTCGAGCCTGTAACCATACACCTAGATTTAATCTAAAGAACAATAACAAATCTCCACCTCAGACGTGTTTCCTTGGGGTAGGACTAAGGGGGCCTTGGTGGGTCACGTGAACAAAAAAGGGCCCCCAAAATAAGAAAAAATGACGAAAAGGGCCATCTTCTGGGGGTGACAAACTTTTTTGAAGAAAAATCCCCGGGAAGGGTTCAGGGAACGTCCAAGATATACCCAGGATCCCAGAAAGTGAAAGCGGTGACAAACGCATTCAAGAAATTAATAACGGAGCAACAAAGTGTCGCTTGATCCAGAAAAAAATTTCCACCTTGATGACGAACAGTGTATATGGGACTTTTAATGCACAAAAATACCAAATTTAAGCTTAAAATTTTCGGCTCGCGCTTCGCGCTCGCTGATATGTAATAGAAACTATAATGCACAAATATCTCAAACTTTTAGCTTAAAATTTTCGGCTCGCGCTTCGCGCTCGCATTAGTTTTTAAATTACTAAAATAAACAGTAATCAAGGCAGCCATAAGCCAAAAGCATACATTCAAAGACAAATTCTATTCGCACCCCCCCCCCTCTCAAATCCGTCCCGCCACCTCTGCAATATGGGTATTAAAAAGGTTCCTTGTGTGTCACTAGTGCTTGTGTATGCCAAACAAGATTGCGACAAGTTGGCAATTTTTTCGCTCATCCCCCCCCCCCCCCCCCTCAATCCTCGACACGGATTTACGCCGTTGCCTGATACGTGATCAGGGTCCGGGGTACCGACTGTTTCCCAGAAATGTTTTCAAGTGACATTTTTAAAATGCACTTTTGCGTTCTCCAACATATTCTAAAAATAATATCAACATGCATATATCGACTATCCTAGTTGAAGTGTTTTGAAACGTTATTATGTAAATCAAAGTAACATTATATTTTCAATTCCGTCCTTTATTTTAACTAAGCATGATATTGTAGGGTAGTATCGTGTAACCTAATGAGGGCTTACAGGTCAGCTTGCAGCGATATTGTTTCTTTTCTTTTGCGAACCCTTGCCAGAATGTGACCATTTCTCTTCCTCTCTTCTTTCACATCTTCAGAAGATCTTTTAACTCTTTAGAGAGAGAGAGAGAGAGAGAGAGAATAAGAAAGAGAGAGAGAGAGAGAGAGAGAGAGAGAGAGAGAAAGAACAATCTTTCTTTCTTTCTCTCTTTCTCTGTCTCTCTCAATCAATCAATTTCAAAGATAAATGTAATGGACGCTATTTATTTTATTTAATTAGCCTAAACTGATTTTTTTTTAAAATTTGCATGGCTGAATAAGTTATAACAGATAGTGCATACATATTCTTAAAGTAGGTTGAATAAGAATTTACGAGATAAAATTCAGGTAGACCGACATGAGAAAAGAAAACAAGAGATTTTCCTGAAAACAGCAGACATTAATGTTCATTACTCGTATCTTTTCGTGTCATATGAGATGGGGAGACAGGAAGGTCTGTGACCGCACCGATTCTTCGAAAGAGAGGAATATTCAGGTGCTATTTACCATGGCGATAGTATTTCTTTATAATTACCCCTGGACATTACAGGAAGCTTTGATGGGGACACGATGCCAGTGTAGCTAAGGGTTTAAGTTGTTACGCTAAGGAGATATATTCTGTGGCATTTTCATCAGAAGTAAACTATTCTGGTAAAGCTTTCAGGTTCCTATTTTGGTGAGATGCGAGGAACATTTGAATTGAACGTTAGCACTCGTGAAGGGGCCTTGTGGAAGGATATTGAACTTAGCTCAGTTCTTATCGTCGGGTAGGTAGTACGTGGTTGTAATACACAGTGAAGAAGCATTGCCATACGTGTTGTCAAATTGATAGGGGTTTTGCGCATCGATATCAAAAGGTTCGGTCTCATGCTCACTGGTAAAAAAACAACAACAACAAAACAAAAACAAACAAAAAAGGAAGAAAACGAAAGTTGGATCCCAAAGCTAGAAAAAAAAAAAAGAAGAAAAAAGAAGACACATTAATACCTTTGGACACTTATACCTACATGTATAATTATATGTTCTTTAAAGACCACCGATAATTCAAATATTTATTTATGGTTGTCATTGAATGGGTAACAGTTGCTTTAGGTGACGTCTTCATATAATCGTTTTTACTAGCCTGAGAGAAGATTTTTGACTTCTCATATTGTTATTTTGTTTCATTTATGAATTTTGTTTCCCCGTTTTCCTGATTAACTATAGGAATCCTTTATTTCGGGTAAAAATAAAGGGAGGAAAGAAAAAGAACAAGGAGAAGAAGAAGGAGAAGAAGAAGAAGAAGAAGAAGAAGAAGAAGAAGAAGAAGAAGAAGAAGAAGAAGAAGAAGAAGAAGAAGAAAAAGAAGAAGGAGAAAAAACAAAATCTTGGGCTTTATATCATTATAATCAAAGAACCAGGTACGTGTAGCATTCACTTTCCAGGAAACACCGCAGTTGGCATGATAGAGCACTGTACACTGTTTTCAGCACGTCGGACTAAAGAGGAGTGAACGATTGACGGAGTCTCAGAGGACAGTGTGAAAGTCGACTAGCTATCAAATCAACGTAAGTTTCCTTTGGGGTTTTGAACCCTATACATAAGTTATGCATCGAGGTCAACCATGGAGGGGGAGAAAAAAAGGGGAGGGGATAGCAATAGGATGATCAATAGACAGGAAAGAGAAAGAGAGACGGGAGATAAAAAAAACAAAAACAAAGAGAGACTTTGATTTGGAAAGAGGGCAAGATTTGTTACGCCCGCCATACGTCAATAACGGCGCACGGAAACCCAAAGGAAACCTAAACGCGCACCAAACCGAAGGGGAAATAGGCTTGATCGATTTAACCGACAATGGGATCGATATCAGCTATTTGGCTGCATGCATGGAATTCCTATGTGAGAAAACAGGATTAGCACTAATATTAGAATTTGTTTTGCTGAAATTCGTTTGAGTGCTCTATAATAGTAACAGGAATATCAGCAAAACCTGCAATAGAAAAATAATAGGAGTAATAAAGAAAGTAATTGTATAGTTACATAGTATAGGCCTAGCACTTCAAGAGTAGAAGTAACATGCCTAGCTTTTAACTTAGGCTCCTTCATATTTATTCCTTTCTTATACTGATGTCAATCGTCTTATAATTTATCGAATGATGTATTGTAATGAAATGACATATAAATTTTGTTTTTATTATTGTTTGATTGGAATATGTAAATGAAATGAACTGAACTGAAGTAAAAGTAGTAGTACATGGTTGGCTGTTGCTCATGAAAGTTTGATAATGTGTTTTTGCTTCAGCAAAATCTTTTTGCCCCGTCTTTAAATCCTTGGATGTGTTTGTCCCTGGTTTCACATTTTTGGGACCCTGGTTATATTTTGGGACAATCCCCAACTGTGCCCGGGGATTAAAAAAAAGTTTGCCACCCCAACAATGCAAATTATTGCCATTTTCACATTTTGGGGCCCCTTTTTGTATAAGCGGCCGACCGATCCCCCCTCAGTCTTACCTCAGGGAACGCGTCTGAGGTAGGGTTCGTATAGGCCTATTGTTCTTCAAGTTCAACGCAAAAAAATAATAAAGTAATAATAATAAATAAAATCAAATAAATAAAAAAAAATAGATCCTTTATTGAAGAATGCGTTTCGTTAAAACATGGAATCTGCAATAAAAAGGTACTAAGTAGACCCTCTTTTCCCAAGAGTCCTCTATTATTTTGAGGTTGTTTGATATCCGGTCTGAATTGTGTTACATGGTGGTGAGGAAGCCAGACACATCCCCCAGGTGAAAGAGGTCTTATTCTCTTACGGAAACTAGCAAGGAGAACTACCTCCATAGCCATCGTTAAAAATGGCGGCTACTATGTGCAGCAATTAAGCATTGATAAGACATCCATTAAAGTGTATTATGTATGCTTGGATATTGTTATTGGACTATATTCTTTACAAGCTTAGAATAAATTTTCTCGCAGCTTATTTTTTTTATTTTTTATTTACTTTATCTTTAAAATTATTTTGGATGAGAGTCTTTCCAAAAAGACGCGAGCCTTGTATGAATGTATGAAGAGAAGTTACAGTATATCAACCTCGAAGTAAGCAAAATGTACATGAATATACAGAAAAAGATATCTGCATCATTAATTTAAGTCAATGCACTCTATATTCGATATTCTTCTATTTAGATAATAATAATAATAATAATAATAATAATTTCATTTTATATAGCGCTTCATACTGGTGTTTCTAAGCGCTCTGTTGTTCGTTCGGGTTATCTTAAATAATAACAGATTTGAATCTAAACATATTATTTGTACATTAAACAATAAATTAAATGAACGTAGTCTAAAGTAGATGTGGATGTAGTATAAGGAGAGGGGGGATTTGAAAGAGAGAGAGAGAGAGAGAGATAAAGAGAGAAAAGTAGAGATAGATAGAGAGAGGGGTATAGAAAGAGAGGAAGAGAGAGAAAGATAGAGAGAGAGAGAGAGAGAGAGAAAGGAACACCTTACATCTTCACGCCTTGAGCACCCTTTTATCAACACAATAAATCGAGTGTAACCAATATGCCATTCATGCACAAACGTAACACGAAAATAATGATCTTTGCAAATATTTGATATTTCCTTTAACATGGGCCAATATCAAATGCTATTGTTCTCCGAGGCTTGAAATACGATAAACTATTACCCAACCGGCGGCGCCGTGAATTGAATACGTGGTTGACCTTGAAACAGTTGCAGCTGCAGTTGGTCGCAAAGTATTCTCGATGCGGTGATCGGATCCTCAGGCTATAGGTATACCATGGAGATACTAAGTTCTAACTTAGTATCTCCATGGGTATACCAAAAGTTTTCTATCATCCTCGTATACTTTCAAGATCAGTTGATTATTGTAAACGGGTTGTTGACTTTCTGTTTCGTGTGTGTATGTGTGTGTGTGTGTGTGTGTGTGTGTGGGGGGGGGGGTACGTACAGTATTGGACCCAGTCATATGTCACACAATTAAAAGTATCAGCTCGTGCCAAATCATAATAGAGCTGCTATGGTTTCCAGACAATTGGGCGTGCACAATTTATAGAAATTGGAAATCTTGGAACCGCGTCTGATGTATGGCATCATTAATGTGGCGGTCACAACTCGCCGTACCCTCGACGTGCAACTCCCTACGATGCTGGATTTCGTAGAAAAATCGTGCAGCGCAGGTACCTTGCAGGCACGTTGCATGTACGACGTGCAGAAAGTTTTTCCAATACCCTTACTACAGAAACGCAGGAAGCTCTTAATGGCACGTGCCACGTAGCCTACGACGAGTTGTAACCGCCGCATTAGCTTTTGTTCCTGAACTTGATTGCAGGTGAGAGGATGCTGCAATTTCATTGGCCAATACATAAATGAACCATTATGCGATGTAAATATACGTTTTTAAAATGTTTGTAAAACCTGTACACTGTGAAAATTTAGAAACATTAACGTCGAGACACCTGTACACTTATCATATGCAGCGGCCCTGTGAGCGTATGAAGCACGGATCGGACTTCTTCCACTTTCCGACCAAATTGGTCACTTTGCGAACACATTGCGAACACTTTCCGACCGAATTGTTAACTTTCCTATTGTTTAGATTGCGAACTTTCCTACCCACTTTCCGAACAATTCCGAATCGGGGATAAGAAGTCACGTGACACTTTCCTTTATAATCGATATCACGAAATTTTGCGATTAGCGAGCAGAAACAGTTTTCTACTTCACTTTTTAGACTTGCTGAGGGAAAGTTTTAAAAGGTAAGCAAATATTTCGAAACAATGAAACTGGCTTTACATTATAACATTTTCTTATGAGTTTGGGGAGTTTCTGTATATTTGAAATTCGCATTTTTCGTCTGGATTGTGACGACTGTGTGAGTGTGAGTGCATGTCTGAGTGCGAGTGAATACGTGTGATTGAACGGCTAGACCGACTAGCTGGGCGGCTGGGCCTGGGTACCATCGCTGTCGATTACCGCCTATTTGCCAGGGGCATGGTGCAAATTAAAATCAAGAAATTATATTATTTAGTCTTTTAGATTTACTTATAATCAATATATGACTCTTATCAAGCTTCTTATCTCCCCTTTTCTTGATCTAAAGACTTTTCTCTATGACTTTGAAGTGGTCTTTGACATGTTTTACGAATTATGTTGCCGTTGTTAGCCGTAGGTTAGCCATTTATTTGAATAGCATGATTGTACGGTTGCTGAGAGAACTATCTAATGATTTAGATTCAGATTCAGATCTAGAAAAGTCAAGTAAACTGAGATCTTGACTAAACACTCTACATGTAACGTTAGAAGGAGTCTATGCTGTAGTCATGTGCCTTGGGGCTGTTGAATTATTTTTTTTTTCTTTTGTTTGTTTTTTTTTAGTTCTGTACCGCAATCTTCTTTCTTAAAAAGATAGAGGTCCTTTATCATTGACCTAGCTGCAAGCAAGCTTAATAAATACTTTCGAACAGGGCATGCACAATATTTTATGAGGCGTGAATGCTAGATGCAATAAATCTTGGTAGATTCTACTTGGTACATGTAGGTCTAGATGTCCTAAAGGGGATACAAATTCTAGAGTCAGAGCCAGAGGTGAAATTTTTGAGAATTGTAGAAAAATTTAGCCTTTTTGGGGTGGGGGGGCCTGGTTTTGGGGTTTTGCCAATCAGGCAGGATATCCCGCAAATTGTGTCCAGGCTCATATAAAAATCGGTTCATTTTTTGTTATAATATTCATTGTCCAGTCATTTTTTTAATTGTTACTTTATTATAGACACACACATGTGGTCTAACCAGAAGAGGGGATTACCAGGATGCCAGCATAGAACCACCGATTTTGTGAAACTTGAGAGACACGTTTACAGCTCGTGTCAGTTAGAGAAGTACAAGCCTGTACAATCTTCTGGATGAAGCAGCAACATTCGTGTACTGCTCCTAGGTCACGAAGGGCATCCTTGTGGGAGAAGTGGCTGTGCCAGGTTGTCCAGGCAGCTGAAGGGTAAATTTCTACTTCTTTTCAATGTATTCTTTAATTTGCTTTGAAATCTGCATCATTTTATTCACTTGAGAAGTCTCGCTACACCAAAAAAGTTGGCATGCTTTTGTAGAGATTGCTTTGATAAAGAAATACAAAACCTATTGTTATATGAAAATTACCTTTACAATTCATATTTGAAATACGAATAAGAAACAGTTACCAACTTAGTGTACCTTAATTTACTCATCTTGTCTTGCGTAACTAAAAAGAAGAACATACAGAACACTTTGGGTAAGGAGAAGCGGCACTTTAGGATTTGCAAGCTGTTTTCCTGTTCTGAGCTTCAAACCATTTGCTATTTGGCTTCGCGGAAAATATATGACATTTAAAAATATTGTGTCATTTCGTTAGTATATTAAAATGTAAAAATACTCACATATGTAATTTGTAAAAAGTATAAATATTTTGAAATCTAATTTTGTAAAAATAACAATGATTTTCTGCTTCCAGTTATAAGTTCAACAAAAGTGCAAAGATTGGCAGTCCTTCCATTCACCAGTTTTCTGCTTTCTTTTACCTTCAGACTGCACTGATCTGGTGATGTGGCTGCGGAGCTGAGAAACCTGATGCTAACAGGTTCACTGAGTACCTCTTTCTGTGACTGTTCAAGAAGTTTAGCGCAGCCACAAACAGGTCAAAGGATGCCCACAGAAAGATCCTAAGCCATCCCCATGTGGTTGTGCATACTTACCTGCACATTAAACAGCTGGTAGAGGACAGCGTGGATTTTGATAGGGACATTGATCAAGTTTTCAACACTACTTTGACCAGCAGGTGAGATTTTGGAAAATAGTAATCCTTTTTATATTGTTTCAACCACATCCAGCTCAAAATTCAATAATCATGATCGAGAGAGAGTAGGTGAATGTCAAAATTTTTACAAGTAATCTAGCTCATAGGAACTGCAGAATTACTAATCATAATATACCCATTGTCCTGGAGTACTAAAATCTGACATTCGTACATAGCGTGTTCTTATGAAGTGCAATTGAATGATTAATTGTGAAATGCTGAAGTCAGCTTCCATCCCAAATCTTTGTGTAATTAGAGTAAAATTAAATCAATACCTTTTGACTTCAATAATCAAATTAAAGTAAATTGGTCTCTCTTTTTTTTTCTTTTTCTTTGTTTTTTAAGTAACTTACATTTTTAGGTGGATCTCATGGAGTGAAATTAAGATAATATCATTGCACCTGTTTGTATGATCGTTCCTGTGATTTTTTATCAATATCTTGGTTATTTGTTTCATTTACAATTTCAGACTGCACTGACAACAAAAGAAGACTTGGGTAGCAACACTTCTGGAAGGTTTATGTTTGACAGAATCTGACACAGTGATAAAAGAGCCACTTCCTCTTCAACAGCAGCAGCCTATGCAGTCACAAGAACATGGTTACACAAAGCTGGATGAGCCCACATACAGAGAAGTGTTTAAATGCCCCCTCCCGCCCTTCTCAACTACCCAAACCCCAAATAATCACGCAGTGAGGTCCTAAAGCACCACAACAGCTAGCTCCACCTCCATTTCTTATCAACATTTCCCTTCATCTCTTTTCTGTCCAGCAATTTGAACGATGCCCCCTCAATCCACAGCAGGGTAATATGGTATTTCCCTGTATGCAAAGCCTTCAAGTCCAGAGAGTACCAAAGAGTACCAGCATGAATCTTGCCATGCTCATTGGCAAAGAGAGAAGCCATTGAAGAAAGATGTAGAGAGGGCTGCAAGAAGCGAACCTCCTCATAAAAGACAAAATTACTCACATTTAATAAATAATGCTATTGAAGCCTTTTGATATATCTTTTTTTTTTCTTCATCATAAACTTTATGATCTTGCTCTTGTTTAATATAAAGCTAATTTACAGAATTGCATACAACCTATCACAATGACATATATTTAGTGGTAGAGGATATTATATACCTTTTTATACCTCATGAATGCTATGTATTTGCTCTTGCTTATGATTCAAAATTTGCCGGTCAGACGAGTGCAGTGCAGTATTTAACTAAGGAACACCAGAATATGTATAGATGATTTACTGAAAAAGGGGATATATGTGTACAGTCATTACTACTATGTGCAGTTGCCCAGAGCTATCAGAGTAAAGCATGAAGCTGGGACCTGTATAGTTTTGGTAATTACATAATCTTTCACATTTTTTATTTAATTTATGACAAGATGAAAGGTCATATAGCTGTATGATTAAACACGTAACACTTGCAAAGTGAGATCTAATAATTATCATACAATGTAGATGTGCAAAATATTAGTTTAAAAACATTTTTGAGATGTTTATATATCTGAAAGGTGAGGATCTGTCTTAAGATATAGACAATCATCTATGTAACATTGCAATTTATTTTCTGGAGATAATGAACAGGGATGTCACTTTTCAGACTAAAGTAGGAATTCCTACTTTTTCAACTCATTTTTGGTCATAGGAATCACCTTTTTTGTGTACAAAAGTTTGCTTTTTAGATGATTTTCCTACTTTTTTATCACTGCTCAGTGGCATCCCTGAATGAAGGAAATTTTGTGTTTTGATGTACAGTCAACTCCTGTTTTTATGAGGTGCTTCAGACCATGCCATTTGCCTTCTTTTACTACAAAACGCACATAGACACATATGCACATGTTTGAGAGAATCACCTCAATATTATGAAATCTTGTTATGTATATCCATGATCCTCATTATAATTGGAGTTGGCTTTACTTTTAACGTATACAGTTAGAGGACAGAGTTAGCATTTACATTACTTGAATGTGTTTGATATTTGTCAAATCAGAGTTTTGTGTAAGATGTGTATAGAAGGTGAGGATTGCCTGCAAATTTGCAAAGGCTATACAACAATGTAGGCCTCCTCAAAAGTTGTAAAGAAAAGATTTAAAGTTTTGACACAATGTACCTCGCAATGTTTAAAAATGAAAAATAAAAACAATTACAATGTACTTCTTTCAAATACCAGGTAAACATGATTCGATTTCATTATAAAAAAGATTTATAAAGACCCCAGAACAATTGGTGGTTGGCTTTATAAAAAAAAAGATGTATTTATTATTATTTATTTTTTTTATTATATTTTTTTTTACTGCAGTACCTAATGTCTGATGAGTTTGTAATGTATGTATTTATTTACTTGTTTCATTCAGAAAAACTGTCATCTCACGCTTGAACTTTTTATTTTAAATTATGTTTAAATATATAGATGTGTTCAACATCTTGCGATGTTTATTATTGTGGTTCTTAAATAAAGTTGGAATATACATTTACATTTTACAACTCATTTTGAGGTATTTTGTTTTACTTATTGAATTAATTGATTATGGGTTAATACTAGTATATTCTAAGATTGAACAATCATGAACAATTTCAGTTATTCTGGTCATTATTCTTAAATATTACAAATTCATATTTCGAACAAGTGATCCATTTTTAATTTGTTACATTTATTTGAGCTATATTTGACTACATGTTCCATTTTATAATGAGTCTATGAGTATATGAGTTTCATTTGTATGACATTGTGAGATTCATGGCCCCATAATGCCAAGCGGTTAATAGAATGTGAATTATCAATTCTGACATAATCCCACTTTAAAATGCACATTTAGGACTCATCGAAAAAAGTGCAATATTTGCTCATTTATTCACTCTGTAGGTGTCATCCTAGGATTAATTCATCAATCATAGATAATATTGGGACACTGGTAATTAATTAACATCACAAAAAAGCTGTTTTATTTATTACTACTAGTACTTTTAAGAAAAACTGTGTGATTGTGTGTGTACTTTGTGTTGGGAGTGGTTTTGATGTTGGTATTTCCATGGGAAGTTCTCGAGTTATCCCCTTAGATGAAGTCAATCACAGGGGGTCATGGAACTGGAGGTGGGGGGGGGGGGGCTTCAGCCCCCAACCCTTCCTACACATAAGTATGAAAATGACCATCTAATTGTGGTCTTTTGGGAGTATAATCGGCCCCAACTTTTTGCTCAGCCTCCTCCCATTTTCAAAAGCGCTCCGAAAACCTAAACTTGCTCTAATTTTCGCCCTTTTTTCTATTTTTTCTTCATTTTTTTTCTTTCTCCCCCTTTTCCCCCTCTTCCCCCTCTTCTTTCCTCCCTTTTCCCCCCTCCGAGCAGTCCATTATGCCCTGGGTCTGAGCGAATGGATAAGGCATCTGACTACGAATCAGGGGATTCCAGGTTCGAGTCCTGGCAGGGTCGATTTTTTTTTAAATATTTAATTTAAATATCGGTAAATGGAAAGTATATCGTTAAGATAGGTAACAATTATGACTAATTCATTGGCTCTTATTGGAGCATTTGTGTGAGCGTTTATTCCTTGAGCCAATGTAAAAAAAGAAAAAAAAAAACAAAAAAGAAAAAAAAACATTCTTTAAATATATTAATAGTTCGGCTATTTCATGTAATGCTCATTTTCTGTATATCTATCACCCTCTTCTCTCTCTGCTAACACCCACACCTCACACACACACCATCACACACACACCACAACACCACACAACGCAACACACACACACAACACACCACTCTCTCTCTCTCTCTCTCGTCTCTCTCTCTCTCTCTCAATCATTCAATCCCTCTAAAAGTCTAACAATTTTGGACCTTCTCAATCTTTCTTTCTAATTCTACTCCGTTCTCTCTTTCCCCCACAAGCCGCGTATACCCTCCCCTGACCTTTCGCGGGGTTGGTAAGGACATCTACGGCATGCCAACAGCGCATCCTCGGGGATCACCTGGGCTAATTCCATCTAATCATCCGCTGGGTTGTGATTTCTTGTCGCGGTATATGGTTACAGCTGGTCTACCCGAACCAACGTCGAATCACACACCAAGACTATTATGTTGAGCGGCAGTTTATTCCCATATTCATCATAGTCCGCTAATGCTGGATTGTTTTTGTTCTTTTCCCCGCCACGGGTGAGTGCCCAATCACCAAGACTGAAGGAGAAAGTAAAATCCTGGTTTTCAAAAACAGAGATAGTCCAGAAATATTACTTACTTTTCAAAGGAATTTTTTTAACCACTTGGCTGCGGACCACGTAATATTACGTGCTTAGGGTGCTATCTCACTTCGCGGAGTCGTCTCCTCGACAGAATAAAATTTCGTCTCCGCGACCGTATAAATTTAGTATTAGAGACTTTAGAGGTTCTAATACTATTTTCGTCGCGAGACGAAATTTTCTTATTCTGTCACGGAGACGTCTCCGCGAAGTGAGATAGCACCCTTACATACACTTTGCGCGGACCACGTAACATTACGTGATCACGCTATTGTCTGAGCTTTGTCTGTCGGTTATCACCAGCGCCACGCTGGTCATACCTGTATGTGCAATTAGCATCATGCAGCAGTCAAGTGGTTAAAGTGCAAAATTATATCGTCGGCATCATTTGTCTATTTTTTTAAACCCATTTCAATTTTTGGAGGAGGTAGGGGAAGTGGACCGCTATGCTCAATATGGAGAATCAAAGACAAAAAATACAAACTTGAATAAATTAATAAATTAGGCTAAAACAAATTCTCACAAGGGGTAGGATAAGAAAACAATATGAGAGGTATACATGTACTTGAATATCATTACATTTATTTTGTAATATAAGTTTCCAAAACCACATTATTGACTGCGTATACTGGCTAAGCTGTATTACTTTGAAAAAAAAAAAAGAAAAAAAAATTATCAGGGGGGGGGGGGGTTATTTTTTTTTCGGCATCAAGAAGGTCACCCGAAGAAATTGACCAGCAAAACAAATCTTATAATAATAATAATAATAATAATATGGTTTTATTTACCCAGGGTAGCCACTTCAGTTCTGACAACTGTTCTCCCAGCGGGCCCTGCATGATGTTTTTATTACCCCCAAGCTCCTTGTAAAAAGGCAACTTTAGGTACCATTTTTGTAAGTCTTTGGTATGACTCGGCCGGGTTTCGAACTCACGACCTTATCTTATACGGGGGGCGCTCACAAAATAAGAAAGGTCCTTGTACAAAAATAATGCATTTTGGTGAAAATTGTACAACATCGCCTTATCGATGTTTTGAAATTAAATCTTCATCTTACAAAAAAAAGAAGAAAAAAAAAGAAAAGAAATAATGATAATAATATATATATAAATAATGATGAAAATAAAAAACAAAATTGAAAATACAACAATAATATTTATGTAAAATTGTGCCGGCAAGAATGTTTTTGAATGATAAAAAGTCACCAGTAATCGGACTTTGTCGTTTTTTTTTATTTATTTTTTTAATTTCTTTATCCTGATTTGCTGTGATTACAAAAAAGTTTGTTTGTCGTTGTTGTTGCTGTTTTTTTTTGTTTTGTTTTTTTGTTTGTTTGTTTGTTTGTTTGTTGTTGTTGTTGTTGTTTTTTTTTTTTTTTTTTTTTTTTTTTTTTTTTTGGGGGGGGGGGGTTGTCTATCTTTAGAGAAAAAAATAATTTCAAGTGTTTTGTAACAAAATGGAAGTTTGAAAAATTGAACAATGGAAAAGTCTCGATCTGTTCTCATACAGCCATGGTTTTTATGAATATTTATTGTTGTGATGAACATAAAGTTTTACATAGTTTGATGTTGTCAATAAAATGTTTGTTTTGTTGTTTACTTCCGAAAATGAAATAATGTAATAATATATAAATGTATATCAATACTTATGAATTATAAGTATCCAAGGATAAAGTACAGTGTACGACAGTGAAGTACTACCCGATTTCTTGTAAAACATGTCATTTCATTTAGCTATTATAAACATTTCAGCTTTTCAAATTTTTACTTCAGAAAGTCAAATGTCGCCTGGAATGAATAGCGGTACTTGATCTTACCTATTGATGGCGCTTATTAGAAGTTGGAGCTAAGTGACGATGAAAATATTTTGAGAGCTTTTTATAAGAGCGGATCAAAGTAAGCATCGCTTAATTCCGCTATTATGAGGAAAACACTTTAGTACTTCTAAATTTATATGAAAAGCAACATAGTACAATATTCATGATTTTACTTACACTTTGAAGTGACTGTTTGGCTCGGCAATGCATCAAAAAGATCAATAAGACAGTGTACTTTTATGTACAGAAGAGGAATGCTTAATATACGAGCATTAAAGATCGCCGATGTGGTGTGAACTTGTGAAGTATGTATAAAGAATAATAATAATAAGATAACAATTAATCAATTACATTGAAAAGTCTTGTGGAGTAGTAATCTACAACAAAATATTGGCATAAAATCCCCCCCCCCCAAAAAAAAAAAATCAAACAAAAACACTAAATCGTAATAACTGTATGATGATAAAGAACCTCTTTATACTCAGATGTAAAAGCTGCAATATGATTAGACAACTAAATAATTATATAAAATGGGTGGTATGAGAGAAGGCTTCTGATTGGTCAATTGCCCTATTTTGCAATGCCCGAACTCAATTCAAGGAACAATACTAATGACACGCGTGCACATATTACGGCAATTTTCTGCAAACGACCTTATTTGCCGCAAGTTAAAAAAAAATGGTCTGCGCACAACAATAGCATAACAGCGGTAAAAAAAAAAAAAAATTAAAAAAGCACAATCATCGCACGATAGCTACATTAGCACCAAAAGATTGGCAAAAATAATTGGGCCAAAGATAAACCAAGCATTAGGCAAGGTTCAAATATAATTCTAAGTCTATTTACTATCAAATAATAACTGCACATGCAATCTACTTAATGACCAACATTAGCTAAGACAATATAGATGACTCGCAATACTAAACAGAAGCTACACTAAATAGAACCTAAAAAATTACTCACAAGAACCTTGAAAGAGAGGATTCATACATAAGACATAAAGCTTTACACGCGTTACAATCATTAACTTCTCAGAATATTAAAAAAACTCTCCTGATTAATATTAATAACAAAAGATAAGTATAACGGGAAATAATTTCAAAGGTCTTCTATATGAGAGACGAGGAAAAATTACAAATCCTATAAAATAGATAACATAATCGGAACAGTAACAGATACTATACTTAGAATACAATTATCGTTCCCATCTAAAATAATTAAACATAGTAAGCACAATGCATATCATGTCCCGTTCATATACAATATCATTCGTGTCACATAAAATTCAAATTCTCTGTGACAGAGATTTTATAATTATAAACTCGGCTACGAGCACTAACCCACCACAGATTGAAAATATAAACGCCAAACTGCGGGATTTAGAAATTATAATCGGAACATACATATTAATACAAAGAAGTATAAATTGAATAGACCAACTCCTCTAGCAGCTGCAATGACTACTTGTATAATTAAAGAACAAACTCAAAAAAGTAGAATATAATACAAAAAAAAATAAAACGAGTACCATTAGAATAACGTTTAATTATACAACCATGAATAATTCTACAAAGTGTACAATAAGAATCAGCAGACACAAAAAAAGAAAACAACTAAAATAAGTTATGAAATAATTATTCACACAGAAAGAACATAGCATACTAAAACTTCACATATTTTATCACTACAACCACTTAGACTTAAAAGACACAAGACTTCTCGACAAGACAGTGGAGTGCCAATAGTCGCGACTCACAGCATCCATAGACCCATAACCAAATATATTCATAAGCACAACAAAGCCAAGTAACTATGAACTTAAATTTTGCCTACGTCAAACATATATTCACTTTAAATACAAGCTGAAAGTAAAAAATATTACATGCAAGCAAAATAATCCAACTGTACAACAAAGACATGATACAAAAAATACAGTCCACAACCTCTGTTCTAATTCTTAACTTGTTAGTAAGAAAAAGTCATGCTAACTGCATTATTTGGAAAAGAACTATTATAGTTTCAATATTATGGAAACTAAACACAAACAGTCAAGGACCACTGATCTACATGAATTAAAGTTGACCGTAATATCTTTGTTCAATTGAAATATTATGCACATCTGAAACATTTATATACATGTATGATAAAGACAATCAATAGGCCAGTGCATTGCGCTGTAGTAAGGGTTTTCGCTTTATCAATACCCACGCACTGAAATCGAAAAATGCATTCCACAGGATAATTGTAAAGGGTTCCGTATGTTTTGTTTGTTTGTTTGTTTGTTTGTTTGTTTGTTTGTACAAGTATAACTAGAAGAACGGGTGAATGGATTTGCAACCAAAATTTCAGGGATTGTTTGGATAGTGAAGAAAGAATCGATTAGATTTGGTAGCATATGGTTGATCCCTGCAGATTCTTTGTAGATTTCAGTTTGACCCATAGAATAATAGTATTACAACTACTTAGCCATACTGTGCACAGAACTCGCATGCACGGAAGCATCACGCGGTGAGGATCGGAACAAGATTTTGCCGTGGCCCAAGCCTGCACTCGAATCTATGTATGTCGTGTGCGAGAAAACCATCCAAACGACGAATGCAAGGTAATGAATCTTTTGACATCGACACGCTCTTTGTGTACATATCGAACTTGCAATCACACGTGCATTCACGGTAAAATCGAAAATCATCACCACACCGCGCCTAAAAGGACTTTATAACTACATAGACATGCAAAAACCATCATGCAAAGTCATGTTCAACAACTATCTATGCAAAAAAAGATCATCGGCGTATCAATATTCGTGTTTAATCATGAAAAAAAGGTAAAAACTTACGTAATTGGCTTTCCTAATAGAGAGTCTATATAATGCATATGTGAAATGGCGTGAAGCGAATTACTGCATCAGCTCAGATCGCATGACGGCCGGCGACGCTACATCATTACCCACGCCGATGAAATCGGCAGGGTATTGTAAAGGGTTCCGTATGTTTGTTTGTTTGTGCAGTTGTGTACAAGATAACTATAGAACGGGTGAACGGATTTGCACCAAATTTTCAGGGATTGTTTGGATAGTGAAAGGAAAGAATCGATTAGATTTAGGTGATGATTGGTTGATCCCTGCAGATTCTTTGTTGATTTCAGTTTTGACCCTATAGTATAGTATTACAACTACTCTGTAGCGCCACCAAGGCGTGGGTCTGCCGCCTTTGACGGCCCCTCTAGTTTTTATATGTGATTATGTGATGAACTAGGTCCCAATTCTCTAACCAACACCGGTTAAAATACCAATTCTCCGAGAACTTTGCCATCATCAGGTCTAAATCTCATCTGCCATTCATCATGCTCATGCACTGATAATTATAATGCAACCTCTCTCGCGGAAGATAATCCCGTGAAGTTCGAATCTCGTTAAGCTCGTTATTGCACGAGATACGATTAGCTGAGAGCTGGTCAAGTGAACTGTTGATTGAATCTCCTCGTCACAATGACCGCGAGCTAAATGGTTTCATTCAACACGGTGATGATGATAAGATGATGATGATGATGATGGTGATGATGGGGATGGTGATGATGGTGGTGGTGAGAGTTTCAGTTTGAGATGAGAAACCACATACATTTGGAGAAAGATGATTTCGGTCGGGGTATGGTTTCTCTTTAACCTCACTGCAGGATGGAACTTATAGAGAGAGAGGGGGGAGGGGAGAGAGAGATATGAGAGAGAGAGAGAGAGAGAGACGGAGAGGTGGTGATACAGGAAAGGAGTACATGAATTAATGCCAGTAAATCAATGGTAAAGAGTATAACAAAAGAAAAAATGATACGCAATCATTTCCAACAAAATGTATCAAATTTTCAGATTCTCTCATTCATAAAGAGGTGAATCGAATCATGAAAGACCTATCATCACTCTTCTAACGATGAAATTGATTTTCTAGAACGAGATGATTCAAACATTACACGGGATATTCATCTCGATGTTTCCTTCTCCCTCCACCTCTGTTCACTCAACGGACATTAATATCGCACTTCTTGAAATCTGGCAGTGTCAAAGCCATGTAAATGTTGCCTTCTTTCTCGCTCAACGTTCCAAGCCTTCCCTGTCAATTGACAAATCGCAGCTCACGTCGCATGAGGGCGGCACATTTTATCCGCCTCATTCATATCGCAATTCTTCGTCTCCGCGTTTATTCGAATAAAAGTTGACTCGACGACAAAGTCGAATTTCATTTGGCTCTCGCTGACTTCCGATAATAACGGTCTAACATTGGCACTCTTGATATCTCGTTCTTATCACTTGATTTTCCCTCGTTTCCTGAGCTCTACTCTTTCGTCAAGTCATCCTCCCGCCGATAAATCTTTGACAAGTTTTAATTGCTCTGTCGTTTCTCATTGCCTAATCAGAGGAAATTAACGCTGTCCCCTTGTCTCTAAGAATCTTAATCTGCCGTTAGGGATGAAGGGATGCGCCCGTATGACCTCCACCTCTTATAACATTTTGATGTTGTATTAAACATCATTGCCAATAACCGAACATATTGGATGTTGTTGTTGACATTGTTTACGCTTTCGGTGTATAAACATTTACGCGATTCGCCAACATCCTGGTTACATTTTAGGCGAGGATCTAGATACCAAACTTGCCTGAACCTTCAACCCATCCGAGTCATCATTACTATCTCTGGATTATTTTCCATGAGATTCTTAGACCTGAGAGCCGATGGACTTCATTTAAACTACACCCACATCTACTTTAGATAAATGATAATTATCAGATGACTCTATTCGACCTGTTTTCTTCATCATCGTTCTTCTTGTTTCTTATTTAACGTAACAACCTTAGTTCGTATTAGCAAGAAAACTGCTGAGGAAACAGTCATAATCAAGGTATGTATATTAGGACTTGGTACAAAAGGGTTAAAATGGTTGGATTAATGGGAACAAAATCCTAGATATATATCCAGATGCATAAACCATGCTGTTGTTATTGTTTTTACTTTTTACGGTGATGTCATTCATATTAATGGATTTGTCTAACTACACTTTGAATAGGACTAAAAGGAAAAAAACAAAAACAAAAACAAAAACGTACTTTAGAATGTTGAAATGTGTTTGAGAACAAAATGAGACTTTTTATTATCATCCACATAATATTCAAATTCATCTAGTGAGCTTGAATGTTCCTGACTACTTTGTTGTAAACCCAAAGGCAAAGTTATACAAGAGCTTATAGATTATCTAAATTTTATTTATAAAAAAAATATGCTCTTCTTTTATGTTATAGACTGAATAAGTATTGGTGAAAAAAGGTTCATTTACTTTAGTAGTCTGGCTATTTTCTTGAGTTTGGTTTTCAAAAATGTGTACAATGATAGGCACGTTAATTTGATTCTATGCTATTTCAATAAAATGTATCGATAAACTCTGCTGCCTAACCCCTGATCCCCAGCTGATCTTGCTTCTATTTCGTCTGTGGGTGGGATCACCTACGTTCAAAGCTGAAGGGGTAGAGTCGAATTCAGTTTCAGATTCTAATTCTTTCTAAAAATATAAGTATATAAAATAATATGATCTTTCAAATGTAAACAGATATGACGATACAATCAAACAGAACAATGAGAGTAAGGATTCGAGAAGAAGAATTAAGAAGCTTAGTTGTAAAACCTATTAAATCTTGCAAACCCGATGCGTAATCACAGACCTGTTGAATATAGTCAATACAAATAGTCTAGTTTTGAAACTTCGGTATAATCAATGACGTCTTGAATATTTCCTAAAGTCTTTGGTCGATTGAGAAGTGGTTTGATAATAAACGATATACTTACCATGGTCTGTTGAGTATTTAGGGCTTTGATGTGGTAAACCAAGAAAGTTTGTTTTTGGGGCAAGGTAGGTAATATGAGCTCTTGCCTTCGTATCATAGGAAACATTGCGTGCTAACAGCGGATTGAGAGGATCAGTGGTGATCTATGGATGTTTTGTGACAAGAAGAGAACTTTTGAAGAGAAATACTAGTTGTCAGTATGAAAGATTTTATTTTGTCTAATGCTGTTTTTTTCATAACAGTATTACGAAGAACGAGGTGTAAACATTATTCGCACATGCTGCATGCAAAATCAGTATTGTTTTCGTTCAGAAAAAGAAGCTCATGGAAAAAATATTAATATTTTGTATTTTTTCTTCAATCTGTATCAGTGGTAACGAATTCTAAATTATGCCTTATTGAAATAAGTTGCTAGCAAGGTCGATTTTCCTCTGTTTTGTTTAGTGGTACTTAAACGTTCACTGTATTTCTGAGTTTCAGAAATCATAATAATCATGATAATAATATGACCAAACAATTCTCGAAACAAAACAATTGGTATTGTTATTCTTTGTTATATTGACCCTCCTCTACGAAACGTACTCTATATATTTATATATATTTTATTATCATGTATTTTAACCCGTGTAGAATTATTTTTGTCCCAACCCTTTAGTGATTTTTAGACCACCTTTTCCGGTTTTTCTTTTAATTGAACATGCGATCCCTCCAAAAGTAAATGATTTTTTGAAGCCACCATGTAACGGCAACGTACGCACCACATAATTTCTATTAGAAAAAATAAAAAAAAAACAAAAAAAGTATATCGCTTTTTTAATCCTACTCTTTATCTTTTTATTTTTTTTAAAATAATGATAATACAGCGTGATGAATAATATTCGGTGAAAATTTATATCTAACGTTAACTAAATATTTACTATTCTAATTTTAGATATCAAGGTGGTTAAGTTTAATTCATTGATCGAAATTATTTTTTTTTCTTTTCAATAATTATAACGTTTAATGAATGGTAATCGGTGAAAATTACTATCTAAAGTTAATCAAAAATTGACTATTTCATATATATTTGTAAAGATATCAAAGTAATAAAGTTTAATTCATTGATCTATATTGCCTACAGATATATTGTTAACTGATGTACTGTTGGAACTTGCGTTATAAAAGCGATGGACCACCGTTTTTTTTTTTTTTTTTTTTTTTTTTTT
>CALNVZ010002974.1:28652858-28689286 GCA_940671915.1 Paracentrotus lividus | reverse complement strand
ACCTTGTGATTTCCAATAAGAAGTATACGAGTAGCGTATAGATCCATCCGATTTAGGCCCATCTACATTCTGACTAGACATGTTTCGGTTACAGGGCTCAATTCGGATTCAAATCGTATCTCAGGTCACTTTCCCATGACTCTTATTAGCCATTTGGGGCAATTTTGATTCTTTTACCAACTGTCATGTATAGCCATCTAATTCCTGAAAGCTTTGAGGAAGATTTTCTCGATAATTTACCGATCCCACATCTGCAGTTTATGATGTTGGGTATATTATTATGATTGATACGTGCAGATATTCAAAATAGATTTATCGGTCATTTGCCCTCGAAAAATCTTGCAATTTTATCAGATTCAGATTCATTTTATTGGTCCTTTTTAGGAAATTCCATTTTTTGTCGGCATTACATTTGAAAACATTCGGAGTAATACAGAATTGACAGACTATGCGAAGATACAAAACGGAACTAAAACAAACACAAGTAATTAGATGATTTGTTTTCTCGAAGAGCTTCGATCTGCTCTTATTTGTCCTAAAACTAATGAATGGTCACAACGGGTATTCGTCCGTACAGCAACACGAATTTCAGAGAAAAAAATCTACGTTGCACGTACTTTTTTTTCTTACAGAAACGCACCGTTTGCTGGTACGACACACAGTAGGTTTTATAGATACTTTTATTACAGAAACCTTTTTAACGACAACCCGAATGCAACGCCAAGCCACATTGCACGCAGGTGCCACGTAGCTTAACAACCAGTTGGACCACGCTGTTATCCTTCACTGTGGTTATTTGCTGCTTTATTTCATCTCTTTCTCGATCATTGTTGACCAGCTGAACAATTGTTTTCTGCTTTACAAGATGTATACATACATTTTAGAGATGTCAAAGAGTGTATTGCGTAGAATGTTATATCATGTCAAGTTGTTTATTCTTTTATATTTTTCATTTTCATCTGGAAGGCATTTCATCAACATTTCTTGTCTGACAAGTTATCAGAATCTGATATATTTAATTTGTTTTTGATTGGCTGAGAAGCATGTCACTATGGTTAATTGTCAGATGAAACAGATTGTCTTTATAAAACGTCTGACAGTTCCTTTTTATGAACGCCCCTGATCCCTCTGTGTCGTCTATTGCTTACCTATTTAGCAAGGTTATTCTTTTTAACCACCTTCTTACCCACCTTCCATATTTCTCAATTATATTTATACCTCGCCTCTCTCCCTCCTATATATAATTACTCTCCTCCCTCCCCCCCCTCTCTCTCTCTCTTTCGTCTCTGTTCTGTCTCTGTCTCTTTCTCTCTGTCTCTCTGTCTCTCTTTCTCTCTGTCTCTGTCTCTCTCTGTCTCTGTCTCTCTCTCTCAATTTCTCTTGAATCATCTTTGCGCTCTGGAATCGCATCTATTCGCTGTCAAAGTCTATCTCTATTCCATTCTATCTTCTAGAAATGTCATACATCCTCCGTCGGTGCTTGGAGGTAGAAAGCAACCCACGTGATTCTAACCAATCTATCTATTTTCGGATTTAATTAATCTCACGATAGAATTATGGAACTCATTTTCCACCAAAAGATCATGCTGGTAAAACGGCATCGCCGACAAACGTATGCTGAAAGTTTTTAGGCAGGTAGATTATTTGTATTACCTTATTTTGTTGTGGTGTGTATCCATTTCCCTTTGTGCGATTATTTGAATGTTTTCATATACCAAATGCCTCTCTTTCAGAAATTGGCTTTTATATTAAAGTGATAACAATCAAGTTAAATGAATGGATTTGAAGTGAAAATATGCCATGTTAATAAGACAAAAAGGGATTAAAACCAATCTATTTTTAGAAGAGATTGTAAATGAAAGGAAGGAAGAATATATGAAGCAAGTCTTGTGTATTCAATTTAAGAAAACACTCTCATTATTAGGTCTTTTAATCAGTTAGATATTTAAGAAGAGTTATAGTTTACAATATATCTCACTATAATCAAGGTACTGAAATTTTCTTTGATAAAATAATAACTTCCCATCTACCGAAGATAACATTATATAATTGTCTAGGATTAGCTGATATAAACTAAATTAATATTATATGAAGGAGCACAACATCTATTCCTGATATAAACAAAATTAATATTATATGAAGGAGCACAACATCTATTCAGGAAAACGAGGACGGTAACATAAACCATCACAGCCATGTATACTATCTAACAAATTGAAGGGTCAAATTAACACAATGCCGGATCTATTGGGTCCATACGCGGATTCCAGGTCAATAATTGGGCAATACCATATATATGGCGATAATTGATCTCGAATAGTGTATCATATAGTCCTCCGCTTCTCTATACGGCATAAAAGTTATCATAATATAATATTTATGATGCAAAATGATATTCATTTGATATTGGTAACAATTTTGTAACATACTCATTTCCAAAATCGTCATAGTTCAACAATGAATACTTGTCTAAATTCAATACGCCATTGATGTGTATGAGATTAGAAAAAAAAAAAAAAAAAAAAAAACTACCAACAGATAATTAATTTGAAATTTAATTTTAGCATCGTATCCAACATTTAAATAAATATTAACCATAAATTTGAAATATTTTAAATCTTATTTTTATCTCCTTACTAGATTTGTTTCTTCTGATTATTTTGATGCGAAGTATAGTATAGCGGAAAACAATCATTATTCTTGATTTTATTAGTGCGGAGACGAGATTGAAGCTGGCTAGAGATACATGGTAGTCATATTTCTTCCCTTTCATCGATTGAAAACCCAGAGATCATTAGTGAGAATATTAAAGGAGGAAGAATCGCATCAACAACAAAGAGAAGAAAAAGCAGATTCCCTTGTGCGTAACACTAAGAATACCCCAATCGCCTATCGCTTCCAGACACTGCATTTTCTTGCAGCTTCTTCTGAAATCTTTCAGTAAACATAATGGTCATTCATCTTAACACTTTGATTTCTTTTCAACGATTGAGATATATGTTTTCTCTCATGGGTGTGAAGACGAGCAGACAAATCAGAACGTAGTGTCCAAATCCAGAAAAGTAATTTGTCATCCGGGAAATGCATGATAAATACCATTCCCAAAAGCTAACTTGTAAAGATTTTCGGTGTTATTATTCCCTTTTCGTTCTTCATGGTATAATGAAGGCCTATTGAACTTGAGGGAGACATTTTCACCTTACACCTATTTAATAATATTTGGCATCTCCCAGATGAGATGAAAACTGCTGGTTAATGTTAACGATTGAACCTAATCGGCATGCCATGTTTGTCCAATATATTCAATGACAATAAATGTTGTTGTCTTCCTGAAACTTTCATGACGAGTACGGATGAACATTTCTGCTTTGTTTTCAAATATTTTGATTACCGGCCCTGAAAACAAATTAACTATTTTACAAATGATTCCCGCGATTTTTCACTCGGTTCTCAATCAATATTGATACTGATGTTGAGAAGTAATTAAACTAGGATGAAGTGCGTATACGTTTATTAGATACTATCGTACTTTGCTTAAGATCCTTTGGTAGAATAATTATTTCGCAAGTGAAAATTTACGAGACCAGAAATGTTACAGTTTTAAAAGAAGGCTCTATGCTTTGCTCTTAAATTTGAATTCACTGGGTGCTGCGCAACTTTTGATTTTTATAAAGCGATAAACCTGTTTTGAAACTTGAACACGTGTCAATGGCTAGTTTTATTTACAGTTTACCTGTATCTTTCCCTGGAAGATGGAGTAAATCTGAATGTCGTATTGTGTTGCCATATCTTAACGCTTGTTCCTAACACCTCTTAGAGCTTAGAGTAGCAACCTTGCGAGTTCATAATCCATCACAAATGGACGTTGATGATTTCCCCCTCCACCTACGGTGCTTACCTGGACGACTGGCCATTTTACCAAAGCGAAATGGCCGGGCGAAATGGCTTTCATTAATCAAACAATTGCTCTCCCCTATATTTGAAGATCGTTTAAGCTTAAGGCATTTTTTTTTTAAAGATCATATACATTTCCATATATCCCATGTTACGTTTTTTTTTCTTCAGAGAATCGAATTAGTTTAGACAAGTGAGTAAAGAAAAAAAAGAAGCTTTTTTCTACGTTATTTTGTAAAGAGATTCTGCAATTCACTTATCAAAATGAAATTTGTCCTAAATGTTTTACAGGTGGTTTGAATTTAATTGAAAAAAAAAAAAAAAAAAAAAAAAAAAAATGCTAAAACTGCTTATCCAATACAAGAGAGCTAGTGGGAAAATAAGGCTATACAAAATGACCATTATACCAAATGGTCATTTTGGCTCCAATAAAGAGTCTGCTAGGATCGAAAGCTGAGGCTCTTTTTAAATCAATTTTAATTGAAAAATTTTCAACTTCTGCGTAAAGGCCCACAAGAAAAACAAAAAATCTGTGTTGATTTGTAAGAATCAAACCTTCTATCAAATAGAGGGGAAAAAAAATCTGGATATGAAACATGAAATGGAATAGAAAATGACATAGAATAGAAAATAATTATATGAAAAACGAGTACACGATTGAATCATAGGCGTCCAAAAATATATACAAATTCGATATTTTATTCATAAGAAAAACAACGTAATCATTCAGAAAAGAAAAACACAAATCATACGTTGTTTTGCTTTCTCAAAAATGCCCAGGTATAATGCCGAGCTCTTACAGGTTACACGTCAGATTTGTACATTTCGTTTATGGAAATGGACTTTTTCTGCGCCCGACTCTACGTGATGATTTGCATTTGTTGCCAAGGATATCGTGTCATCGATAGTTCTGATGGTATCGAGAGAGATATTGGTCACACGTCCCACCGTTTTGTTGCCACCTTGTTTTTTTTTCTCACTAAAATCTGTAAAATGTCTCATCTAATGCCTCTGCGATGAGTACACGTATAACACAAGTTTGATCAAACTTTCAAGCAATGGCAGACATTTCTTTCTCGATATTATTATAATTTTTGTTTGATTATATTTTGGGTATGTCGAAAATAATCATCACGATTGTCAATAAAATAATTGATATAATGTGTCACAAACCTTTATTTTAGCTTTCAGCATATTAAAATTATAACAGCGTTGGGGTAAACGAGAAGGCTATGCAGTGAAGAGAATGAACATAACCAATAACAAATTTTTTAGATTAAAAATGGATCTCTGCATGATAATGAGGAGGGACATGAAAATAAATTTTTCAATCTTATTTCGGGTTTCTCCCTCATCAAATTCTAAGAAATTTTGATTGTAAAGATCTGGAACAAGTATTCTAGGCCGGACGCAACTCTTGCAATCGGATTAAAACATACAAAACACAGAAACGGTGTTATCGGCAAGTAATACATAATAGATTAAGCTGTTACCTCGTCCAACGTCCACAAAATGAAATACATATAAAGCTGTATAATAGGGGTGTTATGTTCATGGAGTAGATCCTTTGAAAGTCGCATCTCCTCTCGTTGTAATTATCATGGTATTTAAGGAGTTTTAAGTTCTACAATGTTTATCTCGAATGTTTTAAGATGCATATCAATTGCGATTTTAAGATGTTGGAACATTACACGCTAGTATACGCATGTAGGCGTGGATCCATCATTACGTCTTACAAAAGGATGTGTCGGCCCAATTGTGTGGTGATAATAGCGGCTCTGGCACGTTTAGGCATGAGACGATACATGCTTTTATGTGAACTGAGGCTGGATCCGTTACTGCACCTATACAACCCAAAGAAGTTTCACGTTCAATAAAACACTGGAGGACGTTTGGTACACTCTCCAAAAGTAAATGTGACACAATAGTGGCACCCTTTAAAGTGCCCATGTCTATCTTTCTGAACTTGAAATGGTGCTCATCAGTACCTCAAGGATTCTTGGAGACTGGTGAGCACTTTTTCATGTCCTGAAAGGTGCTAAATATGCCCCTTATACGGTGCCGCTATAGAGGTACGAAATCGTATTTTCTTAGAATATATAACGTCTTCTTAAATGGATTATTTAGACCACGCAAAATATGATAAATTTCTATTGATTGTTAATTATGAATAGAGACTGCTTTCTGCTCTTCACACTGGCCAAAAATTAAAAGAAAAATAATAATAAAACAAATGATAATAATGAATCTCCCAACACGTGCCAACAGCTTTTATTGCGCATCACGTGACCTCCACAACACTTGATATCATGAGACAATTGGTATGGTAACAGCAAAGAAGTGTCTCGTAAATTTACCTCGCAATGAGACAGATCAAAGCTCGATACTAGGCAATGTTATAAAACTTAAAGGTGCCAACCTGAAAGATGTTCATCCAATTCACTTAAGGAAGACTAGCAATGTGGTTGAAGCCAGGCGTCTTTATAATCGGATAATTTACCCTTTTTAAGCACCCCCCCCCCCTCCCCATCTCACCCGAAAAGACGTTTGTGAGACTTGGGAGAAAATATGGTCATAGATATAAACATGTTAAATTTTCCGCGAGTCATGAGACTTCGCTGAGACCCAGAAGACATCTCCGAGACGTTTCATGAGTTGCGGACAAAGTCAGTTATTGCCATCATAATTTGATACATAATGCGAAATACAAAGAAAATTGGAATAATTCACTAATCACGTTTAAATTTTGTGGAGTGTTATAATCCTACTTCACAACATTAGCTACTGCTACATGATCCTCATTTAACATTCTATGTAGCTGTTGACAAATGCACTAAAGAGTCTATTTGTTCGAGAACGTGATGATCTTAACCTGTTTCCAGACTGTGTCTTAGCACAGTTCTTTTAAAAGGATGAAGGAAAAGAAGAAGAAAAAGAAGAAGAAGAAAAAACCCAGATGAAAAGAAAAAGGAGTTGTATAGTCTAGTCAAGAATTGCGGTATCGCAATTGCCATGAGACGGATTAAAAATTAGTTTGGCGTGGTATTGAGACGGATTTCAGACGTATTTGAGACGGTTTTGAGATTAGTCGCGGGGACGCCTCAATTTGGTCTCAGAGATGTCTCCTGAGTCTTCGCGATGTCTCATGAGTCGGCCATGCTTAAATCTCACCACACTGTGGATCATAGGGAACAGGGATCGAATACATGCCACAATAGTTTTGGAAGGTATTAGCTTCAATCATGATAGCACTTGACCAGAAATGATTATTCAAAGTAATAAGCTGGGGGATATATACATACACTGTCCTCTTAAAGGCTCGAAGAATAAAAAATAAACCCTTCAATTTCAACCAAAAAAAAAAAAAAAAAAAAAAAAAAAAAAAAAAAAAAGTTAAAGTGAATGATTTTTGGGAGTATAATTCCAATAAATACTATTCGGGAGACGGAGAACCCATAATACTTACGGCTTACAAGACCACCACCACTGCATGCACTAACCTTCAAATTACAAAAAGGAAATATAAATAAGATGGCATAAATTTTAAATAACCATACTGTATAATTCAGTTCAGTTCAGTTCAGTTCAGTTTATTTACATATTCCAATCAAACAATAATAAGAACAACAATTACATGTCATTTCAAAACTATACATTATTTGATAAATCATAAAACGAATGACATCAGTAGCATAAAAAGAAAGAAATATGAAGGAGCCTAAGTTAAAAGCTAAGCTTGTTACATTATAGGCTCCTTTGTGAAGATGATGTATAAGAATAAATAAAGAAATAAATAAATATAAAGCAGTATGTATGAAAGAAGGACAATGAATAGGTAGTGCCATGCACCCCTGTGCCATGATAAGAACGAAACAACAAAAAACTAAAACATAATAAAAAAAAAAAAAAAAAAGCAGAAAAAAAAAAGAAAACTAAAGACAAAACAAAAAAGGGGGCTTGGGGAGATGCCTATGGAAAAATAAAGTTGAGACAGTGCATTGTTGATTGCAGCTTGATTCAAAAACTCATTAATCAACGATTATAACGAACTCCAACTGATGTTAAGACATGTAGTCCAGATGTCCATTAATCATGTTAATCATGTTAATATGAGTCTTTATAGCTGTCAGATAACAGTAAGTTGATCCGGCGTTTCATTACTGTTCCCATCATGCTCATGATCAGCCCACACGTCCATTAAAGAGAATGTCTCGATTAGACCACCTGATGCATACATGCCTTATTTATTCATGACCTACATCAATTTATATTCCACTTCATTCCTGCCTAACTGCCTAATTACATTTATAAATGGGTTTTATGCCATGCAGTTACTCTGAGTCCAACTTCCCCATAATATGTACTCACTTGCCGCTCGAAAGCCCCTCTACCTCTTTTTCTCTGTTTATCTATACGGTATATCTCTCCATCTCTGTTTCTCTCTCCCCTCTATCGCCTTTCATTTTATACCCATATTCTCTATTCTTTGTTACTTCATCATTATTAAACCCATACAGTGCGTCCCAGATAAAAGTATACCCAACTTTGAGAGCCTCATATTAAAATTGTACAACTTATGTGTAATTAATTTTAATTTCATGACAAAAAGCAAGTCATATTCTATCTAATGATACCAAAATCATACCGATACTGTCATGGATGACTGAACACTCGAGTGTTTAAAATCATTGGTAAAAAGTGATCTGTACCAAGTTGTCTGAGAAGCAGCCCTGGCGTTCTGATCATTCATTGTTTGAGGTCAGCCTTCCTGAATCCATTCATTAGACACAAAGGATTACTTGATCTATTGAAATGCAAGGGCTGCTTTTGCTCAAACTTGGGACAGGGCACTTTTTACGCTAGTTCTTTAAAGCCCAACTGCTTAGTCATCCGTGACAACAAAGGTATAAGGTTGGTATCTTTGAAAAGAATATGAGTTGCTCTTTATCATGATATATATTTCAAGGTCACACAAGCTATAATACTTTAATACGAGGCTCTCAAAGTTGGGTATACTTTTTTTCTGGGACGCACTGTATAACCATAACATTTGCTGATACCCACATGAGAGAACATTCGAAATGAAAATTGTACAAGCATAATTAAAATAAGAGCGATTAAAAATGAGTGATAACTAATTTTGTTAAAATTTACGCATGTCAGAAGATATAAATATTCATTCCGTGTCATAGCTATGAATTTGATTTATAACAAAAAGAAGGATAAAAGCTATTTCACCACTGAACAACATTCGAATTAAACTTTGAATGTTTGCATTTTTAGATTTCCCCAAACTGTCATGACTATACCTCAATAATTTCGCTGAACTTCAACGCTATACTGATAAGCGTCGGAAGTCGCCTAACAATGCTTAGGTATGACAATACAAAAATAGTATTTTTTAAATATTTTTTTCTTCTAAATATCTTTAATGAAAATGAAAGAAAACCTCTAACATTTATCTTATAAAAAAAAAACAACCTAAATTCGTTTATAATACACCTATAAGCAACCAAATTAAATGTATTGGAATTGGAATGGCCTTTTTTTTTTTTTTTTTTTTTTTTAATAAAACCTAATTTTAGAATAAAGATTGTTTTCAATGACGTAGATGCCTTAGATACTTATATTGTTGCCATGAGCCTTTTGAAACTCCACTTTGCAGCATGTTTTTATAAATGATATAATCTTGAAGGCAATACATCAACGACTTGGGCGAGTTGAAACAATATATCGTACCTCAAAATGATTGATTTGTGGCAGTTAGTACGGTATAATTTGGTGAACACCAACATACTCCCTACCATATTTTTATATTTGACGCAATTCATCATCATGTATAATCGAGTTAGGCTGACTGCACTCATAAATTCAGTCATGTATACACTATGTGATTCTTAAACGTATTTAAGGTAAACACTTTTTCTGTCAGAAATATAAAAAGGAAGAATCACATTATGGTTCCTTTTGGGCATCAGATACCGGGTAAATCGGGGCGATGCCAGGTGCATAGCCTAAATGGGTCTAGAATTGGATAATTTTGTAGTTTGACCATTCATTTTTATTAGTGTAAAATTATCAGGGCTATCAAAATTTGTATACATTCAATGAATTTTAGGCTCATTTCTTTGCTTCAAATTCTGGGAGTGATATTGTATAATCCACCAACCCACAGATATAAATAATCACTTGCAATAATCATGCAAGTGCGAGCTTGAGTGGATTTTTCCAAGAAAGATGAACTGAAACAGGGTATTTTTAAGTTTCTCCCTTTCTTTCTCAATTCCTTTCGTCCTTCTCTCTTTCTCCGTTTCCTCCATGGGTTCATTGGCTCGTGGAAGACTCCTTAACCATCGGTTTGTTCTGTGCTAACAGGGGCATCAATTACTGGAGGATATATCTCTTTCCACTCGGCAAACAGACCTTCCGTAAAACTAAGGTGTTGCCTCTCGCTCTTGGTGTTTGAAAAACGAACCCCTTAACCGAACCTAATGGACATCCTAACTCGGAAGACAAACATAATTCTTAAATACTGACATGAGACAAGACGACTCAATCCACATCTTGTTTTCAGACGTTAAAGTGTGCTTATACACTCGTTGCTTATGTTTCCTGAAGAGCTAACATATACATTCGAGGCAAACTCGACAGTCTCCCCCAATTGGGGGAAAGTCTCCCCGATGTGTTGGCTCAATGGATAGAACGCCTGCCTCATAATCGGGAGGTGTGGGTTCGATCCCCGGCCGCGTCATACCAAAAGACGTTAAAAAATGGGAGTTGCTGCTTCTCTGTTTGGCGTTCAATAAGAAAGGGATAGAGCAACGGTCGATCTGGCGCTGCTAAAATAAATTTCCGTTTCACCTGTCAGGAATTTGTTCGGATCACTAAAATTTGGAGCATCTTTTTTTTTTTTTTTTTTTTTTTTTTTTTTTTTTTAATCTGAAAGACTGTTATTCATTTGTTTTCTAAATCTAATTGTATGACGCTCTGATAACTATATCCAATAGAATGACATGACCTACAATACAAAAGAGGGATAATTCAATACCTTGGAGACGTTACAATGAAAAACGGGAAGAATTGACTTGATGATTATTACCGCACACTGACAAAAGTTTTGAGTCCTTTTTAACCACAGGATCCTAACTCCCTTTTCCTCACTCCTACTTGATGCAATTGAAATTAGAAATTGTGAAAGAATTGAAAGTAAGAAAAGTCCTGGGTTTGACCATATTACAAATGACTTATTAAAAGATAATTTCTGAGATTGTTACTCCTTAGAGCATATAATAAACTTGTCCCTTGTCAATGGTGTTGTTCCTGATAAGATGAAAATTTCCAAAGTCATCCCTGTGTATAAAAAGGTAATCCAACTGAAGTAGGAAACTATAGACTATATCACTATTGTCTTCTATCTCCAAAATATTAGAAAAAATTATGTATAACCGCACAATAACATTTATAAGGAACTTTGATTTGCTATCAAACTCGCAGTTTGGCTTTAGACAAAATCACTCAACAACACATGCAATCTTATACTTTATTAATCATATAGCAACTGCTATTGACAAACATCTCCACAGTCTTGGGATATTTTGGACCTATCCAAGGCTTTTGATACAATTAATCACGAAATATTACTTAAAATTATCATATTATGGAATTCGGGGAAAGGCCTTGGATTGGTACAGAAGTTATCTCACGGAAGAAAACAATTCGTATGTATAATGACTCAAACTCTAATTTTAACGCCATAACTTGCGGTGTACCACAGGGTTCTCTTTTAGGACCGCTCTTATTTATCATATATATCAATGATTTTCAGAAATCCTTAGCGACTTATCATTATATTATACGCTGACGATACCAGTGTCTTTTCTCCCATACAGATCCTGAAACGCTTGTTAACACTGTTAACTTGGGTTTAAAATAGTATTTACGAATGGATTTGTTGCAATAAATTATCTTTAAACGTTGTTAAGACTCAATGCATGCTTTTCAGCAATTCTATAGAAATGTTACCTCATAACGTAATTCTTAATGATAATGTAATAGAGCTTGTTGACTCTACGAAATCCTGGGTCTTGAAATGATACCAAGCTTTCTTGAAGCAGCACATTTTCACATATATGTAAAATCTTAGCCAGAAATGTAGGCGTCATGAATAAATTGAATTCCTTCCTCCCTCTCAATATTTTATTAAAATTATACAACACACTTATTCTTCCTTACTTAAATTATGGCCTTTAGCTTGGGGAACTCGTCTCAACGTAATTTAGAGAGGTTATTAATAATCCAAAAAAGAGCAATGAGAATTATATATGTCACGAAAATAGACTAGCTCACTCAAACCATTTGTTCTTTTCTAATAAAGTGTTAAAAATAGAAGATTTATACAATTTACGTTTGGGCAGTTTTATGTTCAATTGAACAAAGGTGAGCTTCCAGCATCGCTAAGCGCATTGTTTTCTAAAAAACCAACTTTCATTCTTACTCCCCACAACATTGTCATCCTCCTTTCATCTCCTATGGTACGAACTATTTATAAGCAAAAGACTGTTGTTTATAGCGGACCAAGTTTTTGGAAATACCCTGGAAGAGTCGCTTAAAACGCTCCCAGGTGTTTTTTTATTTTTAAACGTAAACTCAAAGCTAAACATATAGCTTCTTATAAAGCTAAATATCATTTGTCTGCAGAAGGTCATTCCTTATTTTGTCTTATCTTTGTGCCGTTCTTGTCCTGTTTTCTGTTTTGTGTGTGTCTTTGTTTTGTCTTCTTAATTTTTTTCCTTCTTTTCAACACAAATTTGATATTCTGGGAACCTTAATAACAAGCTTTGCCTTCATTGGTTTCCATCGCAATACAGCCTCGGCTTAATAATTCATTTTGATAAGTTACATATTGGATATTGTTACAAATGTATTTTGTATTTTGACTATTCTATGTAAGCTTAATTTATCTTATTCACTGATTGTTTTGTTCTGTAAATTATTTTTTGCTGTATTGTGAAAATAAATAAATGAAATGAAATGAAATTATTAACGATTGAAGAGGCTTAAACCAGGTGTTACGAATTAACTTCAGCTAAACATAATTTGCTTCCTATGTCAATACTTTCTTTCACGTTTCTGTATATTTCAAGCATAATATTGATCAATTTTGAAATGATAAAAAAAAGTTGTCTTGAAAAAGGCGCTAATGATGTTTCCCCAGTGTAAATTATGGCTCGTATGTGGGGTGACGAATATTATGATAGATCATCAACAGTTGTAATAATGGTGGACGGAAACGGATGTGAATGGTCAGCATATATGCCCTTCAGTGGACATCGAAATCTTTTACTCTGTACAGAGGTTTGATGAATTGTACCTAATTAGGACGGATTGATTACAATTAGTGGCAAATGCCTTCTTATTATTCGCGTAACATCAGTGTGTCGACTCATCAATAAGTGGCGAAAAAAACGTGCCAAAATATTTGCACGATAATAAATTAAGCTCGCTTTGCGTATGCACATGCCAAAGAAGTTTGCCCGCTCTGCTGGCAAGCTGAGGTAGTCAGTTATATTGAATCACAACCCATTCAGAATAACGTGTTTGCTTTGCTGTCTGTGGTGATTGATTGGATGTCTAATTGCTGAACACTTCTTAGGTTCTTGGTTCCTTGGAAGAGGAGAAAGGCGCATCGAGATGTGGAAGGTCGAGGGGAGGAGCCCAATTAGGTCGCTATGAAAATACCTAATAGGTCTTCAACTTAATCCTACTGAAGATTGTGTTGTCTTATAGAGGTGCTGGGTAATTACATAGTCGAAAATTGTGAGTTATTGGGAGTCAAATGAAAATAGTCGGTGTAAGAGCAAGGCTCACATAAATGTTAATAAAAGGACTTTAATACCTTGAGGAGAAAAAGAGAAGTTAAAACTGAAATCTTTTCTCCTTTTCTAATTATCTCAAACTCGCAACAAGTCCAATAACACTAAAATGTGAAGTACACATTCGTGGACATTCGTGACGGGAATTTGCTATTTAGATTTTAGAATTGGGCGGAGGATTTTGATGAAGGGGCGTTTGGGGAGTTAGATGGGCACTTTCGCTGTTCCTTTAAGCACTCGTGGGGGGGGGGGGGGGGGTGGGCAATGTAACAACCAATATTTTCTCTTAAATTAGAGACTTTTACCATCACCCGAGGAGTTTGATTATTCAGCGTACCTGCTTCTGATGATAAGTTCGTCCTAACTTAGTAACAAGTGACATATCTCCTCTAGCTAGACAATATACATCGCATTAACTGTCGAGCCATTCGCAAATTTGAGGCACGAAACTCCCTAGGAATGCAAATAACAATGTTCAAACATGAGCATGTGACTCAAAATGATGTCTTCATAATATTTTCATATTTTTTTTTCACATTTCAATATATTCATATTCTGCTGAAGGCCTGATGGGAGATATATCGATTTAAATGAATCTGAGTAAATTCATTTGACTTGTAAATACATTAATACCTTTTATACAGTGTGTGTCAAATAAAATGGTACAGTTAGAAAACATTTTTTTTTTATAGTGTGAAGGTTAATATCAACGTTGTACTGTTTATTATTGTCATAAAGCAGGAATATCACTCTTTCTTCTGCAATTTTTTTCATCACATTTGGTGCAGTATTTTTTGAGATATGACTAATTTTCTACAATCAAGGAAAATCCATTTTTCACACGCCGTCCCATGCCTTTGTGTACGATTTCGCATAATGACCGTGAATTCAGCGCTCCAGAACAATAGAAGTGCGTAATTTCGATTTGTTCCTCGTCGCACAAAACTTAGCATAACTTTTGTTTTACAAAAGCAAAATATACAGGACAAAGCGCATCAGTAAGAAAAATCTGTTGGCTTTAATTTGGTACCACAAACCCACATTATATGAAAAGATTTCACACCTAAATGATTTTTTTTCCCCGACTGTACCATTTTTTTTGACACAGACTGTATAATAACCTGAAGAATGTACAGGATCCGCTGGGTGAACTAAAGACGTGGCTACCCTAAGAAAAACAAAACAAAACAAACATAACACATCAACAACAAAAAAACATATTATAATGCAGATCAAAGGACTAGACTGTTGAAGCTAAAATAAAGACACCGAGACTGAAATAATTCATATTCTGGTCATAATGCCAGAATAATCTCGAATTTTACGAATCCTCAACAATTGTGATTACGACTCGTCAATTTCCATTATGTGAATATTACTCAGCTCTTATAGCTTATTCATATTCTCAGAAAGATTATAAACGAAGGAGCATTTCCCCTGCAGGCAAAGCAAAATGTAAAGCTCCAAAGGGGAAAATCGCTTTAGGCAGGTCCACGAGACTCCCTCACAGAAACAAATCAATCTTCGAATTAACATCGCTCAATAATGTATGATATTGTGAGAAAGATTGGTTTCTTCCTCTGCTGCCCTCATAGGACATATATAAATATTACATTGGGGTTACAGGTTCGGCCTACTTGAAGATATATCAGTAGCGGATTCAGCCTTACGTTAAACAATAAAAAGTATCGGCCCAAACATATTGTCTCCTGACAATTGGGCCTGCACAATCTTTACAAATTGAGAATGCTGGATCCGTATCTATTCAAACCTTTCATGAGCTCATGGTGGAAAAGGTATAATAATCACATCGAAATAATTTAGTGAGAGCACATTTTTTTTTTTTTTTAATCTAACTCCTTTAGTGTAACATACCTGAAGTTCTTCACGAACATCACCATTTTACTGTTCATCATGATGAATGTATTATTTTATTTCATCGAAAATAATTTGTATGTATAGGACCGCGCCTATGATTTCCTTTAACAATTTCTTTCAAAAGACCATCATAATGTCACTTTATTCCATAGGTTTTCCCGGTCAAGTTTAAACTATCTCCGATCAATTTGACATTTCTTACTAGCACTTTCGTCCGAAATGTGATCGCGATTAAAAGTCTAAACGTTAATTCAAAATTGACTGATAGCTCCGCTCCACGAGGTATCGTTTAAATTGAATGAACATAAACGAATTCGATTGCAAAGAGTTTAAAATTGATCGGAAAAATATTCTAACGAATAAACGGATATGCGTAAAGAAGAAAACCAAATACAAGTATAATAAGGCCGTTAACATTTCGTGATGAGGATATACATGTATATATTTATCAAAAATTAAAAAAAAACACACACAAAAAAAAAGGTGAAATATTTTCAATCCAATATATTCAATTTTCTTTATTTGACCCGTTAACACTTCAATTATTTTCTCAAGTCTCAGGCCCAACATTAAATTGTGATACTCTGGAGCTTTAATCGAATTCATTTACGCTAGAAACAATATCATCAGCACTTAACTGAGTGCTCCTTAAAGCAAGCAATAATATTGGTCCTTCAATGCTTATTGTCGGCGTGTTGTATTTTCTTTAGTGCATCTTGAACACCATTAGTTACAAAAGAGTTTTATTCCTTTATTGATTTAAGGAAAGAGATTGAAAGACGTTGAAACAAATACGACAACATAGCCGCTTCCAAGAATAAGTTTGACTTTTAAATGATAGGCCATTAATCTGATGACAGACAGTAGTGGATCCAAGATTTTCAAATTATTGGGGGGGGGGGCGTCCCCTGGCCCCCGCCTACCTGGATAGGCCACTGGCAGAGAAACGGAGCTCGATGGTGCTTGACCCTTACATTTTGGCCAACACACCTCTATCGATTCAGCACGATTCGTAGTTGACATTTTTCTTGGAGAATGACATAGTTATTTTAAGTAGGGACAGTTTGCATCGTTTCTAAAAGCGCCACGTTGAAATGTAATACCGTATTGCAGAAATACCCTTTCGTGTAAAGCAGAATTTATGAAGATAGAGAGAAACTTCATTGCACTTTTTGAAATAGTTATGTAATTTCCTCCTTTCTCCATTTCTCTCTCTTCTTTATTGTTTTTCACATTTTCATAACATTAGAAAACATTTGTACTGGTATAAATTATATATTTTGTACTGACACAATTTTTAATTTCATCAACCCATTATTCCCTAAGATGACCCCGCTTTTTCACTCTCTCCCTCTCTCTCTCTCTCTTTCTCACACCCTCTCCCTCCATTTCTCCTTTTCTCTCTCTTTTTTTTAATATCTGATTCTGACCTGACTTCCTTAGATCGATCCATCTCTACCTGCCCTAGTACTCTATTCACAATCGATTCCAGAACTCAAGATTGTCCGATTTTCAAGCACGCCTGGACGTTTTATCAATAATGCTACTTGCATAATAGTGTCGACTCTTTGTAGCTTGTGACTTTGCTTTACAATGTGGCATCACCATGATCACAGTTAAAGTCCGTTTTAGTCTTTTAAATACAAGAGGGTTATGTAGTCCTTTTGGGGCTGTTGTGACGGTTCATAGTGTAGTTTTCGGAGCACAGATAAAGGAGTCGTTAAAGAAACAGAAGGGAGAGGAGATATACATTTTAAAGCAGAATGATTCTATTTTACATGTGCCGTTAATAGTTCTGTCAATGTATGTGACTATTTTAGACTCAGGTCGTCCACAATGAGAACAGCATAAATTAAACATGTTAGGCGGTCATGAGGTGCAGATGTATATAGAAGAGAATGACCTAAATACAAGAAAAATATAAACTAAAGGCGCGGTCCCATTGGCTTTTTAGGATAATTTGCGTATGAATTGCGGATTGTTTGTTTTGTTTTTGTTTTTTTTTGTTGCGGATGAACGAAATTTGTATACGCAACTCATGTGCAATTAATCCTCCCGCCAGTGGGACCGGGCCTTAAGGCTCGAGGGAAGTGGGACTCATTATAACGGAAATCATTAGTTAATTCTTGACCCCATAATGAGCCAAAACAATCCTTAATTGAACAAAAATAAACTTATTACCCCCCCCCCCCGCCCCCCAAAAGGAATAGCCTACAGCCTTTATTTTTGACAAGAAAAAAGAAGAAAACAATCAACAACATATCCCACTCTAACACGTACAATTCAAATAAAATTATTTGCAAACATCTACACTTCCAGAAATATATGACATTATTTTATTTGATTTTACCTCTCAAGGCAGACATTAGAAAGTAAGGACTGTTATAAAAATACAAAGATGTACACCCTCACCGAACCCTCATCTCTAAACGAATCATGTCGGTGTGAATATCAAATACCTTGGAGAGAATTCAAGTGTTTAAGAGCAAATCCTCAAAAATATGATAAACAGCACTCTGAGACTATGAAAAGAGTTAAGTGTCTAGGGTTATAATTGATTAACTACTTCGGCGCTTCTTTTCTGATTATTGTTTCTCTTGAAGGACATTCAAATAAAAATTATCTTAAAGGTACTGCACCTTGTTGTTAAGAGCAACACCACTTCTCCAAATTCAAGGTTCTGACCACACCGTGTATTACCAGTAAAAGTAATGATGCTCGAATAATGATTCAAGTTATATATAAAAAAAAAAAAAAAAAATAGTAATAAATAAAAACTATGCCACGTCTAGAATATCTATCTTTATATCAATACATATCGCCCTCTTTTCCGTGCAATAAATCCGGTAATACAAACCTTGGCTGTCCGAACTAGTCTCTCAGCAACTTCACGGGTGAAGCATAAACTGGATATTAACTATGTCAAAGTGGTGGGTGGGTAAGGGTGCTATCTCAATTTTTTTCACATTCGCAAAGAGTTGCATGCGTGCTTAAGTGATAAAATTTTTCTCAAACCAATTTTTAAGAGTTCGCAATCGGTTGCAAACCATTTGCCAATAACTGTTATTACTTTAGCGAACCCTTATGTTCACGATAATCATTCGGAAAGTTGGCGAATCCACTTAAAGATTGTAATTGTAAGGTAATTTCTTTGTGTAGCGTAAAAACCGTTAAATAAAATTTCGATACCAATCCTTAGCATGACTGTTTCGAACCTTATACATAAGATTATTTACATGTTTTAAATGTCACAAATAATGCAAACTGCCATTTGTTCAAAAAATCGCATCGCAGCAAATCGCACAGTGTGAGGCGGGCTTAACATAATAATACACTCTCCAAGACTGTATTTACAGAAAATATTATGTTTACAATATGTAAATAAATGATATTTGAGTTTCCTTTTGTAAGATTATCCCGATGTGTTCACCCTGAAGTCTGTATATTTTTAATCAACAGTCTTGGTACATGGAAATGAAGGCTGTCTTAACCTGCCTTACGAAAAAAAAAAAACTTTTTTGAATGCGTAGAACTGAAGTGTCATCATGTGAACGGAGTCTGTTTTGTGATCGATGTGGTGCTGTCAATAAATTAAAAAGGTAATCGGGTGCCATTTTATTTTGAATTAAATAATAACTCATAATGCGACTTAATTGAATTTTTTCCCCCAACAGGTAGCCGGTGTAGCTGTGTCAGTATAGGAGACGCTCTTTCGTATTTCCCAGCTTTGAACACAAGTGCATGGTTTTGAATTCGTTGCAACCATTGTATAATCTATGTTATTTACATTCGTTGAAAGATTGTTTGCATAATCATTACTCAGAACTTTTGACAGTGTGATAGTATAAATACTCATATCAAATAGTATAAATTGTTTCTTCTGTCATACCTATTATCTCGTTGCAGCAGATTGTACAGTGTGAAGGCCTCGTCACACCGAGTCCGGTCCGGTGACCGGTACGGCAAACCGTCTCAAATCGCTCCATGAGCGATCCCATAAAAACCGTACCGGTTGCGTTCCGGCTAGTACGGCACAGCCCGTATTTGTTGTGACCAGTCTCATTGCAATAGTACACGGCCGATTCATTCGACCGTTTTTGCCCATTGTTGAACCGGAACGGGCCCGTGCCGTGACCCGGACCGGACTCGGCGTGACGAGACCTTTAGCGGGCTTTGGCGTGCGTGTGGGGAACATACAATGAAGGTCATGAAGGAGTGGGGAGGATGGGGGGGGGGGAGAGGCTACGACTCTCCAAACCAATTACGGAATGCTCCTTATTGTGATGACCTGTGATAACTTTTAGACAACCACCTACAATTATAACTCTTTATTTCAAAGACTTCATTAAAATACGAAAGGTTGGTCGCACTCGGAAAAGCGTTTTAAGGGGAAAAACTGACCATTGCAGCTGATATCATCGAAGCAAATACCACACGAGTATCAGATGCCAGAAGAGTTTAACGATACAAATCTTGAAAGACGCTGAAACTTCGATTTCTTTAAGCCCAACTTCTTTAAATTAGAATAGCATATATTCAATGGTCCAAGTGAAAATAATTGCAAATTAGACATTCATTATTGACCTAATGCATTTGTGAAAATATTGTTTTTATATTGTTAAAAATTTTGTTTCTAAAAAAAATCATCCATTTATTAAATGTATTTTGTGTATCTGCTTCTCCTCCTTAACTAAAATTCATTTCTAACAGGAGCACAATAATTCATCAATGGGCATGCGTCAGCCTTGGGTTTATTGAACTCATCCCAAATCATATTTTATTCTGTATTCAGGGATTTCTTTTGCAAGGTTAATCATACCCATGAATAAAACAATCTTCCAACGTTAATGGGTGCTATCCGGAGTTCATTGAGTTCAGATCAGATTGAAAAGTCTATGATCATGACCAAGCCTAGCTAAAGTTTAAAAGCTAAAATTTGATACTATCTGACCATTACGAAATGTGTTATGTCTCTTTAGTTTCTTTGCACATTTTCTGTTCATATATTTCTCGGCAGTTTCCTTCATTGTTCAAAATATTTATTAACAAAATTGAAAAATAATCTCTTCTCCGTGATCCCTCGCATAATATCCCCAAGTTGACTTATATACTTTGGGTTTATGCCAGGTTTCAATAGCTTCTGACCACTCTAGCATTGAAGAGTAAACGGATGTCAATAACGAATATCGACATGGGTTTGCAACAGCTCAGGTGGTAGATCATATATAGAGCAATTTTCAGATACGAATCTATATATTACATTATATTGTGTTCAAATTACCTTTTTTTTTTTCTGGTAAGTTTCTTCGTTGTTCAAATTCGTGTCTCTATCATAGTGAAACTTTAGTTACGCTCTCCATCCAATAATGATAATAATATCAAATAGGTTTGCCTTGATAGAATAGACAACGTTCACACTCTTTTTAGGCGTGTATGACTAAAGATGAATTTGTGCATACCTGCAAACAACAAACATCAACCAAAGTGTAAAAAACTGAATTGTGAAAACAACGTATTATAAAATAGGTCAGAGTTTGACCCAATTGAACCGATATAAGAAAGCAGAAATCGTTGCGATAGCTGCCACGATGAATCGATTGCTTGTGTACTCACCAGAAACGTCATCGACTGGTATTAAAGACAGCGCCGTTACTTCTATGTCAATATTTTTGGCTCTAACTTCAGTCGGAGTCTGAGGAGATTACTTGGTACTGTGTAGTAGCTTGGTAACGCACATGCGGACATGGTTATGATTTACTTGAACAAATAGAGGATACACAGATTGCGAGATATAGAAAATAGATATGCAGTCAATGACAGAAGAAATGAAAGTGGGAGGGAAGAGTGGGAGGGATGACAAAGAGAGAGAAAGAGAGAGAGATAGAGAGAGAGAGAGAGAGAGAGAGAAGGGGAGGGGATGGGGAGAAAACCGAGAGGGTTGCGTAGGGATAAGTAAAGCAACTACATTTAATTGCGCAGACAATCATTTCAAGGTGACTTATGTGGTAATGGACATTTTGTCATCTCAGATTACTTTTGTTGACATCATTTTAATCTGCGAAAATAAGCAATGAAATAATGATTGTAACACTCGTATATAGCTAATACCAGAGGCGGCGGAACCAGGGGGGCAGGGGGGGGGGGGGGGGGGGGGGGGGGGGCACTGTGACCCCCCACTTTTTCATCCACCCTAAAAGTGCCCCTTTTCCTGACTAAAAAGTGCCCCTTTTCTTAGCTAATAAAATGCCATTTTTATAGTAAAAAAGGGCACTTTTATAACTAAAAAGGGGCACTTTTAATACAAAAAAGTGCCCCTTGTTACTCATATGTCTCTTAAAACCAAAATTTTCGGCTCGCGCTTCGCGCTCGCGGATACTAAATAGGGTCTATAATGCACAATAAACTCTTTTTCTAAGAGTTTAATTTTCAACTCGCACATCGCATTCGCGGATACTAAATAGGGTCTATAATGCACAATAAACTCCATTTTTAAGCTCATAATTTTCAACTAGAGCTTCGCGATCGCGGATATTTAATAGGATATAAATTGTCTCAATTTTTTCGGCTAGCGCTTCACGCTCGCAGATACTAAATAGATTATACAATACACAATTAACTCAAATTTTCTATTTTCTATTTTTTATAATGAACAATTATCTCAAAATTTTTCGGCTCGCGCTTTGCGCTCGCATAGTTGTTTATCATTGATAAGATACAAAGCCATTTAAATTTTTAAAAGCACAAATTTAAAGGCAAATTTTCTGCGAACCCCTACTTATCTGAATACTTTTCTTATAAAGCCTCTAGTCTCAAGTGCCCCCTTTTTAGAAAAAGTGCCCCTTTTTCATCGTGACCCCCCACTTTCGAATTTGTTCCGCCGCCTCTGGCTAATACTTTACCGCAACAGTTGGACATATCTGCTTTACGAATGATTTTATACTTCATTATAAGGCCTACATGTTATGAATATAATAATTTCCTGTGAACAGCTCATTACATCGAGAGCACGGCAAAAGCGCTGATAGCAGTATTAAACACTTGTGGTGAGAATGTGGGAAATGTTTAATTTGGTACTTGATATGATAAGACAGCATGAAACACTAAAGATGGTATCTCTCGTCGCGCTGACGTCTCTGAATCTCTGTGACTCGGAAACGTGTCTGAAACTCCGAGACGTTTACGCGACGGGATATACCGCCTTTGCCATCTCATATAAATATGAGCATTTTCGATTTCCCAGCGACACAGGCATCCATCGTAGGCCTACAGACTCGTGAGTCGTCGCAGAGATTAATCTCAAACCTATCTCAAACCCGCCTCATAGCAAGTGAGATACTTGTGTCAATTGTCGCCTCCTAATTATCCATCTGTATCGTCTTAAAGGCTGACAATCAATTTGCTGGTAATACTTCATCCATGAAATTCACCTGTCATTATGACTGACGGTCGAATTCTCCCATGCATATCAAATCAAATGTTACTGACACGTTCACTTCCCTGCAATTAAAATAAATTTACAGTGATTTTTTTTATTTAAAAAAAATAATCTATTATCAATGAGGGTGGAACGGTGAGATGATGAGCTGCTGCACTGGCTAATAAGTAATTTAATTTTCATTGTAATCATCATCATCATCGTCATCATCATCATCATCTCTTTCTCTCTCTCTCTCTCTCTCTCTCTCTCTCTCTCTTTCCCTTCTATCTTTCTCTTCTCTCTCTTCCATTATTTATACCTGTATACTATCTCTAACCCTTTCTCTCTTTCCTCTCTTTCTTCATTTATGTCTGTATTTTTGTCTTCACCTCTATCTATCTTTCTCCCATATCTCTCTCTCTCTTCCCCCTCTCAAATACTCTATTTCCCTCTATCTTCCCCTCTTTCCCCTATTTCCCCCACTCCCTTCCCTCCCCCTCCCTCCCTCCCTCTCTCTCTCTCTCTCTTCTGTTCTATCTCTTCCCCTGTTTCTCCATTCCTCTCTCTTCATCCCCTCTCTCCCTCCCTCTCCCTCGCTTTTTTTTTTCTCTCTCCCATCCTCCCCCTCTCTCCCCTCTTTCTCTGTCATTACACCCGTCACCTCCCCGTCAATTCGTCACGTCACCATCCCGGCTCATCCTCCTATTAGAACCAGTAATGTAGCTGAACCGAATCAAAGCTCATGGCTCGCATTTCATAACAAGATTCCCAACATTGGTTACATTTTTATGACCTTATACCTTGAGGGCCACAGTGTGAATTTGCTGGGCCCGTCCTCACTGAGTAAACATTTAAATGGGATGCCAAATAGAACACACCAAACTATTTACATGGTAATTTTTGCGAAACTTAAGATTATGTCTGATACTGAATCAAAAAGCCGTTAGCTATGTATTACAGTCTGTATCAGATAAAATGGTACATAAAGGAAACATTTTTTTATTGTATGAAGAGTAGTCACAACCTGATTATGGTAGGTATTTTCATAAATCAGGTAAAATAAGCTTTCTTCTGCAATTTTGTCATCTCATTTGGTGCTGTAGATCTTGAAATATGACTAGTTTTCTGCAATAAAGAGAAATCCATTTCGCACACGCTGTCCCATGCCTTTGCGCTGGTTTCGCATATAAATGAACGTGAAAGAACAATCGGTTTAAAGCTAATTCTCTCGTTGTCAAACAAAAATCAACATTAACTTTTGTTCTACAAAATCAAATTATTTGAAATAAATTGCATCAACAAGAAAAATATTAATTGCCATTAATTTGATACCATAAAATTGAAAATATTTCTTACCTAATTTATTAAGTACAGACTGCAGTTAAAAGCATGGTGTAATAAATACATACGACCTAAACCCTCTTTATGGGCTTCTTTCGAAATTTAGAATAAGCTGTAATACTTCTCTGAGGGAACTCCAAATGTAAACAACAGAGAATAGAATGAATATCAATAAAATCAAATATACGTAGTTACGTATAATCGCTGCACCCTTAAATACACCATTGCCCATACAACGACCAATTAATTTACACCCTTCATATTCATGTTTTATGAAGTTCAAATATGCATCAAGTTGAGTGCTGATTTAGCAATGTGTGCAAGAACAAAAAAATAAAAATAAAATAAATAAAAATAGGTAACATTATATAGAGAACAGTCAAAGTAGCTTTAAAATAAAACCCATTAAAATTATATATTTCTTCATTTTTTATGTAAAAGAACATAAACGGTGTCCAAAGTGAAACATATGTTCTAGAGCAGACGCGGTGAAAGAACTTTCAGATCCAATCTTAGAATGAAAGAAGTAAATACACGTCAGAATAAGTTTGGCCTACATCTTGATGAATACATTTTATCCTATTTTGACCGCGTAAATAATTGAAGAAGTCCATAATATTTGCTTACGGGGTAAGATATGAACATAGCGGAAATCAAAAAGCCGGACCGATCCTATCAACAAAAACCGACTTTTATTGACAAATGGAAGATGATAGGCATTCTTAAATATTACCTCTGTTATTTCTCATCACGTCAAAGCAAATAAAATCGGTTAAATATAGATGTTCATATTCTTAGTGGCATGATCACAACATATCAAATTACCTCCTTCCGTCTTATCAATAAGAGAGCAAATTTGATATGACATGCGTTCTGTAGACGATGGATTTGTGCAACATTTCAAAAGTAAGGAAGTGCAACTTGAACTGATCGGTAGGGGATATCGATATATCGAGAGCGGATGTGTGTGCTATCGCTATAAACGCACCAATATTTAGATTTTTGGAAACAAGAATTGTTTGCATTCACTTTCAGATTTAGATTAAGAGTAGAAGGATTGATGATGAATTCTCTTTTTGCCTTTTTCTATTTCTCAGATTTATATATCGTAAGCCAGGAGAGGTGAAGGCCTTCCTCTATCTCATGTTGATTCTCATATTGCGATAACTGTGGTCAGTCCGAATTTTCTGAATGTATAGCGACGTCTCTACAAGTTAAATACAATAGGTAAGTAAAGTCAAATCAACATCATTAATGCGTTTATACTCCCGTCGCAATATAAAAAAGAGAAATATTTATGTGCCTATATTCCAAATCCATTTTAGGCTATCAAAAATTCATTCATTTATCATGTTTATATAGAGTAATAAATAATATTCTGTCAACGTTGAATTCTTAAAAAAAAAAAAAACTTATCATGATAATTGTTAGGACCTTAATAGACTGGGTTAATAACATATCCAAATTGCATGCATGCTTTTTAAACCAAGCATGTTCTTGACAACACTGTAAAAAAAAAAAATATATATATATATATATATATATACAGCAAAGTGATGTCAGCAGAGTCGCCATACAAAAATGTAATTTAAAATACAGTTTTGTTGTAAATTTCTCCCTTAAGAATTGATGAAAGAGAAGGAAAAATATCATCGGAGTTTTATAGCATACGTATATGGTTAAAACGGAACAAATGTGTTACTCCTGATGGATATTTTGTATTTCTCATGTAATTATTTGCAGGAGAAACTTACGACAAAACTGTTTTTTGAATTACTTTTTTTTATTACGACTCTGCTGACAGCAGATTGGCTGTAAAAATACATATATTTTTGTTTACAGTGAACTCTAAAGCTCTTCCGATATGCTTGCCCCAGGTAACAGCTCATATACGCATTCTGGATTCCAATTAATGTTGTTCAGTCTCTAATAACAGTTTACTGAATGTTTCCACGAAAAAACCCATCCATTATCACAACAAAGAAAAGCAGACATTCTCCATGGCAACGTCTTGACTATAATACCTTAATTAAAAGATCATTTTTTCTACCCTGTTTTAGGTATATTATGGACATTATTTCTTTGGGTAAATATATAGTATACAAACAATGTGAGCAATGAAGGGAGGAATATGAAAACATTTCCATGGTTTCTGCCATTGATAAACCCCACCTCCCAGTGTGGCGATGATCTGTCTTTGTTCTTTTGACTTACCCCGGGTTAAAAACAAAATCAGGTCTGGTTACAAAATATAAACAAATGTCAAAGATATCATGGTTTATATAAATATGATAATATACAAAAAGCTTAATCATTATCATGATTATTAAAAACGAATATTGAGCTATGCTACAGTAAACCTACGCCATAGGAGGGTACGCCTAGTAGAGCATTTTTTTTCTTTTTAGGCTAAAATTTCTTGTCAATATATTCAATTCAATTGATATTGAGAGGAGAATCAAAGGTTTACTCTCATGACCATTCTATATTAATCGCATTTGAAGCGATTGCAATTAATATAAATGCCAACTTTAATGCGTTTATCAAGAAATACAATACATTTGTTTTTGTTATACCTAACAATACTGGTTTCAACAATTTTCTAGACATTACATGTGTATGAAATAATTATTTACACCGAATGTTTGTCCCCATTTAAAAAAAATTATATGTACTCAGAAAGGTGTTTTCCCCCCTCAAAGTAACATCACATTTACATCATCAAATTCAGTATAAGAATTACTGTTCCCATGGTTAAATAAAAAAGAAAACTGCGATTTAAATAACCACTCTTGTTATTACTTATATCAACTTGATGTTATCAATTCTGTGGGGTTTCGTTTTTTCCAACTATTAAATATGCATTCACCGCCACGGATCCGTGTCAAAGTGAATTTGATCATTCTCAATTTTCGCAATGAAAACCAATTCGAATCGCTGAATATTTCAGTATTCGTCACCAATGTTGGCTCTCTCTCTGTCTATTATAAGATTATAATATCAATATTGACAGAGTGCTGGTTGCACAGATTGAAAGAAGAAAAATGTGATATCATGTTTGATAAAGATCTAGTGCTGAAAGAATGAATTGTATAGGGGATAATCGCGATGTACATTTTCAAATTTCTTGTGATATTTACCCGGTCGTGCATTTCGAGTGAAAGTAGTGCATTTCAGACCCATATTTTTATTTCAATTATGCCATTAAAAGGAATTAAGCGATATCAAATTCCTTTTAATGGACCCGGAAAGTGGGCGAATATTGAGGTTTTGTTATTCAGTTTATTGCTTCAACGAGACGTTTACGAGTCTAGAAGGTTTTTAACAAGCGTTTTGGAAACTAAAAGTGTGATTATAAGTCAAAGAAAAGTAAAACGAGATTTTATCTTCGTTTCACCTGCACTTAAGAACAAAACAGAGTGAGGAATATTTTACAATATGCAAGGGACGAATATGCCCTAGATTAATTTTGTGCCCTCACATCTTAAAATAGTAGATTGTTGAGGAGGTTTAAAGTGTGATCGGTTAGTAATTGACATGATATGATTTTAGTATGAATTAATTTATCAAATCAAAATATTGCTTTCAGGTGATCAACGCCATGTATCTGGGTAATAAAGGGAAGATGAATATCATACCAATATGTTGGTTCATTGCTATAGTAACGGTATTTGATGAATTTATAAACATTCATTAATACAAAACAGGAATACAAACATTTTGGCTGCACACTGTCCTGCATCATAAAAGCGTTACTTCAAAATTTCTTAATTGCTTAAACAAAGGATTTTGACTTGGTTTACTTGTTTTTACTTGGTTTCCTCCGTTTTCGTTCTCTCCTTCAAAGGAAAAACAAGAAAGAAAAAAAATCAAACGATGCAGTATATACCAGAACTAGTTGAATGTTATAATAAAAAAATATGAAATAGAATATCACGAAGGAAAACAGGCAAGTAATTTGAATTAAGCTACCGGTATGTTAATATAGACCAGGTTTTACATTGCACAATGTTTCCTTCTCAATTACCCCAAGATTGAATTTTAAAGTGGATAAACTAAATTTAACCGGAGGGGTAATGAGCTGAGGGTTTTGAGATAAATCGCTTCGGCAATCTTTCGATTTCCGATGTCATTCGCGAATTATGACGAGAACAGAGAACATCCTTCCACCACTGTTGGTAGAAGTAGATGCTCTTTTAGCGCTCAGGGCGATGAAAATGAGTATGAACGATCAATGAATCTGGCTGATCCCATTTCGGAGGAAAATCATAATTCACCGCGTAAGCAACTGTGAAAGGGTGAACGAACGCAGGGTCCACAGAAACAATTTCACTCTTTTCAATATGCCTCTCTCCCCGTCTCTCCCCTTCTCTCTTTGTATGTCTGTCTGCCTCCGTCTGTCTGTCCCTCTCCCTCCGTACCTCAATCCCCCTCTCTCTTCATCTCTCTCTCTCTTTCTCTCTTCATCTCTCTCTCTCTCTCTCTCTTCATCTCTCTCTCTCTTTCTCTTTCTCTCTCCCTCTCTCTCTCCCTCCATCTTTCTCTCTCCCCCTCTCTATCTCCGTAATCATGTGTGTCTGTCTGTCTGTCCCTCTCAGTCCGTCTCCTTTCGTACCTCAATCCGCCCTCTCATCTTCATCTCTCTCTCTTTCTCTTTCTCTCTCCCTCTCTCTCCCCCTCTCTCTCTTTTCCCTCTCTCTCCCTCCTCCATCTTTCTCTCTCCCCTCTCTATCTCCGTAATCATGTGTGTCTGTCTGTCTGTCTCCCTGCTCTGTCCGTCTCCTTCCGTAGCTCAATCCCCTCTCTTCATGCTCTCTTCTCTCTTCTCTCTTCATCTCTCTCTCTCTCTTTCTCTTTCTATCTGCTCTCTCCCCCTCTCTCTCCCTCTCTCTCTCTTTCCTCTCCTCTCTCGTCTCTCTCCCTCCTCATCTCTCTTCTCTCTCCCCTCTCTATCTCCGTAATCATGGTGTGTCTTGTCTGTCTGTCCCTCTCTGTCCGTCTCCTTCGCGTACCTCAATCCCCCTCTCTCTCTATCTCTCTCTCTCTCTCTTTCTCTCTCTCTCTTTCAATCTCTCTCTCCCCTTTCCTCCATCTCTCTCTCTCCCCCTCTCTATCTCCGTAATCATGTGTGTCTATCTATAAAAATAGGTGTCTGTTTCTGTCTGTCTCGTATATATACACACCCTTTCTCTTTCTGTCCCCTATGTCTCTCGTAATCTTCCTCCCTGACTCCCATGCTTATGTAGCCGTCTCTGTCGCTTTGCTCTCACCCCTTTTTTAAGATTGCCGTTTTCCTTCTCTCTACATTTGCACTTCTTACTTTGTATGAAATAATTTGATCGTAAAAGGGAAATGTTTATGTTTCGGTATTCTAATTTAAAAATGAATATATACAATTATTGATAAGATGAAAGTTATTGCGATACTTTTGTAAACAAGGAAAGTAACTTAAAAAAGAAATAATTTTGTTCATTGCTTGAACGGTATGCTCTCGGCAGACTGTTTATCCCCGATTTGATAACTTTCGACTATGACGGATGCATGTAGCTATGACAACGAGATTGTGATTGTGACGAATCGTCTAGGCCATGGTCACGTGATGTAGTCCGGGATGAGTTGTATAATGGGATTTGAGGAATGGAGAACGGCAAAATTCAATTTATTACTATCCAAAGTATAAGTAGTGGTCATTAAACCGAAAAAAGTGTCGTTCTTTCCCGCGCTACGAAAAAAATAAAAATAAAAATAAGAGTGAAAATGACCCAATTTAATGTCCATTCGGGAAATTCATCGTTAAGGTTCAGTTATCAACAATGTCGAAATTCTTTGATCCTTTTTAGATTAATCATCATATTGATCCAGAAATCGAGTTTATCAGAACCTTTGACTCGGAATTTTTGGTCCATAGGGGCTGCAAATTTTCCGGATTAAAGCACTTTGACCTGGAATCTGGGTCCATCGGGGACACACACTTTTCCTGACAATCTAACCCGGAGAGAAGAGTCACTTTTATTGACCCGGAAACGAGTTACTTGGAACCTCTGACCTGGAACCTGGTGCACCGGGGCCATTCATATATCCCGGATACATTCAATTGGTGACAAGTCCAAGGGCAAAGGGTAACATTTAGACATAAGAACAACACATTTAAGCCTTTTTTTGCCGATAGATCCATATTGCTTCATTATTGAAGTGACTGGAACTTGATTGTTTCATGTATATTGGCCCGAATTCACAAAGGAGGATTTCGCAAAACCCACGGATCCGTGGATCCGTAGGTTTTGGAATCGACGGCTCCACGGATCCACCAGTTTATGATTCATTAACAGTTGACCCAAATTATGACGTTTTATGACGATGTGGATCTGTGGATTCAGTCGAGTTCACCTTTGTGAATACCATTTTGAAAATCCTAGGTCCGACCCTAGGTTAAACCCAAGGTTGAAACCATGGATTTTGCAGAATCCACCTTTGTGAATTCGGGCCAATGAGTTCGAACGATTTATGCAAAAGACGCCAACGATTTCAAGCCGAAAATTTTTTCAGAGTTTACGATGGCGTCTCAAAAACATACTGTTATAACAAAAATCTGAAATCCGTTTTGTCTGAAACTAGATAAATTTTGGGGGAAAATGCATGCTTCAGGTTCTTTAATCATTGCGAAGCACGAATGCAGTACATAACATGAATCTAATTTGGGATTTTGAATTTGTATCAGCACGAATACTTTCACATTTCATATTAGTTATAAATATATTATGAGACATGTCGAGTTTTGTGTGCGTCGTTGAGGATCCACAGGATTGGGGTTAAATCCTTTTTAAAAAAAAGGGCAGCATCATGAAGTCACGCAAGATACAGGATACAAGCTAGTTTATTAAGTCCAAATCATGGAATTTGTCTGCTACCGGCTTACATAATGTGTACCTTGCGTGAATAAGGTCACTATTTAAGAAAATGATACAAACAAAAACACTGTAAATCTAGTGTTGTAGGAGTTAGGTTTCGCCATCCAATAAAGTTGAAATGCACACCTTACATTCACCCACTTGAGAAATATACACATTCTTATTATTACTAACAAAATCGTTTTGATAAAACAAATCATCAGTTCTATTAAATAAAAGAATCGACTTTTAAATTCGACATTAATAGCCATAGGTTAGTATGTTTGTGATAAAACGCCCATTTGATTATAAAAACTTTCTTAATGCTTTTAACACATAAGTTCATTAATAAAACATTTAAACAAAACAATTTATGAATCTATGAAGTATCGAATTGCTCTTTTGAATGGAACGTGGACAGAAAATTTGCTTTCTAGCATCGTGTTGCATTTAATCGGGTTTTCATGGCACAATCCTGACGTAGGCTTGGTAATTCCAATGCAGTATCACATTTCTTCAGAATTGAATTGTAAATCCACTTTTTGGCAAGTTTAGTTTAAACATGGACGTCTAACGCCTTGAGACAACGAGAAGATAATTAAGGTAAGTCTGATAAGACGCCCCAACGTAACAAAAACACACTCTAAAGTTCTTGGTGCGTGTTAGATCATGAGAAACGTCAATTATTCGCATATTTAGAGCAATTATATATGGAGGACATCGTTTTCAGCATTAATTCGGATCATTTATTTTCAGGAAAATGTTAAAGCGAACAAACGTTACCAGGATCTTTTTATTCTCACTTAAATCTTTTAAATCAAAACAAAAAAGTAATCCCCCAACTTTTTTTTTCCTAGGAAGGGGGGGGGCGGCTGTTTTCTAATTAAATTTAGTTTTCAAGCATCTTATGAAGGTGAGACCAACATTTCATATAATTTATGTTTCACATGACCTAAGAATTGATGTTATAGTTTTCATTAAATTAATTCAATCATTGGGGATACAGTATTTTTTTTTTCTTTAAAGATTCCGTTTCTATATTTACTTTACTCACTCCCAAAAGTCATTGAAAAATGACATTTCTATAGCTATTGGGATAAACATAAATAAAATTATTTATTGCCTGGAAACAGGGATATTTGACATTCAGTAGTGCAGGGAGATTACTGCACCCATCTACAGGTAGATCAACATAAACTAATATTATGAGTTACAGATATTTGCAGTTATTTCAGCATACATAATGAAAATGAGTCATTTATGTCGTTTGGATAATGAAGAAAAACGAGAAACGAATTGAAAGAGAGCAATTCACAAACTTGTACTGCAATGATAAGCAGTTCATGGTGCATGCGAGTAAAATTTTGCATGATAGTCAATAAATTACTTTCTTTTTCTTTCTTCTTAAAAAAGAAACGTTCAATTTTTGTTAGGCCTCGAAATATCCAAAAAGAAAAATTGTATGGTTTGACTTTGACTTAATACATTTTTGGCTGCTTTTCACTTGTGCTTCGATCGTTATATAAGTTTTTTTTTTAGAGGAAATCTGGCTTTATACATTTAGATATTAGTATAATTCAAGTAAAAATGATATGTGAAATATTATTTTAACATTGTACCTACATTAAAACGGCAAAATAGATTTGCGTCTGCAAAAAGAGAAGACAGACGGAGAAAGAACACGCCAAAAAAATAATAAATAAATAAATAAATAAAAAATAAAGAAAGATATGAATAAATAAAAAAAAGAACAAGGAGAAAAGGAGGAGGAGAAAGAGCGAGATTTAAAAAAGAAGAAGAAGAAAAGTAATGGATCGAAAAGGAAGAACACCTTAAGCAACATATGTAGGGAGGCAAAAACAGAGTAAAACTGGGGAAAATGACGCTCAATGAACATTTATACAAAACGAGACTGTGAAAAGTAGAAATGTAATAAAAGTTTGTCGGTAAATCACTCTCGAGGAGTCTGCCATATATAATTGAATTGACATTTCAAATTATTGGATGTACATTCGAAATAGTTCATAAAGGCACAGCACTTTCAGATAGAATTATTTTTGACAGACCGTTCAAACAGCAGACCAATAATCGTCCAATTTGAAGATTATTAACTGATTATTGTCTATACATTAAAATTTATCTTGTTATCATGTTAGCAAAAATGAAAATATATTTCTTGAACTTAATGTGTTATTTGTTAATCTTTTTTTTTTTTTTATATATCTTATGCTTTTTTTTATCTTAAAAAATCCAGGGGCCTGGTGCATCCCCCCCCCAAAAAAACGTGATTACAATCGTGAATTAGGGGCCTTAGGCCCTCACCAACTAAAAAAAAAAAAGAAGCAAAAAACCCACGAACAAACAAACAAACAAACAAACAGAGCAATTTTCGGGGTGTGACGTTGATTTTTTTTTTCTTACTCGGCAGGCGTATCCTGAAATTTTGGGGTTGTACACAAATCTGAAATTCCTATTTTGCCCCCAATCCCGTGAAATCCTAGATCCGCGTCTGCTAGAAACATTGGAAACGATACGACCTTTAAACATAATTTCAACGTTACACCCCCCCCCTTCTTAGTCGACAAGGCTTGACGATGATTCTGTTATCATCGGGATCGTTTACATCCGCACGCGATTTGAAATTGGCCATTTAAAATGAGAAAGTTAGAGCGCGTAAATCAATATCATTCATTTTCGCTGCTCCTCTATTCCAATCCCAGGGCGTGCCTTAAAACGAGGCGAGGAAAAGCATCACCCTTAGTACATGTTTACCCTCTCAAGTAGCCTGAGCTGGCCGAGGTGATTGACAGCCGATGAGCCACTATTTGTACACCTGCTGAGATATTTAAGAAAAAAGATGACATCGGGGAAACCATATCTTTAAGAATCGGCAGAATATTGAGACCCAAAGCTTTGATTTGTTTTCTCTGGATTCGATTGGTGGTACCTGAAGGATTTAGGCATGTTTTTCCACCGCTTCTTTTACCCGACACATATAACAGGGAATGTATATCGTAATAAGATCAGGTATTGCCCCCGAATATCTTTTTCATTTACAAATGTATAAAAAAAAAAAAAAGGTTACAAACATTCCGAAACAAATCAATAGCAATCACTTTGAGTTCTCAATACCAATACTCTTATAATCAGATAACTCGTACCTACGCTTAAAAATGAGAGCAAAAGACAACAGGTGAAATGAGGACACTATTTGAATATTTGTAATTGTACAGTCCCTTCTGAGAGTTACGATATCTCTCTATCAATCACATTTTTTCTTTCTTCAGTAACACAACTGGACTTAAATACGAAGCAAAAAACAATGCTTCTGCTTACAACCCCACCGACATGACTGAAATGTATACAGAAGCACTAAAATGGCCCTAAATTTCAAGTATCAAATGGAAATAAATATTTAATTATAATATATCATAAACAACGACGCGAAGTTAACATCTACCCTAGATTTCATCTTTACTAATTGATATGGTTTTTTGGGTAGCAGTTTACTTTCAAATATGATATTGTGCAGTACGACATGACTTCAAGCCGATACTTTGTTGGTTTTTATAACGGACTTCGAACAACTTCCTCATAAATGAAGATTCTTGTCAATAATCGCTTCGTGTAAAGTACCTCTGACGTCATTATTCACGTGACCCGTTGGTTGTTGACAGCTTGTCGCGGTTGTTCAACGGATTCAATCACATTTGTTCCGGTGACGATTGCTCCGTTACATATTCCAAACACTATTCGAATGACCAGTTCATCCCTGGACTTAACAATATACCCTATCCTAAAACCTAACATAACACACTATTGCAACACTAACCCGACATCTTAAGCGAAATAAATCCAGGATCAATGGTCACTGGAGAGAGTGTCGTGTCACCGCCCTCGATTATCTCATCTCTTTGACTCGAGCTCTCCTTACCATGTGGCTTATCATTTTATTACACAGTTTTTTCTCTCTTTGTTTATTGAATTTAGCAGTTTCCTTTCTTTCTTCGATTACTTCATCATGTTCATCGCATATCCATATCTAAGTCTTATTTTGTCGCCCTTTTTGAATGTGTCTTTTCGAAACTGCTCCGGAAGGCTCATTTATGACTAACTTTGTCTTTTTAAAATGTACATCGGAAGTGTCTTATCGGATGCTTTTCTACTGTTCGGTTAATAATTCCTCCTGTAAGACTGGCATTGTCAGATAACCGGTCCTATATACGATCATTATGGTTATTGTGAGTATCCTCCAAGAGAAGGGGGGGGGGGGGGTCACCCTATCTTTTATTCTTTTCTTCACATATCACTTTTCTCTCTCCCTCCCTCTATTCACAATAGTGACTTGTCACATTATTATAGCCTCAGTTAGCATGAGTTACCCATCACTTTCTTGATGTATACTTTTTGCGGGTGATCCCACCTAACTGGCCGTGTCTACCGGGACAGGTCGGCGACTAAGCCATGGGAAGTCACGCTCTTCCTGTCCCATATGATACTCTATCCAGGTCTTTTATACACAGACACGCACGCTCTGTGGTGCGCCATGACCGCCCAGTTGTGCATTCACATCGAAAGTCTGATAATATATATGTGGGAATTTTAGTAAGTAACTCCATGATTCGGTTATTAATGCGGTGGTCACAACAGGTCGTACGTGCATCGTCTTCGGCTGATTCCGTAGACAAATTCTGCCTCACACGTACATTTTTTTTCCCTCGCGACACGAACGGAGCAGGTACGGCACGCTGGAGGTTTTGGCAATAACTTTCCTACTGAAGGTATAAGACTCACAGAAATTGGAGTAATGCGGCGGTCACAACTCGCCGTACCATCGACGTGCAACTCCCTACGACGGATTCCGTAGAAAATTCGTACAGCGTTTGCACGATTTTTCAGACACGCACGTCGATGGTACAACTCTTAGAAGATTATTCGACATGTCCAATAAATTGCGATTGGATTCTACGATCGACTGCATTGCACGATGCAGGCACATCGCACGCACCTCCAACGTGCATGCATGGCAAGTGCTTGAATGTCAATCGCGCGATTCTGGTGGGGGTTTGATGTTAAAATTAACGCACGTTTGATGCACAATCATTGCACAGGCAATGTGCAGTGGACGTACGAAGTGGG
>CALNVZ010002974.1:28605533-28646013 GCA_940671915.1 Paracentrotus lividus | reverse complement strand
CTTTCTAGATGGAAGATAAAAATGCTTAAATTGGGAATTGTTGTATTATGAAGAAATATTAACTTTTGTTTTATATGTTATTTGGGTTTTAATTTCTCGGTCCGGTCTGGGACTTTAAGTTTAATATCACTTAATAGAATATGAGTTACCTCTCCAAATGAAATAAAAAACAAGTTCTCTGAAGCAATACAGTTTGATTATGAGGCTCTAAAATTTGGGTCTACTTTTTTTTTCTGGGACGCACTGTACAAATACCCTTTTTCGTCAGTAGTATGCCGACAAACGATATTCGCGCAACGTTACGCGCACGGAAGAACTAACCAAAAATAACATAAATATTAATTACTAACCAATATATTGTTTCCATTCAAGGTATCAAAATCTTCATCCGAGAGGGAGGATCCACTTTGCAGAAAGCACGGGTCAGCTGCCAGGGTCAGCAGGGCAAAGGTCAAGACGATTAAAATGACCCTAACTATCGTGACGGTATACGTGGCTTGTTGGACTCCATTCAGCTTAGCACAGCTCTGGAACGTATGGCACCCATCCAGCGCTCCCTTTCATGGTAATTAATTAGCTTAAAATAAACACATATTATATGGTTAGTATCATTATTATAACAACTACCCTGTGAACAGTCACTCCATTTTATTTCAAAAGGGCATTTGATATCTTGTATTGCGTTCAAACTACAGTGATATTTGTTCTTCATATTTTTCTGTACGTACAGGTGATGCATTTACGATCATCATGCTGCTGGCTAATCTGAACAGCTGTACCAACCCATTGATATACCTGGCATTCAGCGGCAACGTCAAACGTGAAACCCTTCAGACGTTTGGCTGCTTCAAGTTCCTTCAGGCTACCTCAGGCCGATTCAGCAAGTCAAAGTATGCTACCGACCGGACGCACATTGACGACAACAGTCGCTACGCGTCAAGCACGTCTCATGTTGGATCGAAAACTCTCTATTCAAGTTTGGACGCAAGCGGGCGCGAAGGTCCAATCGCTGGCTACGCATGCAATTTCGGTTCGTCCGCTGCGCATACACGAGATATCTAAAAATGAGATGCTGCAATGGCCATTGGTGAAGGTGATTGAACTATTCTGATTGGCCAGGACCATTGGACTTACAGGGGTATTACGTATTCATCTATAACGAGGCTAAACTGTACTCCAATTTATATTACACATCAAAATCAGAATTGAAAGTTTGTTTGCTTGCTTTATTCTTAATACAGCAGTATCGGCAATCGAACGTGCCAAATTTGTCCACCAAAACTTATTATAATACTATAAAAATATCAATTTGAAGTCAAGCATCCCATCGGTGACACTCGAAAGGTAAACAACATTTCTTCTGAAACACCCATATACCATTTGGACAACATCAAAAAAAAATATAAAGATAGCGGTGGAAGGCTAAACAGTATATCAAGGAATCTTTCTGGACGCTAAGTAGTCCTGAAAATAAACTGTATAGTTTATAAGCACAACCCCATTTTGTCAAAGAATGCACAATGCAGAGTCTGAAATAATAATAAGAGACTAGATTGGCTGTGGTTTGTAGGCCACTTACTAACAGTGCACACAAAAAATGAGAACTTGCATATATGAGTGATCACACTCAATATCCAAATATTTTTGACAATATAGTGACACCATCCATGAGTGCTTTCACTCAATAAAGCTACTTTGAAACGCACCTAATCGAGTATTTTAAAATTTGACAATATAGTGACACATCAAAATGAGTTTATTTAATTAACTCCATTTTATTGAAGTAACATAACTTAATTGTTTGAGTACATTGCACAAACTAATCTAGTGAGTAACGTTTACATACTCAGAGAGTTAGTAAGTAAAGGTTTAAAACTCATCAACAGTGCGTGTGATGAGTTTGTGCAACCTTTACTTATAGTACAGTCATTCTAGGACAAAAAAGGGGTCAACCTCACACTAATTGCAACAGAAATCTGAAACATGTATCTTGATCAGTAAAGTCTCCTCTACAACATATCAAAAGTCCTAAGGATTTCGAGTGGTGGAAAGGGGTCAAAAGGTCAAAGGTCATTAAAGGTCATTTTGGCCTAAAATCATGTAAAAATGATGTAATGTTTATGTTTATTTCAATTATAAATAGAAAATTAGCAAAGGCATCCTTATCAAAACTTGGGTCAATTATGTTAAGAAATAAATGGACAGGTTTTGGTAGTAACCATTTGAAGGTCAAAGTCAGAGGTCAATAAACGTCAAAAACCTGGGAAATGCCACAAAATTTCTTTGTCCTAGCTATAACTTGAGCCCTCTACAGGTATGTCACCAAACTTGGTTCAATGTTGTTAGGTGAATGAACCTGTAAGGTTTGGTGATAAATATTTGAAGGTCAAAGTCAGAGGTAATAAAATTCCAAAATCCTGTGTAAATCTTTTGAAAGTTCCTTGGGCTTTAACTATAACTGAGATCGACTAAAATAATGTCAACAAACCAAGTGCAATCTGATGTTGAAATGAACTTTGAAGGCTTTGATGACCGGTATTTATTTAAAGGTCAAAGGTCAGATGTCAATAAATTTTGGGTCAATTATCATGCAAATGAACTTGTAAGATTTTGGGTACATAACTGGGGGAATTTCAACCAAACTTTGATCTATCATATTTATAAAGGTAACTAAATAATGTTTTTTGTGACTTCCATGAAGTCAAAGGTCAGGGGTCACCAAATGAATGTCTAATTCCTGTAAAAAAAGAAAAGATGAGAAACTACTTTATGTTTTGGCAATGACTGAATAGTTTTCTGAATGTATGTCAAAACAAACTTGAAGCAATTCTGTATGAATGTAAGAAGATGAAATACAAAGTTTAATGAAAACTATGCAAGGGCAATGGTCATTAAAATGTCATTTTAGCTTAAATCTGTCCAAAACATGAAAGGGGACTACTGATGGAGATGACCAATGACGCTGCGGATGGTAAACTCTTTCAAAGTCGAAGGACACATATGTATGACAGTAAACTATTTTTTCAGTATAATGAAATCCCTTGTCTTCACAATTACTTCGCAAGCACTTGATAATTAGGAAGGTTATTGCGGTTCATGGCACTTGATTATTGCCAACGTAACTAGTATGTTTTCAGAATTTAAAGTCAATTAATGAGCGAAAGACAATTTACTCATGAGATGACGAGAAGTTTGTTTCATTAATGTTATCAAAAGTTCGGTTGATTATGTAATAAAGAGGGACTAATGATATAATGATCTTTTGGGCAGCTACCTATGTAAATAATGAAAAACATGTACATGTGCATGTACATAGTTTTGTTCCATGATAAAGTTAAGAAGCACTGATAAATGACTTTCAACCTAGCCTTGTTGAATAGTCCATGATTTTGATGGTACGTGTAACACTGCAAATATCCGATAGGTCACCAAAAGTATATGTAAAAATGATAAAATATCATGCTAACCGCAAAAAGCGCAGTTATAGATCCAGGATTTGAAAATAGAGGGGTGCCTGACCCCATGAGTAGTGAGCCGCCAAGTTTTCCCAATTTTAACATGTACAGTCAATTAGTATAAGTATTATAGAGGGGCGTGCCCCTGTGCCCTGCCTGGATCCGCCACTGAAGCATGAGAAGTATTTGAAGGGATTCAAAAGTATTGCCAGATTGATTTTTTACCAACACATTTGTAGGAACTACATTAATCTGATCATGTTCTGGTAACAAATGTTTTAAGATCATTTTGAATACTAGCAGTCAGGATTTAATTGTGTTGGATCTCATTGTGGCTATTAGTTTATTTTGGTAGTCTATTCCGTGTAACATAAAGAGATAAGAATCATTGAGTGTAACTCTTAGTACACATTATGTTTTATGTTTATGATGTTACAGGGCTTAGAATTAAATTGAGATAGCATTTCCTCATAAAAGCTTCCAATTTTGGTCGAGCATTTTCATTTTCACAATGGTACGGTTAAGTCCTCCAACATTTCTCTTCCATGACAATAAACCTTTACTGTGATGCTAGATACATTTGCCTTCAACATACATCTACATGTAGATCTGTGGCCCGAAATGCCACCTTGCCCCTGCTTATTCTTTTTTTTGTCAACAAAAATTGTGAGGTGAAGGCTCTGCTAATCATCAATACACTGATCAAGGAAAAGGAATGATAATTCTTGAGGAGATGGTATGCTTTTACAGACATAATCCCTTTACAGACTTTTGGAGGGGAAGTTAGCAATTACCCCTCTACCAGTGGTATTATTTTTCATTATATTATACGGGACCCTATTATGAAATTGCTCCAAAATATTTGAAAACTACCCCTAATTAAAAAACAGTTTTGGGGAAATGCGAAGAGACCATTATTTCAATGATTTCCAAAATTTTCCCCTGAACTGGGACCAATACAAGTCATGTGCACCCTTTTCCCGAGAAATCACAGGAACCGACCGCCTGAGAGGGTGGGCGCTTTCTCTTTGAGACAGGAGCCCCTTACTAATGGATTTCAACCTAAAACTTTTTAGTTGTTGAAATGACTGTAAGACATTGCCAGAGATAAGATATGATATTTCTATGGATGTTTTATTTCTTGGCAAGGATGCACTATAATGAGCCAGCTATTGTGCCTAATTTAAAGCATTTTCATTAAGATCTTCTCATGATATGTGGTGGTTCCATTAACTTAAAAATATTTATCTACAACATTAACGATTGACTTTATCTTGGTCGCTACCAAAGATTTCTACACCATTAATCCAAGTGTGTTGCAATTACCTACATGTAGTTGTTCTAAAGTCTAAAGTTATCGCTAAAAAGGTAACAAAAGTAATATCTTAATAATTTGTGGGGATATTGCCCTTTGATCTAAACATGCTAAGGTCATAAATTTACCTATCAATATACATAACTAAAACAAGTTTGGTTCACACTCCTCAAGTGGATCTCAAGTTAGGGTTATAGGTACAACGTTCTTGTTATAAAAAATTTACTTATCTCTACCTTTGACCTTCAAAATATAGTTGTCACTACGCAAAGTTCCATTTGTCTCTCAATATACACAATGCAATGAACCTAAATTTTTTCATCACATTTACAGGATTTTTGACATCTACTGACCTCTGACCTGTAATGGACTGTCACCTCATGTGCTCCTATATGTTAATTTGCCTCAGTATCAATATAATTTAACTCCCAAGTTTAGTCAGCATTCTCAGTAAAACAAAACACATTTCTCATCTTTCACAGGTTTCTTGACATCTACTGACCTCTGATCTTTGCTTAATATGGTTTGTCACCAAAACCATATAATTCATGCTAAGTATCAATAGAGGCTAAAGTTTGGGTGACAGTTCTCTATAGTAAGATCTCGGAGCTGGCCATAGGATAAAAGAAATTTCTCATCATTTTCACAGGATTTTGGATATCCATTGACCTCTGACCTTTAACCTTCAAAATATTTTACTAACAAAATTAAACTAAGTTTGGTTTACATGTACATACATGTACCTGTGCTGGGTTTAAGTTATGCCTAGGATAACGGCAATTTCTTTTCATTTTCACACGTTTTTAGACTTTATTGACCTCTGACCTTGACTTCATATGGTTACTACCAAAACCTGCTCATCTTATTTGCATATTTTATAACCATAATTGACCACAGTTCTGTTAAGTATGCTTTACTAATTTTCAAGTTATAAGTGAAAACAAACATGAGATTACATTATTTCGACATGATTTTAGGCCAAGGTGACCTTTATTGACCTTTGACCTTTTGCCCTTTACACCACTCGAATCTTTAGGACTTTTGATATGTTGTAGAGGAGATTTAACTGATTAAGATAAGTTTCATATTTTGTGAGGTTGACCATATTGACTGTATATTATATAGTTGTATGTTAAGTTATGCCTAGGATAACGGCAATTTCTTTTCATTTTCACACGTTTTAGACATTTATTGACCTCTGACCTTTGACCTTCATATGGTTACTACCAAAACTGCTCATCTTATTTGCATATTGTTATACATAATTGACCACAGTTCTGTTAAGTATGCTTTACTAAATTTCAAGTTATAAGTGAAACAACATGACATTACATCATTTTTACATGATATAAGGCCAAAAATGACCTTTATTGACCTTTGACCTTTTGACCCCTTTCCACACTCGAAATCCTTAGGACTTTTGATATGTTGTAGAGGAGATTTTACTGATCAAGATACATGTTTCAGATTTCTGTTGCAATTAGTGTGAGGTTGAACCATATATTGACTGTACTATTACTGACTCTCTGAGTATGTAAAGCGTTACTCACTAGGTGAGTCCTATTCCTTTTTGTTTGTTTGTTTGCCTGTTTTTATAATGATATTTGGAATGTTCCGATGATATACACACCAGTGCATCAATTATCTCAAACCAATACACTGCATTACTCACTTCAGTGCATCAATTCACACAAACCAATACATTGCATTGATCAATGCATCAAATTACTCAACTGTGTACATGACTGACAAAGTAGGGAAATCCATGCATGTTAATCTAGTTGTTAGTGTTATCAGACGATGTATATCATCGGAACATTCGAAATATCATTATACCAGGCAACAAACAAACAAAAAGGAATAGGACTCACCCAAAGACAATAATAAGAGCATGCAGGCTCTCCGCTATCCGTTCCGCTCACAGAGTACGTGTAACGCTATGGTTCCGCTATACATGTACGTACGTATGCGTAGAACATTACCTCGTGTGCAGTCTCGATGTCTGTACTCGTGATCCGAGTAGGCGTACCGGGCGCAACATGCATGTAAAAGTACCGCATAGCCAGTAAAATTACTCTCAAAGACTTTCACGAGACTTGAGACGTACGAAGACGTGTCGTAGTTTACTCATCTAGTGAATTACAGGCTATATAGAATTTCTCAGCAATTCTCACTTTACTCGATTGTTAGTGTTTTCACCCGATCATCTACCAAGCCGTACCAAGTTGAAGAGAAACTCACTTGCACAATTGTTTTACGTAATTGAACATGTAAAGTTACTAAGGGATACTCAAGAAAAAAATTTATTGAGTATATATACCCAATAATTTTTTTTTTCTTGAGTATCCCTTAGTAACTTTACATGTTCTGGAAGAGCGGGTGTGTACTTTTAACAGAAACACAGATTCTGAAGTAAAAATACGTGATATACGAATAAAAGCACTCGCCTCCAAGAGTAGCAAACGGGTTTTACTCATGGAAACTAGTTCTTATTTTTTGTGTGTGGGTCGCAAACATACGATATTTTTGTTAAAGTGTAAAATTGGAGTATCCGCTTTCAGACTATACACTCGACGATTCGATAAGGGCGTTCCGAGTCCCAATGAAAGGACAATGAGAACATGTTCATTGTAATGTTGAGGCTGAGTAGGTCCTGTTAAAGACCACTCATATCCTCCAGAAAGATTTCTTGATGAAGAGTTAAAACCTTCTACTGCTATATCAGTGAAACCTATAAATGATATTATGCTTGATTAAGGTCAAGAATATGTTTGTTTTAATTCTCATTAGTTGATAAAAAATAAATAAATATCATTTTACCACTATTTCGGATAATTATGGCTAAAATTTTGACTTTATAATTTAGAGAAGTTTGGCAATTGGTTTTTGCAATAATTTGTATTCTAATTTTATTTCTTTTTATCAAGTATATCATTATGTGGAATGTAGTCGCTTTTTGACTCAGCTGGAAGTTTTTCATTATTTTTTTATAGAGGCAAATATATAAGTTAACTTTTAAATATTTTTAAAATTAATGCGTAATGTTTTGTACAGTAAACGCAATTTCATTAAAACGTACAGCAATCGTGACATTTATTAAGACGCGGACGAGATGACGACACTAAACAGGGCTGCTATAAGAAACGAACTGACAAACAAACAAAAGAAACTAAAATAAAACACAACAAACAAACAACAAGAACACGAGACTAATGATAAACGTTGCACTTACTTCGGACGATCATGACATCCCCTGACAAACAAAATTACAGATTCTTCACTTATACTTTTGAAGATTTTTTGCATTAACGAACGCACGATGAGAAGACAAGCAAGGTTTAATAACGGGACGTCTCGTTTTGGGTGATTTCATGCTGTGTCGTACGGGACACTTTAATAATATCTTTCTTCTTTTTGACATGACAATAAAAGGATATTTGCTTGATTGATGGTGATCCTCAAAGAGTACCAGAAGGGGCACAAGAACCAAGACTTAACTTGACTCGATTTCAACTCCTTCACAATCAAAATGAAAAATATTACCGTGTCGTAAGGGACACAAAACTAAAAGAAAAGCAAAGAGATAAAAACAACAAAAGCATGAAAAGCGTGGAATCGCTCTTTTGTATTTTGTTTTCTGAAAGAAACTTAAAGTTACTGAATATACGCACTTGTGCATGATGAAGTGCATTTGGGCATTCCAAAATTCATTTTGTCAGGAGGAGAAAAATAAAAATCAAAACATTGTAGTGTCTTGAAAGGCGACGACCCCCTCTTCATCAAAGAGAACAAATTGGCGAAGAGCACCCCCCCCCCCTCAAAGGAGAGAGAGAAAAAGAAAAAAAAAAGAAAAAAAAAAAGAAAATCATTTCCTCGCGACACCACTTACTGGGCACAAAATTTGTTTATTTATGATTTATGTATGCTGAAAAAGTGAGGCTTTTTTTTCTGAGAAAAGAAAAAAAGAACCCGACGATACACATTTTGAATCATAATTTGAACACAATGTTTATAAGATGGCGCTATACATTTTACCATGAAGCAGGTAGAGTTAACAACTAATTCAAAAGTTCACCCTTGAGTCCTAGATTTTAAAAATCTTTTGAACCCTTTGGAATTTTACAATTTATTCCATCTGTGATTGACCAAATTAAGAACTAAACTCATGAAATCTATCACTGACGTAATGCGTGCGTTAAAGAGCAAAATGTAAGTGGTCGTGTTTTTTGTGGTTTAAATTAGTTTTGTGCGTTACTTTTTCTTTTACCTATTATAACGTTTCACTTGGTAATATCGGAAAACTATATATATTTATCTATTTATTTTATTTAATATGTATTATTTTGACAGGGTGGCCCCATCAGTAGTCGAATACACTGTTGTAACTGGGGGTCCCTGTATAACAAAACAAATAAAATACAATTATATACATGTGAAAATATAGGAAGACTTATTCCTGATAACATAAAATTTAAACAAACTTGCACTGTAAAAAATTCCCACACACAAAAAAAATGTACAAACACTTAAAATGCTCCATCGTAACAACAGATTAATATTAATAACAGAAATTATTTAAGCAAATAAACTCTTGACATAAGTATATAGAGAGTTATATGCATTTAAGTCTACGGAAACTTAGTTACGTTTATGAAGGTACCGATACAGGACTCACTAGCTGCGATACGGACCAGACAACAGAGCCTTGACATTATACTCTATCCACTCTATCGACCTATTTTTTTTTTTTTTTTTTTTTTTTTTTTTTTTTTTTTTTTTTGCCTCTGTTTTAAATGGTATTTTACGACAGGTACCATTATTTATTTTTTTGTCTTTACTATTGAACTTAAAGCAATTATTACACTTTATATTACAAAATATCATCCATTGAAAATATTACCGCTCCTCCATTAATTCTACAAAATTAAATATATTTTTTTTTCACTATTCATACTTTATTGAGAAACGAACACGGGACGAACAAGTTGTAGACTCAGCGTAAAACTAGACTTTTACAAGTCTTTATATCGTTTATGGAAAGGCTTGATACAATTTGTACTTAGTTTTATTTTGGTATACTCAATATTATAGAATATAATGAAACATGAATAGTGCTTTCATATGGAACATGGTGACTGTATGAATGTAAATATACAATAAAATATTATGTAGATAATAAAATGTATAATGAAAAGTTGAAAAAAAAGGAATATCTTGGAGACATCAAAATGTTTGATTCGAAGCACAAGATTAGTTTGTGTTTCATAGTATTTTATATTTACTAATTTCTTTTTAAGATTGAATTTAGATTTAATGTTCGTTCTTTATTTAATTACATTTGTTGTAATGATATGTATATATTAAGTATATATTTACATTCCAAATTATTATAAGGCAAAATGTTTATGCAGTGTTTGTTTTGCATGAATAATCATAATATAATTTTGCCATTTTATCTCTTTATTGTATGCAAAACGTCATGTTAATTTTGAAGGTGTTCAAATTTGTGCTGTCAAATAAGTAGCTATGTTTATTATGTAAAAGTTATGTAGTTATGTTTGTTTAGAAAACTGCTCTGCTAAAGGATTTGCCCCTGCTGGCTTTTATTCCTTTAATCCCATTTTTTCAAGTTTGTCATAACCGTTATAGTAATCTTGACAAGTTTCCCTTCTGTCTAAATGAATAGCATGTGATATTTCACATAGGGTGCAGCTCGTTGTTCAGAAGGTTCATTTGTACGAAGGTTGGATGTTCCGAAGGTTTGTTTGTCCAGAAATGAAATAAGGTTCATTCGTCCGAAAATGAAACAGGGTTCATTTGTCCGAAAAAGGAAATAGGGTTCATTTCATATTCGGACGAATGAACCTACGGAACAGCAAACCCTATATCATTTTCGGACAGACGAACCCGATTTCAATTTAAAACAAATGAACATTCGGACTAATGCATCAAATGTTTGGACAAATAAACCTTACTTCATTTTCGGACAAACGAAATCCAGGTATAGGAACTGACGTGTTCGGACAGACAAACCTTCGGACGAAGCTGTAGCCATCACATAGGCCTATGATATACTGCACATGATGAAGCCTTTGCCATTTCCAGATCACGTCACAACAACGCGAATAATGTTTAGGGATAGCAATCCCTCCATTAAATGGGGATTTGCAGAAGCGGATCTAGAGGGGGGGTTGGGGGGGGTTGCAACCCCCCCAAAAAAAAAATCAGGGGACCATTTTTTTTTTTTTTTAAATCTTATCTTTTTTTTTAACTTGTAATTTTATTTTATTTTATTTATGTATTTATTTTATTTATCATTATCATCATCATTATTATTATTATTATTTCTTTTTTTTGGGGGGGGAGGAGAGGAGGGTGGGCGAACAAATAGAAAGTACTAGAAAGTGCCTGTTTATTAATTCCATATATCTTTTAAAACCCAATATTTTCGGCTCGCGCTTCGCGCTCGCGGATACTAAATTATAATGCACAAATAACTCAAATTTTGAGCTCAAAATTTTCGGCTCGCGCTTCGCGCTCGCAGATACTTAATAGGGTTTACAATACACAATTATCTAAAAAAAAATTTATTAATACTAGAAAGTGCCCCTTTATTTATTCCATATATCTTTTAAAACCCAATATTTTTGACTCGCGCTTCGCGCTCGCTGATACTAAATCATAATGCACAAATAACTTCAATTTTGAGTTCAAAATTTTCAGCTCGCGCTTCGCGCTCGCAGATACTTAATAGGGTCTACAATACACAATTATCTTTTTAAAAATTAATTAATACAAAAAAGTGCCCCTTTATTTATTCCATATATCTTTTATAACCCAAAATTTTCGGCTCGCGCTTCGGCTCGCTGCCTATCATAATGCACAAAATAACACCAACTCTAAAATTGTTTAAATAATTCCTCGTTTTAGGTCAGTATAGGCCTATAAATCGGGGATTGTCTAAAACTCGCGCTCCGCTCGCAAGATTTTTTTTCATCCCCTCAACCCCCCCCCCCCCTTGGAAAAAACCTAGATCCGCCCCTGGGATTTGTAATTGCCGAGTCTCACCAGTGTAACAGACTCCAAACCTACACTAGTTGCAATTCGTGGCAATGTAATATTTTGTTCAGTTTGGTGTCGGTCCGTGGTCGGTTTCACTGGTGTGAATCGGCTGCAACTTTGTGGAGGCTTGAAGAAATCTGAGTTGTGGGGCCATACATGCTGTGATTGCTTGTAATAATGTGTGAAACCTTGAATAAAAAAATCTTTTCCCATGAAGCGGCATCACGTACTTCCCAACATTTTATTATTTGTTTTCTTAATGTAAGTGACCGTCAATACCATATTATTTTCTCTCCGTTTAAATAACAATATTCTGTCATCAATATCTCGACCGATGATTGTAAAAAATTCAGGCGAATCCTATCCAATCTATATAAAAGAAGTGCAACAATGTGTATAGCATTAGCATGAAGAGTGTTTTTTAGGACATTAACAAAGTTACACCATCCCTTTAATTATAATTATCAGGAAAGTGAAGAATATAGCAACTATCATAATGAGAGTATTCTCTATTGATTATAAACGTAGTAAACGTGTGATAAAATATATATTTTTGTGTTTTTTATACTGCAGTCTAGTGTACAGTTTTTACAGTACTTAAGCGTATGATTATGAAGGCACGGCGAATGCCAATGAGACAATACAATGTAAACAATTCTGGTTGTAATATAAATATATTGTTTGTTATATAATAAGTGTAACGTGTAAATATTACAATTTGTAAATATACTTATATCAAGATGAAGAACTATTTCACGTTTAAGACTGATTTGGAATATGATTTACTGACTAATGTCACCTGCACCAAACTATGTACGAGATTATTTAATACACTGCACAGAGTGATAAGCATTTTTGATGTGTTGTGTCCTCTGTTTAATCATGTTAATTTATGAGAAATTGTGAATGTATTTCCGAAGTTCGGATATTTCACCAAAAATACAATTGACATAAATTGTATTCTAACGTGTAAAAAAGGAAAGGTAATCTAACAGTTTTGTAAACAAGTGTTCTATCAAAAAGTATATGGGTGATAACCATTCAATGTATTGAAAAAAAAAGTTTTTCCGCTGTTACCAATCAACGTGAAAAAGAGAAAATTATATTTAGGCTCATGTCTGCATTCAAACTACATTGATTATGTTAATAATTATTAATCAACGAACCATTTAGACACATAAAACAAGAGCACAGCTTTATTCTATCATTAAACGTATTTTTCTTTTTATATTTCTTCTAAACAATAAATAGCCACTGACATATAATTGAACAAACAACGTTTTTACATCATCATAAACATCTGTGCCATGTAACATAACAAATTACTCTCAATTGCACATTTTGATTGGTTCACAATGATATATTTTGTGCTATGTGTCTATGCAACAAGGATCCTGATTGGTTACTATTTTTTTTTGCAATTTATAGTAACTCGTTATGTTACACGGCACTCATTAGATGAGAACCAAAGGGTCGTTAACTCATACACTTCACATATACTTAATGCCCTTCTAGTTCTCGACAAATTACTGATCAAGAAATAAACACATAATAACATTTTTTTTTTAATTTACACAACAAAATATGGACGGCATCACCATTATCTGATTATAGAGCTGTAAGTTTTACTATAGGATGGTCAACATATACTCAAGTAAACAATTAATTCAAGCAGCTGAATGGCTAGGTCGAAAGTAAAGAAATACCTTAATGCGGTGGTCAGAACTAGTCGTATGTGTATCTTGAATCTCTCTACGATGGATTCCGTAGAAAAAGGTCTACGTGGCACGTACTTTTTTCTCAGGCACACAGGAGTACAGCACGCAGATAAAGTTTTTGCAATTATACCTACATGTATACAGCCATAGAGGGCCTATAAAAACCGTATGAATCGCAGAAATTTTCATACGCGGCACACAACTACGACGCACGCACGTACGTTCCTCGTAGCTTACGATCAGTATTGACCACCGCATTGTATGGGAAGTTAATCGTTAGAACAGAAACACAAGAAGAATATCAGTTGAGATAGAGAGATAGATAAAGTGAGGATGTATGTTGGTGTGGGTGTATGTATGTGTGAAAGAAAGAGAGGGGGAGAGAGAGACGGAGCGAGAAAGAGAGAGAGAGAGAGAGAAGGGTAGAAAAGGAAGAAGAAGAAGAAGAAGAAGAAGAAGAAGAAGAAGAGAAGAAGAAGAAGTTCTCACTACTCTGATTGTCAAGTCCTGTCTATACGTCCTACTCACTGTCTTATCAAGTTCTCATTCTTTGGATTTTCCTATCGTGTAACACGAACCAAGCATTGCATGGCCCAATTGATTCGAACCCTGTTCCCACTACGTCCAGTCAATTTCGTCATTGAATCTTCAGGCTATATTGAATACACGTGACATGTTCGGTGCGTCACCCGTACTATTATATGTTCCGGTGACCCGACATTTGCTCCGGGCTTTATTTCGTCTAAGATGTAGGTCTAGGGTTAAGGTTGTAATAGGGTTTTATGTTGTGTGAAGGGTTAGGTTTAGGGTAGGGTATAGTGTTAAGTCCAGGGTTGAAGTTGGTCGTTCGATTAGTGTATGGAATTTCCACCGGAGCAATTGTCATGTAACCTATAGTTCCAATGGCGTCGATCACATAACGATTATAGGAGGTCAATGTACACTCTAAATACTGAAGTGCTCTTTTTAGCACTTCAGAGGATGAAATCAGCGCTTTTTAAGAGCTTGCATAGTGACGGCACTCAAAGTGCTTTTTCAGCACTTTTACGCGAGCTTAAAAATGGCGTGACTTCAGCAAAAAATGGCTTGACTTCGTTGAGATTCGAATCTGGGTCCACTGCATGAGAAGCGCCGACGAACACGTTAGACCAATTCACATCTCACGATTGCTAGCAGATCATATTGTTTAAATGATGAACGTTCTTCAAATTTTCCATAATCATCTACTATGCTGTCATAACTAAAGTTAGGGAGATCTCCGTTGGTCTATTGGTAACGTCAGCGGTACTCTTCCATGTCTAGGTGGACCCCGGTTCGAATCCCATACCGACATTGAACATTTTGTTGTTGTTGTTGATAAATTATCACTCGGGCAAGTGCTGAAATAGCACTTCAAGTGCAGTCACTAGTCGAGCACCCATAAATAATCAGCACATCAGTTTAGAGTGTAAGGTGTTATTTGTTCTTTACTGGTCAGTTGTTTCTTCAGTGCGTCTTGATCAAAGTCGTCACTGCGTGTAAAGGGTCAGTACAAGTATTTCCAGTACGTCCCTCAATGAGGCACGTCCGACATGTACGAAGAGTTTTCGGGTCATCACGATCATTCTACGTCCACACATGTGTCTGTCGTATTTTTGCAACGGTGAATGAAGTCTGAAACTGTGAGGGCATAGGAAGGACAACATTTTTGAGGACTTCAGATTAAAAAAAAAAAAAAAAAGAGTAGAAAAGGGAAGCGTGGGTAAGGGAGCAACCGTTATTACTGTTTTTCGTTATTACTGTTTGTTATACTGGGCGAACTCGTAATTACATATCAGAACCACATAAAGTGAACCATAGACAAGTTGTAACAACCATGACCGGGTCCTAGTCTAGCAAATGATGCCGAATATTGTGAAGTTGTCAATCGATGGCAATATATTACATTTTTTTTAAAGGGAGTTGGTGTAGCTGTGAGGAACATTTTGTTGTAAATTTTCTTGAAAGTGATTTTAAAGAAGGATGCATTTAAATAAAAGTTGTCATCTATGATTTGCAAACAGATTATCCTTATAATACTGACAAAGATTGTATATACAACACTTAAAACATTGCAACAAAATAACATCCGATTAACATTAACATTGCTGTTGAGATTGCCAAAAGTATATATACACTTGTATATCCATTTCATTATTCAAACCCGTCTTCCGTTGCATAAACAGTAGCTTTTATAATAACTTTGCCATCAATGGTGACTTCCTTGAAATTCTGTCTCTTGACTGTCCTGTTAAGTTACTATGGTCACGTTGGCAGTAACCATTCATGGTCAAATTACAATAATCGCAACCGTTTATGTAACTTCACCTCGGTCTCTTTATTTGTTTTTATCAAAATCCAAAAAAATGCAATCATTATGACTTGAAAATTTAATTTTATCCTGATGTAATGCAGAATGCAGAATAAATCACAGCAATCAATAAATCAATTAAATTCATACTGCATTTCCTGTATTACACATTGATTGATATCATCATCACACAGTAACAAACTTAAAATATTTGTTAATATTTGTTATATACACTTATATTTACATTATATGTAAAGATATATCTACATAAATCTTAAGACAGTTATAATCAATTTTTAATAAAATCCTAGAGGCGCATTTTGATTAATACAACGTGTGCACACCACTTTTTCCTTCAGTTTTACGATAAAATAACACCTTTCGCGATTTGATTAAAGATGTAACCGTCTATCACTTGATAATTATACAAATCAGATTCATAGTATTCTTGTCATTCGTATTTATTACCACCACCGCGACTGCATCTTGTTAAGGATTATTAGGAAAGATATTTGATCCTTTGACACAAGGCCAGTTTGAAAAAATAAAAATAAAATAATAATAATAATAATAATGCACTTGCCATGGCAAGGCAAATTTTCCTTTTGCTTCGCCATGGCATGAATAAGGACTTCCTCCTTGCTTTAATTCTTCATAAACATTATAACACGTCTTTTTTTTTTTTTCATTTTAAATTGATGATATATGAGAGCGACTAATTGAATGATTCCGTGGTTTGAATCGATGTACTTGCATCGAGAGGTAATTGGTCAAAAGTCAGGTCAGTTTTCAAGTTGTCTTCGTGTCTGACATTGATACTAATGACCAAGTCACAAAGTTACTTACCTTTAACTACGTCCACTCCGGAAAAAAAAATATGGCCAAGTGGACAAAGCACAGACGCAGGCATCCGCATCCGTATTTTGAAGTAGCTGTCCGTAACGGAATTTTCAACGAAATACGTCGTAGGGAGTTGCACGTGGCACGTTGCGACTCCCTGCAAAATTTTGGACATTTCAAACATTTGCAGGCCTAGCGCAGTAATTTTGCGTTGCACTACGGATAAGTCACGGACAGTTAGTCTACTTACGACCCAATGGGTGCCTGCGTCTGTGATGCGTCCGTGCTGCGTCAACTAATATGGTGGTCACAACACGTTGTAGATTACGGTTCATGTGCATTCAACCAACGTAGGTTGCTTTGCATGCACGTTGCACGTAGCAGTCGTTGGTCTATATATCCGATTCCTTCGTTTATTTAGTCACGGTATTACCGTTCTGTGTGTCGTACCTGTAACGTACGTGCCTGCAGGTCTTTGCTTATATTGGTCATGGTCAGTGATATCTGTCCGAGTTTTGTTACCTCAAACCAACTGAACCTTATATTAACAGCAAACAAAGTTTCTTCGTAACTTTTTGTAACTTTGGAAAATCGTTGAATGCTTGAATAATTTAATTCAATTATTGCAGTTTCAGTCTTCCAGTCTGGAAGTCAGAACACAACGATACCAATACATGAGATCAATTACAGACATTCCAAAAGGCGTGGTTTAATATAGGTTATCCCGGTCAATTATAAACTCTTTGCAGTCAAATTCGTTTATGTTCATTCAATTTAAACCTCATGGAGCAGAGCTATCGGTCAATTGAATTAACGTTTAGATTTTTAATCGCGATCATATTTCGGACGAAAGTGTTTGTAAGAAATATCAAATTAATCGGAGATAGTTTAAAACTTGACCGGGAAAACCTAAATTTTAGTAGTAGCAATATTTGCGAGTACACATACATGAATAAAAGAAGTTAACTATTCAAGCGGTGCATTCGTGGGTGACACGATGCATTAACACAATAGACCAGCTAATATGATTTACAAGGGGAGACAAATGAGGAAAATAAAATAGGAAGAGAGAGGGAGAGGGGAGGGGGGGGGGGGAGATAGAGAGATAGAGAGAGAGAGAGAGACAAATGATAACAACCGTAAAGTACTCATTAATATACTTTCTCACTTTCTCTCGAACTAACTTTTATAACCTATAACTATAATACCCGTCAATGAATAACTTACCATGCTTATGCAACTACGATAAGTAGACATACAATATCAGAACTATATAATTAGAATTCAAAATAATGCTTAGCCGAAACCAAAATCAGCTCGAATGTTCATGTTATTGAAGCTATCTTCACTCTCTATCAGATGAACTTACTAGCTGTCGTCTTTGCAAAATACTGCACTTTCCAAACTAGAACCAGAAGCACTAATCGCCTCCATTATTCTCCACAAAAAGTACTCCAAATCAAATTTGTGGCGTTAGTTACGTTACTGTATGCAAAGTTTATCGCTGACAGCCAATGTTTGAGATCAATACGCTGGTGTATTTCCCGATTCCTTCTAATCAGGTCCAACATGACTTCAATCGAAAATCAGCCTTGCATGGGAAAAAAACAAACGCTACCACAATAGTTCTGAATACCGTCATATACGCTCGTAGTTATCACCATATACATGATATAAAATATCACATTTTGTCGCACTGTAATCGTTATACATCTGACTGACATCTTACTACATCGGCTTGACATCGTGCTACATCGGACTAGTGGTCGACGTGCGGCTATCGTGACTGGAGTGGCCGTCGACTACCTTCCCGCTCATGCTGACGATGTTACGAGTTCCTCTCGAAGTCGAGTGTCCGTGATCGGAGTAGTTGTTGAACTCCGTGGTGTGCGTGTTCGTCTGGTAGTTTGTACGACCGAAGCGGAGGGGTTTCCAAGCAGTGCAGCAGGGCACCTTGTCCGCGATCCAATTGATTGCAGGTATACGTCTGTATGCGAGGGAAGGAGCGATTAGAAAGACAGAACACGATGAAAGGCAGGTTCATGTGAGAAAAGGAGGATAAGATGGAGGGGGGAGTTTATAGAGAAGGCATGGAAGGGGGAAAGGGCTTGAGAAAAGGAGTATGAGAGATACATAGAGAGAGAGAGAGACAGAGAAAGAAAGAGAGAGACAGAGAGAGACAGAGAGAGACAGAGAGGGAGAGAGAGAGAGAGACTGAGACTGAGAAAGAGAGAGAAAGAGAAAGAAAGAAAGACAGAGAAAGACAGAGAAAGAAAGACAGAGAAAGAACGAGAGAGAGAGAGAGAGAGATAGAGAGAGGGGAAAATAGACTGATAGGCTACGGTAAGGTCGCTAAGAAAACACTAAAGTAGGGGCATAGGAAGAGATTATAAAAAGGCTTTATGTAACCAAAAATGCCACTAAATTTGATAAAAAGAAAAAAAGACGTATCAACATTACAAAAAATAAAAACTGATATAATATAACGCTTCTTCATGCATGCAATGTCCTGTAAATATTAGAAGAAAAAAAATACGGAGAATAATAATATGATTTAAAAAAAAACAACAAACAAAAACAGTCCTATATGATTGGCCATGCTACATAAATTCTCCCAATCTTATTGTCCGAAACAAAAGTGACCAGATATTTGTTTTGCCCCTTTTCTCGTGGGCCCGGCAGCCGCTGAGCAGCGCCTGATGGACATTGCTCTGTCCCCTTCTTGTTGAACGCCAAACAGGGAAGCAGCAGCTTCCATTTTTAACGTCTTTTGGTATGACGCAGCCCGGGATCGAACCCACACCTCCCGATTATGAGGCGGACGCTCTATCCACTGAGCCAACACATCGGTTAGGGGTTGGGTAGACCGGAAATGTTGAAGTGAATTGTTTTCTGGAGCTTTTGTATTATTTTGTTACAGCAAATCTCCCCCCAGAAAAAAAAAATCCTTCATACCTCAACTCTTTGCATACATTGGTGCTAAAAATGCCATAGATGAAAGGATTGGTGGCGCTGTTTAGGGACGGTAGATTCTGCAGAACTGGTGTTGCCATGAGGACTGCTTGACTTGATAAATCGATACAGCCGAATGCTTCCAGCGTGTAGAAGAGCGAGAACGGCATGAAACAGCAGATGTAAGCTGCGGAAGAAACAGATTTACATTCATTGGAATTTGGAATTTATCAGCTACGAGGTTAAAATTCAAACTTATTTATGTTCATAAGCCAATACGGAGAACCTCGAGACAAAATATTTCGTTGCCTACCCGCAAAAATTTACTTACGCAATGGCAACGCGTATACAGATATCGTATTTTACGAGTAGCAACGAATCGTAATTTTTTTTAGTTAATCCGTAGGCATTGGCTGGTGCATTATGTTTTCTCTATTTTGCAATGTTTCTGTTTTTGTCATAATTGCTTTTCATGTATTGTTTCATTTTAATGGAAATCAAATACTAGTAGATCAAATAACATAGAATAGGACAAAGTAGTTATCCATAATTTTATCAATATGATGTAAGTAGATGATAAGAAATGGAGACGAAACCGAAGGAAGAAATTATTAAAGAAATTATTATTATTATTATTTTTTTTTAGGAAATTATAATTGAAATTAAAACTTTCAATTTTCCTATCCTTTTCCTTTTATTTCACGGACCATGTCCCTCCAGCATAAAAAGTTTGGATCCTATGCAAACTTAAAAAATCAAACTCAAGTCCAAAATGAGCGATCCTGATTGGTTGAAAATTGAGTTTTTATGCAAAAGGGCCCGGGGGTAGGGGTCATGCAGCACTAATAGCTATCAATCCCAACTGGGATAAAACCAATTTTAGGATCAATAGCCATGTTATAGTTCAATAGGTTCATAGTTGGGATTGATTTGAAATGTTATTGAATCACCCCAGGAGTAATAAAAAGCTGCATGACGAATGTATATGGTTAAACTTACCCAATACGATACAGATGGTCATTTTAATGGTCTTTATCTTGGCCTTAGGGATAAGACCACGTGAACTAGCTCGATGTTTAGGCATAGCACTATCCTTAGACAATCCCTCGTACGCAACTGAGAAATAAAAATATCACAATAATTATTTTCATGTGGGATAAAATCGATTAATTCATGTTAAGATGCACTTTGATTTAGTTAATATAAGAAATCGATGACTGCTTCATTAACATGATTCTAAATTATCAATACTGATTTGATTTAGGATGTTTAGACTTCGCAATATATATAATGACATGCATTGACGATGCTAAGTTGGGGGGGGGGGTAATTCTTAGACGATGATTTATTTATTCCTTTATTTATATTATATATTTCTTTTTGAATAAACTATGGCCAATTATGTTGTTCTGAGTTGATATTTATTACAACCTGGGTGAAGTTTAGATGACTTTAATCCCGGTCATTGTGGAATAAAGTTTGAATTTATCTTATGTTGCTGAACCTTTGCCCCCCCCCCCCCCCCCCAAATCCTAATGGTACTCTAAAACTTCGGTAAGATCACAATCATCACACGCACTCTCTACTTACCACGCATACCATGAATACAGCATTGTCCGTTTTAGAAACTGAAGGGATCTAGCATTGTATTACAAATTGATAGCCTATCACACTAACTATAAATTACTAGGTTTTTGAAAAATGGCTGGTCGATAGGGCTCAAACTACATTTGCAGGAATTAATCCTAAATGTGGCACGATATGTTAAGATAATGATTTACTGTTATAGTGGGGACTGAGCAGAGGGGTGTTACCCCTGGAATAAGCTCTTATAAGAGGCAATGCCCTCCTCATTCCAGGGAGGGGAGAGGAGGGGGGGGCACCCTCTGCTCAGTCTAAACACGTCCAACTCTCACCATCTTTGTTGTTTGCGTTTTGACTTCTTCACCTTCTGGGGTCCTCCCATCTTCTTGGCTCTCTTCCAGATCGTCACGATTATTGTGAGTAACAAAAGGTGATCAGAAGAGCGGAATGTAGAAGAACGATGAGATGACCATACATGGTGTAGGCCAAATAAGGACGTAATCAAAACGTTTTTTTTTTTTTTTAAATATCATAATATAAAGGAGAGGACTGTAGCAGTCTTGAATCAAGAACTGGAATGTAATTATTTGTTTTGGCAGATCCCACGCTTTTTTTTTATTTATGTGTTTATCACTATAGTGATAATATTTTGTAAATGACAATATTCAGTCATAAATGATGGGTGGGGGGATGATCGAAATAATTTGCCAACTTGTCGTAGAGGCATAGGCCTAAAGAGAAATGTCTATTCAGAAAGGGCCGAGGAGGGGGTGCGAAGAAAATTTGTCTTTAAATGTATGCTTTTAAGAATCATAATGGCTTGGCTTTTTACTGTTCATTGAGCAATGGAAAAAAGTAATGCGAGCGCGAAGCGCGAGCCCCAAATTTAGAGCTACAAATTGGAGATAATTGTGCATTATAGACCGTATTTAGTATCCGCGAGCGCGAAGCGCGAACCGAAAATTTTGAGCTCAAAATATAAGATAATTGTGCATGAAAGACCCTATTTAGTATCTATTTTGACGATATATTTTACTTATTTTGTTGAATAATAGGGCTAGAAAGCAGATCCACGATCTTTGTTGTGAACATTTTGTGGGTAGCAGGCCTCAAGCCCCCCCCCCCCTCAACCTAGCCCGCACACAACTACACCAATATTTTTGGTCGTCGACAGTACCATTTCCCAAGGTTTGTCTCCAGCAGAGGGTATTGGGTCTAACCTTTTTATATTTACTGTATGTTGCTAACTGTTTGTTAATATGCGAGGTCGCGGAGCGACCGAACAGGAAAATTTGGGGTGTTAAAGAAATAAAAAGTAAAAAGGGGCACTTTTTTAGTATTAAAAGTGGTATTTTAAGGAAGTACTTTCACCAATAACACAATTATCTTGTGTATTTTTCTCAATTCTTTCTTGAAATGTGGGGAGATGTTGTACAGGCCATCCCCCTCTCCTCAAAAAGTGGGGGGGGGATGTATCCCCCATCCCCCAGGGATTTATGCCAGTGTTCTCTATTATCATGAACATCATATTTTCAAATTTCTGGCTGTTTATTCATCCTGATGAACATTATTCTACCCACAGCAAATTTATTAAATCACGCCTCCGTCATGTCCGTAAACTTTACTCAATCCGAAAACCTTCATGAAATTACAGAAATATTTTCTGTTGAAAATGGGTAGTCGAATTGTTAAAATGATTTGTTGGTAATGGTTGTAAATATTGTGAAATATCTGATAATTATATGAAAAAAAAAAAAAAAAAAAAAAAAAAAAAAGGGAAAAGAAATGAAATGTGAAACAAACCTTAACTTCCATGATGCTGTATTGTAAAGGGCACCAGGCCAGCCATGACATGACCGAATGAAGTTCCTGTCGAGGCGAGTCTAGTGGATCAACTCGGAAAACAACTGCTGATGTGATACATAGAAACCCAGGTAATACCCATCCACCTACTGCAAGTAGCGTCGAACGCTTTCCTGTTATTTACAATGACAAGGAGAGAGATGAGAAGGAAAGTTAGTTGCCGACAATGATGTTTGAAGAGGACATGTGGGAATACATATTTGTGTAAGGAAAAATTATGGAATGTAGCAGATAAAATCTTAACCCACAGAAATAGGTCGCAGTTTCACTTGAGCTGAGCAGATAAAATAATTAAGACAAATAATTTGGGATGAATCTGGCAAATAGAGGCAGTCATTTATGAATAGATGCTTGTCATTTTTGTTTGTTAAAAATGATATTTAGTAAATGCTGTACTACCACAGAGATTATATATTATACGCTTCATTAGCCAATAACTGATTGAATGATCACCATCAACACAAACATATCTTCGGATAATACTAATTACACCATGACTGTAAAAACTGAAATACGTGGTGACCAAGGATTTTATAGTTTATGGGGTGTACACTGCAAACTTGCTGTTAAACACAAAAAGGCGCTAGTTCATATTCTTTAAATGAAGACTTTCACTCCAAAACATGTAAATATAACAGATAAATTTACACTGAAATAGATTTAATCCCTTTAGGAATGAAATTATTTGAATAGAAAATTCGCATCCTTCTATAATGTGTGTGTTAAAACAGCTTTAACGGAGCGCTAATATTGTATCCACTGAAATAATTTATTAATACTTTTCAACTCACCGCTACCAGTGAAATCCATGGGGTAAACTATAGCAAAGAATCGATCAAAACTGAGTGCTACTAGCTGATATGATGACGCTAGCACGACATAAGCCTGTAGGAAAGAAAATAAACCATCATGAAAACTGTATATATATATAGCTGGATGATTTAGAATAAGCTATACCATATGACTTCGTCATATCATTAATACAACTCTCACTACAGAAATAAACCTTTATAAATAATGCGTTGATATCTGATCATTTTCGATTATCTGTCATTGTCTTAATCTTTCGTATGCAACAAAAATAAATAAAGTAAAGAGTAAAACTAAAATTAAGAAATAATGAAGAAGAAGAAGGAAAAACCCGACCTTTTTTAATCTGTCAAAAATCATATAAATCGTCTTATATGACGTAAATACCGGAAATTAGTCTCCGGTAAAAAGAATCAAGCAACATTGTCCTTTTTGCAATCCAAAAGCACCGTAAAAACTTGTTGCCAGACTGAGTGTTATATACTCACTTGTACATATCGATATAGTTTGCATGCTGCATCTCCGCTTGAAAACTCTGATGTCTGGCGATCAATAATATCAAGTCCAACGCTGAAAAACCCAACACAGATATCTGAAGAAAAAAAAAATAAAGGGAAGGAAGAGAGGGTCAAAGAGGAGGAGAAAAAAATATATGTGAAAAGAAATCGTATTTCGAAGATAAGGAAACGTCAACATCAATAATCTGTGTTTGTATCTTATCAAACCAAAGAGTTTAATGAAAAAAAAAAAAAAAAAAAAAAAAAAAACTAAAGGAAACTTTAAAAATTCCAAGGGCATCGTCATGTTACTAGTATTATTCACATCAAGCTTGAAATAATGCACGTTATATTGAAACAGTATACCGCCATCTACTGTTACCCTCCTACCCGCTTTGGTTTTACACACACACACACACACACACACACAGACTACGTTAAGATCTTGCGTAGATTATGGTTTTCTGTAATATTGCGCTGGACGAAGCACAAATCTCACAATTTTAATAATAAATACCATCCATATTCATCCAATCTAAAGAAATGTATAAATCAAAATGTTTGCCTTTCTTTAGTGGGAAAAAGGAAGGTCGGTTTGAGGTTATGGTGAATTTCCTGTCACTGGCAATATGAAATATCGTGTGGTAAAGCGCTAGAACTGACATTAACGACACTTGAAAATATTATCAGTAGGTAGGTAATTTTGTCTCTCAGCGAAAGTTTAGAAGTTTGTAAAAGTTGAATTTCTCTTCAGCTTACCTTGCAACAGCGAATTTGTATAAAGTAGTTGAGTCTTGATTTCTTGGCTTTACAAGCCACTATTACGCAATGAGCCGATGGCGTACCCACGATAAGAGCGTAAGAGAGAAACCCATAGTATGCTAGCTGGATATGCTGTGACAGAGTAGAAAAAGACAAAAGATTTAAACGAATTAATTTTTGGTGGAATTTCGAAATAAACAGGTTAAAAAAAAAAAAAAAAAAAAACCAGGACAGACAGACACACACACACACACACACACCACACCACAACACGCACACACACACCACACACCACACACACACACACACACACACACACACACGACAACAACACACAACACACACACACAAATCCCACAAAGCAAAAAACACATCCCGAATAGCAGCTCGCTGTTGAGTTAAACAATCTGAAACCTGCATGTACTTTTCTTCCAAATGTACATTGGCATAACCTGAGTAAACAGAGTTTATATTAAACAATATACATTTTGCAAAATACTGACTGAAATATTTTTTTTTTCAATGTTACAATCCTGAATTTGCAGGGAGTAGCCAAGGTTTTTCTTTCTTTTATTTTTATAACCAGCAAATGGCATATGTTTGAAAATAAATAAATATAAACAAAGTTAAAATTAGAAGAAAAAAAATGTAAAGTTTTTTTTTTTTTTTTTTCCTTGTTCTTTTTTTGTTTTGTTTTTTGTTGTTGAAAGTCTTCTGTTTTTATTTGTAATGATCAAGGTGGTGGATAATATAATTTATAACATGTAAAATACATTGGAATATTACCTTCACTGTCGTAATAATATACCAGTATACATGACAATAAAGCTGATATTTTATTCCTATTCTCTACATCTCAACAATGTAATAGCCAATGCAGCATGTTTTGGACATGATTCTGTTTATAACCGAAGAGAATCAAAAGAACCCCTACATTCTATACCATTGCCAGTAAACATACGCTTAACAACATTTCCTTTGCATTTTGATTTCAATATATAGTTATCAATGGTTTCTGGTCAATTGAAGCTAAATGCATTTTATTTTTAAATATATATATCAAACATTAGCCTTCCGTCACCATAATTTTTACTTTTATATATTTTGGTCAAGTTTAAATCATTACGAACATATGGTATGAATGTATAAAGCTGTTAAAGGGAAAGTTCACGGTGGAATTCAATTGCTTCTTTAAAAAACAAAACAACAACGAAATATATGCTTAAAGGGTTGAAATAAATCCACCAAAGAGTGAGGACGTTGTAAACGTTCGATTTTTTTATTTTTTGACGTTACTTGCGATCTGTTATCCCAGTATTTTGTGTATGTAAATTCCATTTTTATGGTTTCTGATGAAAAAAATATATATCTAATTTAAAGAGAAAAGTAGGTTTGGTTACAAATCGACATCATAGCTGAAATGATTCATTATTTGATGAAAATTGCCAGCAATTTAAAGAATTTATATTATACAACATAATGGGATAGCATCACTCAAGTAACGTCACAAAATTGAAACGTCAAAAAATTAATATCATTTATCTGGTGGATTACTTTAAAAAAAATCTTAAATCATATTTTAGTGGGATTTTTTTAAAATCATTTAAATTCGAGAATGAACTTCATTTGACGCATTGCACTTTATATTTTAACACTTACTTTATCCAGTGACCACCTGTCCACGATGCCGCTGTTATTCTGGAACTCAGAATCCGCCAAACCAGCCTCTGTCGTCATGACCCCGGGGTCGAAGTTCAATTGTGTTGTCATTTTTGTAGATGTTTGATACCTTGTTGTTGGTTTTATGCCCTTGTAGTAGTTAGTATTTTTGCTGCAGACCGATAATATGTAATAAGAAAAATAACTACAAAAAGGATCAGAGAGAAAGACAATATAAAGTGCATTGGGAAGTGAAATGAAATGTAAGTTAAATTAGAAACGAAATTAATACATTCTAAACATCCAAAAAAAATAAAAATAAATAAGAACATTAATATTGTAGAAACTACATTCATATCTTCATAAGATTCAGCATGGAGGTCATGTAGTAGGATGTGAAGTTAAGAATCTCTTGTTTATAGAATTTTAGACATTGAGACATGTATAATGCCATACAAGAAGAATATGAGTTTAATGCTTGCTTTTCTAGAATGAAAACAATTGTTTGTTTTTGTTTTTGTTTTTCATTTGCATTGTATTAAACAAACTTAACAATAAGATTTACACTCCTCCTATCATGCCTATTAAATACTTTTTTTTAAAAGAATGGTTTCACGATGTCTTGTATATAACTTTTAAATAATATGAGCAAGAAATTCGAGCGAAAATTGCTGTTATTATGCTACAAGTACTTACCTTTTAATATGGAATGAAACTGAATTATCCCTTTTTCAAAACAAAGTCCAACAATGAAGACAGTTTAAACAGCGGCACTTTAAATACACAATATTCGTAATTCAGTGTGTTTATTCCATGTTCATTCAATCGATGATAAATCGAACTGTCCAATCATTGATCATCATGTCCATAAAAGTGACGATAATAAAGACCGCTGTTTCTTGTGTCAACACCACATATGCAATTCTCGTATGGAGAGCGCAGACGATCTAACTCACGCAAGATTTCGTTTCCAACATAACTTCGGGGCAAACGGTCTGTCACTCGCGCGTCCAAATCTTGTACAACTGTCACTGAACGGTGTGTGTGTGCACGTCAAATTTCTGATCGATGCGAAAAACCGAAGAAATTTGATTACAATCGAATACAATATTGAGTCTTTGTGGGCCGGTTCAATCGTGTAGAATAAAAATCGGGTTTTCTGTCTTTGTTTTTTTTATTGTTCTTCTTTTGTTCAAGATGTCCAGCAGTCCCTCGGGGAATGATCACACGTATTACGCCTTCATGACCATTGCGGGGGCTCGGAGTAAAGGATCACATTTGAAATAAAGACAGCGATGTACTCGCCCACGGGCAACGACAGCATCTGTTAGTATAAAACAAAGAAAAGAGAGAGAATAAAATAAATACATATATTTGACAGTTTGATAATCAGACAAAAGTTATAAATAATATCTCATCTGATAACTTTGTTATCAAAATAATATTCTACTTTTTTTAGAAATAAATTGCGCTATATATGCATGTACTTTCAAGATAAAAAGTAAAGAGATGCATTCGTGGTAATTATGATATCTATTTAAGTGTATGTTTGCCCTCTTATAACAAACACATCTTTGTAGAATTGCTTAAGAAGAACAGATTACTATCAATTATCATTAACATTTATATCACTCTTTTCTTATTACTGTAAGATTTCAATTATAAGTTTTGCCGCGGAATTATTTGCCAATTTTCAACCATGACATCGGTCATGACTATGTTTATTCAAATCAATTCTGTTAACAAGAATGTACCATGGCTTAAAGGCGTAACATTACTCTCCTCCATTGAACGACATACATGCTTAATTTAACATTTTAATTGAATTATCATATCATTACAACTCGGCATATGCACATGTACGTCGTTGAGTCCATGTGATGCATCGTACCTAGGTCCCTCACTGACAAGGAATAGTTAAATGGTCGGTTTCCAGTCGATAAAGTTGAAGAATATGCTATTCGGTGCCATGCCCACGTGCAAGTATGTTACGACCAAAGTTTATGGTGTTCATTTTTTTTTCTCGTGATTCCCCTAACAAAGTACTTTCTAGTAAATTCGTGCATCAATTTGGAAACGGCATGTTGGATCTGAAAGTTGAGACTTGTTAACATGGTGAACTTGTATCCCCTTTACAGTCACATGTGACGCCAGATAATAATAAACTACCGATAATAGTCAAGATGAAGAGACAAAAAAAAAAAAACAACAACAACTATGCTTGGTGTTAAACCCCAGTTAGACATAAGGGAGGGATACGGATCAAAACATGAGGCATGCATTATACCAATAACGTGGTGCCCATGTCCAACGGTACAGTCTACAATGTGACTTGGGTCTTATTCCCATGCAATGTACAAGTCAGTTTGAGGGAGGGGGTGGGGTGGAGGTTAACAGGAATATCATATCATGGTGGCCAAATTTATGAGGTATGAACGATGACATAATATGTCAGTCACGTTAAGGGCTCTAATTGAGCATCAATAAACAATATGAAAATATCCAAGATTCTTGAGAAAGAAGAGACGATAAATTAAATTGAGGAATCTGATTCCATACGTATATTGTGATATCCCATTCATCATAAAGCATCCATTTAAGCAAACCTTGGCGGTATGACATCAATGTTTATGAGTTTAATGGGCCTCATCCCATTTGTTACGGTTGGTTATAGTTGATCTTCTCAAAGAAAAATAATTGGCACTGTTAGTAACGGGAGTTAGTGATCTGATTTTTGTCTTGAGCTTTTATTATCAACGATATATTATTGAATTCCGGGTGTTTAACTGCTTCCTTTACACATTTTTTCATATCAAATATTTCTGGTCAGTTTCGCCTTTTTTTTCAAATAAAAGAAGCTGAATCACTTCACCGTGATCCATCGTATTTATCCCCAAGTTAATTTTTATCCTTCGGATTATGCCAGATTCTATATCTGCTGATCACCCGAGCATTAAAAGCTAAGGGATTTTCTCGGACGAACATCGCCATTAGGGCTTTCCATAGCTCAGGCGGTAGATCACCTGTCTAGTAATCATGATCTCTTGGGTTCGAGTCCCGATGGAATCGCATTTTCTTGTCTCATTTTTATTCTTTCATTTCTCATACTTTGTTTAATGTTAGATTTCGGGTTAGAGTTGTATCAAGTCCTTGGTCTGTGGTTGAATAGAAACGTCGGCGCATCGTCATCGGATCATGAATTGTTATAAAATTTTACATAAATCACACGATATTTACGTTACCTCTCGAAGCCTAACTAGCTACGTCTAAGAATTGTCTTTACTTGATTTATCTTTACAATATCATCCGAGAAAAAATCGAAGGGAAGAAGGCTTGGGAAAATGTATACAACACTTCAGAATAGAAAACTTGCAACCCTGAAAATCCATTAAGAAAATAAAATGGGAAAATTTATGGATACTTGATCTTAACTACTTAAGTAGACCTATCCCTATTGATTTAATTAAATGGATACCTAATGTCGTTTTGTATTAATGGTCTTGTTTTCTTGCGCATTAACAAGTAACAAAAAACAGAATAAGATACATGTTTGAAAGCAGAGATAGTTTTTCCGCTCATCGTTAAAAGTCGTAATGGGGTTCATTATTGAAAGCCGTATTGTCATGATTGTGAGTAATATTAATGTTTGTGCCATAAGGTTATTTCAATTAAGCAAGAAAATTGCATTTTCCCAAAGCATCAAGTGTTGATACAAACAATAATTGTGTAGGCCTATAATTGTATATTTTATATTTTGTCTATCGGATACCAACTGTTGGTCAATCGTGCGACGTACAGTCGACAGGGTTCTTTTGTACAATTTGGTATATGTATGCTTTTGCAACCTGAAAATTCAATTCTAGAACTCGTACTCTTTTCACTTGACTCCGATCTTCATCCAATTTTGTAGCCGATGTCATTCGATCTGTGCGCTCTGGATGATCCTATACTTCCAATGTTTACATCTAACGCACCACAGTTTATATCATGTTTTGTGTATAAACAAACAGGACAGCCTATTTCACACTTTTGCTGGCCGTAATGATTTCGCCCAGCTCCAAATCGCGCACAATATTAGCGTTCGCCTCGCGGCAGAAGCCGCAACATGTCCGATAATTGATCATGGTTAACGTTGACATATAACCTAAATCGGAACCCGTCAACTCTGCCAAAATGGATTGCCATATCCGGCATCAGTCCCATGTAACCGAATCCAATGTTGACTCTTGTGGAATATTCAAATTAAAATTCCTGCACGACTTTAATTTCTCGTAGCCCTTCGGGTTAGCCCTTTTCGAGGTGGTGATAGAATAAGAAAAGAAGTCTAGAAGCATCTGAACAAATTACAAGATAAGCTCCTTTTTCTCAACATAGATTGTACACAGTCATGTCTGTTTGGCCGAATCATACAAGAATCAAACAATTCCACTATAAATTTAGCAAACACAATTCGCGGTCATCTTTATCATGTTAATGGTGACAAGAGCATATTGTCAAGAATTAATTCAAATAGTCTTCTTAGCCTGAATAAAAGGCAAGCGTCAGTCACTAATTATTTCTATATTGATGTTGAAAATATTGAATAACACCAAAGCCAACTTTTCTAATATCACTAGAAACAACGACTAGTGTCACGTCTGTCGTATTGCCTCGATAAAGACCGAATATACTATTGTATACATAACTAAACTTGATATTTTAATTGGGACAATTAAAATTCACAGCGAGTGTAATACGTTACCCCTGAGAGACTAATGGTCGCTTTGATTTGAAACAAAAATCGATTAATGATGTTCAGTATTACATTTTTACTCGTGTTACCTGTTTGCACGCCTTAGAAATGTTCCCTGAGGCAGCCAATTTCATTTTTCCTTCAATTTATCATGCCATCACTAAATTATGTAAAAACATAACATGATAAAGACTCGGCCAGAGAACTGGTTTGCATTACTTAATGCCTATGAAAGATAAAAATTTATCAAAATACTCCGGAAATGAAATTGGCAAGGAATAAGGGCCATCTAATGAAGCCTTTTGTTAAAAAAGAAATATATGTACATCATGATTATCATCGATACTCTTCCTTTAGTCATTGGTACTTGAATAAGAATACATGGCTAAAAAAAATGTTTAAAACTATTTAACAGAAAGCAATACAAAATCAAATACCCCTGGACTACATAACTATGAGCATCCATGTTCATTGACAGCCTGCATACTCATTTTAAAGTTTCAATATCGTTTAAAAAAATGCACCTCGAAATACTCACTGGAATATAATAACGACATAATTTTGTATGATTAATGTAGTTTTGTTCTTTTATTTAGGTAGGCAATAATTACTGATAATATAATTTGTCCGACATTCGCTATTGTCGACACTTGACAACCACTTCAAATGTAACGACAGAAGCCATTAAAAAGATCACCTGGACATTAAAGCATTGATAAATTGAAGGAAACCAATGTCTTTGGTCTAAATTTATCTTCTTTATTAAATACATTCATTGAAAAACACTTGTGTGTGGTTTATCGCTCCTTTGGTTACTTTTTAACTATACTGGTAGAGGAGATTAAAGAGCATGGACTCGATATGTGATAGGTGGGCATACCGCCTGTCCCTTCTTGTAACAAAAAAGTATATCACGTGGTGCTTCAGACATGTAGGTGATCAATTGAGATTGTGTCGGGTTAGAACCCCACGGTGTGTTCCTCTACAGGTAGAGCAAAGAATAGTTGGCCGGAGATGGACACAGGAACGAAAAATAGACAAAAAAAGGGCGGGAGATGACGAGAGAAAAAGACGGGAAAAGGAGAGATTGGCAGATGATGTCGGAAGATACTCAGTGTTCTTAATCCCAGCTGACATGTTCAACAGGCTTACCGCCTAAATTCGAAAACGAATCACTCCCAAATTGTCATCGAATTAGGCTTGTTAACTACGTCTATCTCCTCCTCTCCGCATCCACGCCTAGCTACTCCCTCTTCATGATGCGATCTCCCCTTCTCCTCCATCCCATTGCCTCGGATGTTTATCGTATCGGGGGAAGCTGATTTGAATTATTTCATTACGTGCTGCAATAGAGAATGAAGTGCTTGGTAAACTAGTGTGACAAGACCGTCGTAATGTAAGAAGTATCTTGGATTCCTCGCCTTCTCTTCTTCTGCTGCAATGTGACTTTCTTGGTTTTCCGGGATAAGTCAGGGAGTTATCCTCCACAGTAATGATAAATAACTCCGACAAATTGATTACCTCCAACCTTCCGTCCTAACCTTCTTGATTCTATAACCTCTTCTCCTCCCCCTTCTGCATCTCGAACTCTTTCGGTCTCTCGTCTGACTTTCGCTTTCATTTCCTATCTTTATCGTTGTTTTTAGAACCTTTCCCTTCATCTCTGTGTGAGTCCTTTTGCTTCTCTTCCCCTCGCTCCGTCTCTCCTCGGTAGTTTCTTTATTCCTCCTTTGTTTTGTGTATCTCTCTGCCTGTGATTTTGATTTGTATCTCTCTCTCTCTCTCTCTTGTTCCCCTCCTCTCTCTCTATTCATCCCTATCCTCATCCACAACGTTTTGTTATCTCTCGTTTTCTTTCTTTCTGTTTCTCTGTCTCTCTCTCTCTGTCTCTTTTGTTTCGTGTATGTCTCCGACTGTGATTCATTTTTTTTTTATTTCTCTCTCTCTCCCCCTCTCTCTCTCTCTGTTCATCCCTATCCCCATCCACCACATTTTGTTATCCAACTCTCCGCAGCCACCGTTGGGATGCATGGTAAATCAGAATCCATGTTCCGGAGAATGTTCACATTATCCTGTCAGATTGAAATGAATCGGAGCTGTAATTTGATCTCATATGTACCTGTCACAGTCTTTATGCAATAATTTATTTCAATCATGCATTTTCTCGTGATTAAATTACTGTCCCTTTAGCGTGATTATTGAAAATGCATTTCAGCTTATAGGTATCTGCATGTTCCATATTCTATTCAGGATCTAATAAGCATGGCGCAAATTGTAATATAGTATCTCATACTTATTTCGTGCTGAGGTAATATATATGGTAATAATAATAAGATAATAGAATAATATAATTTTAATGTAGCGGATAATACAATTTCTCTCATTATTATAATCCGGCTTTAGGGCTCAAATATTCAATGAATGGATAATGAATTTCCTGGGATTCGTATGCCGCGTACCAAATAGATAACGAGTTAACAACTATTTTGAAAGAAAGCACGTTATTTCTTTTTTAGGGGAATCAAAAGTATCTTTATCAAAATGACTCTTGAGTTTAATATATATATATAAAATTATATAATTTCACAATTACCTGAAAGATATTTCTTCTTTCCCCGATCTTATAATATATTTTTTTTCGTTCTTTCCTTTATTTTTACTGACTCATCTACTGTGCATATTTGTTAACACTCCTTGTTGAAATCATTTGTCCACATCCAAGTGCAAATCATCACAAACTATAGCGAATTTCGTCTCCTCGGCGTTGAAGGGCTTGTAAATTGGTTGAACTTTCGTAACAGGAAATGATACGATACTTTAAAAGCCTTCTTGAAGTGAAGTATCGCATAACAAAACGTTGCAATACGTGGTTTGGGTTAGAACATTTTGAACTAATGCAAATTAAACAATAAATGAAGAATCAAACGAAAGTAAAAAATAGAGGGAAAAAAACTCCTTAAAACAACACACACCAAACCAGTATTTATCATAATTATCTTTTATTTTGAGCGTTAGTTTAACATACTTTTTTTCCTTTTGTATTTTAAACACTCATCCTTGTTTAGAATCAGTAAATTTTAAATGTGTACCTCGATGTTTATGATGATAGGCGACTTACAAAAATATAATACGGCGCTTGAAACCGGATGTACCAATCCCCTCCAATTAAAGTCAATGGAACAATAATAGGGAAACAGTACATCCGGCATATAATCCCGCAGTGCGGCGTTCTCGCAGCAAGGGGTCGCGGCTTTGTCTTTTGGTAAGGCTCCTAAGTACTCATGCATCATGGTCATGATTGCCCCCTCCCCCTCCAAAATTGCCATTTTTCCTATACCTACCCCTCATCCTTTCCCCCTTTTCCTTCTCTGCCACTCCATTTCACTCTCTGTAATCACCTCGTGATAGAATCCCTCTCGTGACATGACCATAATCACAGTGGATGGGAAAGCTTATACTAGCAAAATTTATGACGTGAATCTGAACATTATTGCCTCGATCCACTAATGCTTCATGCTCTATCACTATATCAAGTCACTTCCAACCGATGTCAATTTATTTAACAACCTCTATTGTTTACGCCCATCTGAATACGATATAATTACGAATTTAAGTCCATCATTTCGTTTAGCAAAATTCAAATCAAATTTCATAAATGATCCATGAAAAATAAAATAGATATGAAGAAAATATGAAAAATGAATATATTAACAATAAATGTAAGGATATATACCCACCTTTCAAAAGTGAACAAAGTTAAATTACACATTGAACATTGCAAACTAATTCACCGAGCTACAAAATGCAATAATCAAGAGCTAAATGTAATTCGTAGGGCTAAACTCATATTTACTTTCATTTTCATTATAAAAGAATTGTGTTATTACTTTAATGAATATGAATGATGAATATTACATTATCATAATTATCTATGTCTTGAATTAATTGGGAAACTTTTGCAGACATATTGAATGTTCAACAATAAATGCCTGTCCTGATGCTGAATTGACATTTTAAATCTTACAAACCAAACTAAGTAAAGAGGGACCAGAGAAGTCAGTCAACCAGTAACTGAAACCTTTCTTCCCATGGGAAGCCGCCGTTCCAATCATGCTAATCTCTATGATAATCCAGAAATTGAGTTGATTCCTACAATCATCCCCGATAACTCGAAACATTCTCTCAGCGCCCACGCGAAACATATTCGAAATTAAATCTCTAAAACGTCTCAAAAGGATTGATTATCTTCGCAAAACATCCTCATTGTAGAAGCGAACCCTGCGGCCATGACGTTAACACTCTCTTGCAAAGTCAAAACCTTCCCCGAATCAGTTTTTACTTGCAAATCGAAACGCCGCAACGCCGCAATACCGCAATGAAAATGGCACGACAAGACGAAGTCTGGTTGAGGATGGTTCAACCAATATCAACCACACAATGATTGATGTTTATTTTATTCTGAATACTACTAGGAAAAAGGTAGTTAACAGGTAGCAGTTATTGCATCAATTGAACACTCGCAATCAAACGAGTTTTTCAGATTTTAGATATCAGTTGAAATTTGTTTATTGTTCGCCTTTGTATGTTAAGACACTCAGTTTTGGCTCTTCACAAATATCTGGAAAAATGGTAAGCTGAAATTCGCCTACACAGAAAAAAAAAATAGCATAGCCGAACGAACATTTTATGAAATGAATTGCCAATTTAGGGCATTCATTATTTTTTTTTCAAAGTAATTCGACAAAACATTTCCATGTTTTCCTGCCAGGTTGTGAGTTGGATGATTTATTTTAATGTTTTCCACGTGAACCTACTGGCACTCTTCACTATGAACAAATATCTAAATGTCGGTCGACACATTTTCTTTAGTCAGAACATTTGTTTCTGAGGAATTGAACCGTCACCACATTTACACATGCCAGGTGTACAATTCTTTGTATTGAATTGCCTCAGGTTATACCGAGTCTCTAATAATTTTAGCCATGAATCTTATCCAAGCCGAGATAGTTTTGCCCTTGAGATTTATATCTTAAGTTTTTAAAAAATCTCCTCGCGTATTACTAGACCAAGGGCAATAATTCGATCATTGCTTCGTATTATCATGGAACGTATGTTGGGACGGGTTTGATATATAATTCCATGAAGTTGTGCTTAAGCTCCGCCCCTGTAATCATGGTAATCAATGAATAAGTAATTGACCCGATATTCAAGTTGTTAGCGACCGACAATCATCATTTAAGCACGACTGTACAATTGCGGCAATTCCCAAACAAACTCCTCACTCGAATAGAATAAGAAGAAAACAAAGATTTTAAACTAGAATAAGTTCTAGATAAATTTTATTTACCTATATTGGTATTAGATGTATTTTCGAATTTTATATTAATTCTATTTTGTATCAAATAGTATCAAAAGATGTACTACGTCGCTCATCCCAATCTGAGGCTCTCATTTTTTGCAACTAATTTTAAAATAGATGGATATATTTATGGGCTTAAATTGCATTCCGACGACATAATCAAGTTTACTATTTTAGAAATAATAATTTCATAAACGTTCAATACTTGAGGGGAAAAAAAAAACTACCAATTCTGTCAACACAGTAGGCCTAAAACACAGAAGACTAGGTAAAAAATAACTAGATCAAATACACAAAAAGTTGAACAAGGATGGTACGAAGGAACATAAAAAGGGTAAACACAATCAAAACCAATTTTTTTCTCTCTCTCTCTCTCCCGCAGAAGTTACTTCTGTCACTCAACCTCACTGGCTAATAACCTAATTTCTTGTCTGGTTGAATAGTAAACTGAACGGCCACACCACCAATCCTGTTTCCTGGTAAAAGGTGATATGGTGATGGGATGGAAAGGGGTATGTCAGAGGGGGGTTTGTCGTCATTAAGATGCGGCAAACGATCATTAGGGGGTGTTTATATGGGTTGGACAAGGGTGCTGAGTGGCATATCAACAATTGCGGCTGGGGAACAGACGATAAGATTTATATACTACCCACAGGCATGAGGTGATTTAAACCCTGTGGTATACAAGACTTAAGGTGAAACAAAGGGGAAAAAAGTATATATAAAAAGTTTGTTACTCAATTAAACACCACTTTATTGCAGTGTATAACAATTTAAAACATAATGTTTTCATAGAAAGCTCATTTTCGTCCGGGTACTATATCTAACTATCAGACCATGTCTAATATCACAATGATGAAGGTGTAAACAAAGTAAGCTCATCTTCTTCCGGGTCAAACCACCATGTCAAACCCTGTCAAACATTTCAATCCCAAAATCCAAACGAACACTGAACATTCATGGAATAGGTTTCTTCGTAAACATCGGAAATCGAAAGAAAATACACATAATATAAACAGATGTCAATGGTAATTCCCCCTTTTTTTTGTAAGCTACGCGGATTGAGAAGTATATCGTATTTCTATCACACAATACTCGTCTCTCTCCCATAGGTCTGGTATCAGGGATGTATAATACTCGGAATCAGAACTTATCCCATGTTGTGACAACAGGCCATAAGGGGGAAACTTAACACCGACAAAAACAAATAGAATGGATCTATCGGTATGTTTATTTATCCCTTTTCTATGCCAGCCCCTTCAATGAGTGAGCTACAGATAAGTCGTGGTAACGAAGTTTACTTGATGCTGTGCCGGCTTGTCACCAAGCCAAAATCCCAGCTGCTACCAAACTTGAGTAATCAGAATGATAAAGAAAAGTCTAATGAAATAGAAAATAACAAGGTAGGGATTTTCAAGAGAGCAATGGAGAGAGAGAACGATATGGGATACAAAACGGATATTGTTTTGTTTTTTGTTTTTTCTGAACGGTTATCTAAGGTAGATATTGAAGTTGTACTATACATTGATCTAAGGTAGATATGGACATAATGATGTACAGTGAGGCATGGTAGATTGGTATAAGGAAGATATTAACGTTATCGTGTTCATCTTAAGTAGATATTAACATAATTATGCTATTTAAAATCTCAAATATTAATATTAGAGTGACAATTATAGATATTGCAGTATTATGGTGTTTATTGATATAACGTAGATATTAAACTAAAGTAGGGTAGATGTAAAGAATACCGGCCACTTAAGCTCATTTGCTTAATTAGCACATGAAAACAATAAAATCACAAAAGAAAGATCTCATTTGACAATCTACATCATCAACTTTATTCCCAAAAAAATCGATAACAATATTAATGACAGTAAATCAAAGAATACTCACATCGAAATGAGGCATCCCCCTACAGTGTAGGAAATACCGAACATGTTAACCATCTTTTTGCTTATAAAAGATCTGTGTCGGAAGCACTGATTTGAATTAAACCATTCAACATTTTTGTATTGATTTTTAATACATTATTCACTTTAGAAGATTATATGCTCCATTTAACCTACAAATAAAACACTCAGAATACTCTTTATCTCAGTAAGATCATGACATATTCAACAATAATAATAAAGAGAAATAGACTATCTCAAATGGTCGAAACAATTAATAAATAATATGATACATATATTGGCAGACTTAACATTATGATCTACACATGACTATAGCCACTCAACCGAGTTAACAACAACCGGTCCTTGTGTCTGATATCCCTAACAACAAAAGAGCTGACTACACGTGTCAACACTCTGCACCCCAATACACACAGGCTTGTACACGTGCAAACACTTCACAACACGTTGCTCCCACTTCCAAATCACATCGTCATAATGCATTAAATAAGGGTTATGGCCAATTCATTATTTATACCTATTCACATCTCGACTAAAATTTCAATTTTTACATCAAGGCCATCTTTTCAGGACTGCGAATAGGTTCCATACGGAAGTTGCCAGAATTGTGGTATGTTTTTCTACTCCGGAATTTTCATCACTGTTTGTTAGTCGAATACGCAGCATATCGGGATGCAGTCACGATTCCACATTATTCCCCACCCAAACCCTACCAAGATCACCTTTCCGCAGACGAGCCATAGCACCCTACACAAGCTAGATGCCTGGTTGTCACCTCAGCTTGATTCTATCAGTGTGCGAGCAGCTAGGGCTGGACATGTGGTGACCGTCCGATATTCCCTACTGTCCGGTATTCCCTACCCTATTTAAAATTATTCATATGACGTAGATATGTACGTGATGATGTAAAGTGATCTTATTTGATGTTATGGTCGTTATGGTCTTAATTGATATAAGGTTGATAGTCACGTAGTGGTTGTCGCTGATCTAAGGTAGATGTTGACTGAATGGTTACCTTTGGTATAAAGTATATTGACATTATGGTGTTCATTTATATCAAATAAATATTGACGCAATGGTGTTCATTGATCTAGGGTAGATATTAACGTAATGGTGTTCATAAATCTGAGGTAGATTTTGACATAATGAAGTATAGTGATTCAAGGGAGATATTGACGTTATAGTTTTTATTAATCTAAGGTAGATATGGACGTAGTGGGGTATGGAGATCCAAGGTAGGTATTGACGTGACTGTTTAGAGTGATCTAAGGTAGATATTGACGTAGTGGTGTTCATTGATCCAAGGAGTATAAGGACTAAAAGATTTTATACATCTATTCAAGGTAGATATTGACGTGTATGTATAGAGTGATCTAAGGTAGATATTGACGTAGTGGTGTTCATTGATCCAAGGAGTATAAGGACTAAAATATTTTATACATCTATCCAAGGTAGATATTGACGTGAATGTATAGAGTGATCTAAGGTAGATATTGACGTAATGGTGTTCATTGATCCAAGGAGTATAAGGACTAAAAGGTTTTATACATCTATCCAAGGTAGATATTGACGTGAATGTATAGAGTGATCTAAGGTAGATATTGATGTAGTGGTGGTCATTTATCCAGGG
>CALNVZ010002974.1:28588199-28601369 GCA_940671915.1 Paracentrotus lividus | reverse complement strand
GTGTGTTTATCGCTATTTCTTTCCTTCTTCCATTCGTGTATTATTTTTTAATATTCATACAGAAAACCTGTGAAATGTGGGATATTTAAATACGTTCTAGAATGTACGGAAAGTAATAGGCTCACAAAGACAAAAACAAACCGAACAAACAAATCATAGGTCACTGGCAGTCAGGGTATATTACTGTTAGTAGTTAAAACATTTATATTGTTTTTCTTTGTAATATTGAATTTATGAATACAGAATATAGCAAGCAATGCAATCATATGGAATTCGAGTGAACATACCTAAAACTAGAACATAAGCATCGATAACGAGAAAATGGGGTTTCCATTATGGAAGATTTAGACGAAATAACCTGAAATGAAAGCTACTCCTCACTGCCTAACATGAACCATCAATATTTTATTGTTACGCTTTAAAAAAAAAAGGGAAAATAATATCTCTCTCTTTCTCTTTCTCTCGCTCTCTCTCTCCCTCTTCTCTCTCTCCTTAAGGTACATGCGTAGTATTACAGGAATAACATAATGAATACTTTTAAACTGACAAGAATAATATCAGAAATGTACACTGTAATGTCAGCAGAGTCGCCATAAAAAATGTAATTCAAAAAACAGTTTTGTTGTAAGTTTCTCCTGCAAATAATTACGTGAGAAATACAAAATATACATCAGGAGTAACACATTTGTTCCGTTTTAACCAAATACATATGCTATAAAACTCTAATGATATTTTCCTTCTCTTTCATCAATTCTTAAGGGAGAATTTTACAGCAAAACTGTATTTTAAATTACATTTTTGTATGGCGACTCTGCTAACATCACTTTGCTGTATTTTTTCTGTATTTTTTTTTACAGTGTAAATTAGAGGCAAAAGATAAAGATATATGTCCGCAGATGAGTCGGATGAGCTAACAATAACTAGTAGTGCAAACGTCCCCTAAATCTTCTTTCTTAGGATATTCTCCTAACCAATAAGCTTCTATGTCTGATTTCAAGTCCCTGATGACGAAATGCATTCTTGATCAATGTTGAGCGATTTCTTATGACTACCAAGTTTATACGTTTCGGACATTTCCATATTTCCCACCGTGAACCGAAGTGCCTTTACCTCCTCCCAAAAGCCCAGAAGCCAAACAAGAATTTATGTCATTTAACTGAGGAATCTATCCAATAAAAAAATGATGAAACCTTATCACAAGGAGAAAAATATGGAATGATAAAGCGGACATGGTAAAGCCCCTCTGGGTGGGTTATGACTGGAATATTAAGGCAAGACAAAAAGATGTTAGTAATGACGAGTAACAAGTGAAGATCAACTGAATATGAAAGGAGCGAGGTGGATCTAGTTTGTGGATATTTATTTCCAGTTATTGCCAAAGGTTATCGGACACATGAAGATGGAGTATTCGGGGAACTGTGCCTTCTAGAGCACAGAATGTAGGGGTTGAGTGATATAGAATACAAAGAAGGGTTGTTACATAATTATATATCTTTAATGTTTGTTATCATTTTTAAAAATCTTTTTAATGCATATATTATTATATTCATAATATGCTTCTCATACAAGTTTATGCGTGTTGCATCGTTAATGTGCCACTTATTATCTTTTCTCAATCGTAGCCACATTTCAACATTCTATATATCGAGTGTTGTACGATAAGTTTCCAGGCAGACGTTTTCATGTCTTTGCCTTCTTTCAGTGGATTTTTATTTATTTATTGTTTATTGATCTATATATTTTTTTTTTTTTTTTTTTTTTTTTTTTTTTTTTTTTTTTTTTTTTAGGGCGGGGGTTCGATTTTCATGAAACAAGGTTTTAAACAAATAAAAACAGGTCCCTTTCATTGATTTCTGGATATAAAAAATAGCACAGCAATTTAAAAGAAGTTCTAAAAATTGACTAACACAATTATATGATTGCACGTGTAGTTAATAATAGTAATAATAATAATAATAATAATAATAATAATAATAATAATAATGATAATAATAATGAGAGCTTCTTATATAGCGCCTGATATGAAACAAATTCATCTCTAAGCGCTTTACAATTCAACTACAAATCAACTACGCACGACGAGCCTAAATCATTCTCAGATTATCAGATTAAATCATGTTTCTAATAAAACAATCCAATTTATTTTCATATATATATCCTTTTCTTTCTGGTCCTAGATGGCTGTTTATGCTGCTAGCCGCAAACGTATAGGCGTAATTGCTTTATATATCCTCATAAGAGGTTTTAAGTGATAAAGGCTACTGAAAAAGACGATTACAGTAGACAGGTGAAAGTGCGCAGATGTGTACAAATATTCAATCTGCACATTTATAGCATTTAAAGTTTGACTCGAGATAATGAAGAAACGATGGTGGGTCAATACATTGAGACAGATCAGTTAGTCGACCTGCTGGTTAATTATTTCCTAAATTGACCTAAAAACAATAGGTCAAATAGGCGATGAGCCAAAGTATAGTTCTATTATACGGTTATTGACCTCGCTAAGTAGCTAAATAGGAGAAAATGAGTAGATAAAAAAAGAATCATATTTCCTATTTCATTCACTCAAGCGCGTATAAATGAACGCCGACTTCAACAGGTGAAATTATATTGTTATCTACTCTTGATCTATTGAAAAAAGTTAGGAGAATAATTTCCAAATTATGAATTTTGTAAAGATATCTCACAATTACCAAAGTCCCACAGACTCATTTAAAATCTCTATGGTTTGTAGAAGAGAGTTATTGTGGCGCCTAAACACCAAATGACATAGCGACTGAATATGCGATTTACCGTACGTCCAACTAATTTGAGAACGAAAAAAAAAAAAAAAAGGTAAACGGCGCTCTACTTCTCGGTCTGATTACCGAGATTATCTTAAGACGTTGGTAATTACTTTTATTCCGACGGTAGGGCATAATTGTCGGGATGGGAGGAGAAATGATTTGGCCTGGATATTTGGGATTCCGATGAAGGAATCAGTGGGTGATGTAGCGAAGTAGGATTGAGATGATGATTGATATATGACATTTCAGATAATGCCTGTGATTGCTGGTAGCGTCAAAATAAGGAGCGCACGACATCATGTGGCGACATCGCTGATAGGTGCTCGTAAAGTTGCATCGTTAAGCACGGTGCAGTCTGCCAATGGACTTCACAACAAGCACCCCCATTCAGTTTTGATGATTATTGTCGAGAGGAGGAGAGTAAAATTATTCAAATCAAACAGGGAAATTATCATGAATGGGTCTCGAAAATATCGGGGAATACTATAAAAGAAGTTGAGAGCCTAAATAATAAAGTTGTATGCTATTCAGATGAAATCAAAGACGGTTTGTGTTCAAAAGTATTTGAAGCATGTAATGTGTGTACCATTCTGCAGGGGTTTATTATAATATTGTTCTTCACGTTCCATTAAAAAAAAAAAAAAAAAAAAAAAATCACATGAATGATATTCAATTGTGGTCTCACACTTAACAGAAAAGGGTACGTGATTGGATGAGAGCAACCATGGCAACGATCACGTGACGATTGAAATTTCAGTGCTACTGTCACTAGTGCATTCTGTCTACTTTAAGAGGAATTTTATTTTACCCTGTTTTATTTTATAAACAGTTGCGCAAAATAATATTAATCAGTAAATGTATAGTGCAAGTTTGAGAGATTTGTTTAATACTACAATCTCCTCTTTCTTTTTTCTAGTGTTTGTTTTGTTTTGTTATTTTGCAAGGAATTCAATTTCTGGCAAAGCCTTTATTCAACCAATTCGCCACGTTCTGTTGTTATACTTGCTCTCTCCTCCCTATAATTCCCTAAACGACTGCGTATACGCAGAAATGAAGGAGGAATCGCCCGATTGAATCTAATTACCTCAAACCTTAATCACCATGATCTCCGGCTAATGCAGGAGCGAAGATACCATTAGGGGTAATACTAGTGGTGTAATGATACCATTAATGACCCCCCAATCGACGCGAACGAGCGGTCAATGGGTAAATCTCCGTCAAACGGCTGGGTGGATGTTGGTGTATAAGAGGGGTATACTTAATATGGACTTTCGAAATTTGGTTATAGGTGCAAATACAAACTATTTATAATTTGAGAAGTAAAGTACTATGCGAGCAGGAAAAGGAATAGTTAAAGACGTAACGGAAGACGAAAGGAAGGAGGGAAAAGAGAGTGTAGGAAAGGAGATACCAGTTTAGAAATGGATAAACGGAAACTGCAAAAATGGCAGTGTTAAATTGGTGTTAAATTAACACCACTGGTGTTTATGCGGGACAACTCTCATGGTGGTGTTGTCCTATATAAACACCAGTGGTGTTGATTCAACACCAATATAACACCTACATTTTTCCAGTGAATAGAACGAGATCAGGTTAATCATGCATTCAATCGTTCAAGACCTATAAGTGTCTCAATTAATGAAGGTATATACGAACGAGAGAGAAGGGATAAAACCAGATAAGATGAGGGAGATCGCGAAAACAGGAGAGATGGGGAGAGAAAAGAATTCCACGCATCTAGCATTAAAGGGATTGAGTAGCTTTCACAAACAAGAGCAATTATATCAAGATTAATAAAATTATATTGTTCCAACGGTAAAAACAATCTACTGAAAGTTTCAGATCAAATGGAATTCATTTACTACCTTAAAACAGTGTAACAAACAATGCCAAGAATACAGTCGAACACCAGTACCCTCTGCTGATAGCCTGCCAGGCCGCTAGAGACGGGGGACTTTACAGCAGGAAATGGGTGTGTGGAAAAGCACATGGTTTTTATAAACCATCCGGTGTCGGTTTATAAATTTTGAGTATGAAATCACTGATATCTCGAAGGTAAAGCAAGCAATTAGCTTGCAATTTTGAAGAGATACCAGACTGACCTAAGTGTTTGTAATTATGTTGGCAAAATAAGCTAAATCGAATAAATGTGATTTGAATATCATTCAATGTTACTGCATCCCTTTAACTTTACTGGATGAAAGATTGATTATCAAAGAAGTAAATTTGTAAAATTCAATTTGAAGTCGGTGACATACATCTTCCAAATATCCGATACTGCATCTTAAAGATTGAGTTTTTTCCAGTTTATTTAACTTACCTATTACACGTGATACCATCTGATGTCTGTTATACCGCTATAGCAAATTACTGTATCTGAAAAATTGAAAATACAAGTAGAATAATAATGTACGCGGCTATATTGACTCCAATTTAACAAAAAACACAAACAAAACAAAAACAAACAAACAATGATAAAAAAAAAGGAATTTGAAAGTATCAGCAATTTCTTGTCACTTGTTCTAAAAACTCGCGGGTAAAAATGAACTGATTCCGGGGGGGGGGGGGGGGGGGGGTGTTTCATGAAAGGACTTGTCGGACGTTTTATCCGCCAAACTGTTATAAGCTACAGAAATGCTTGCATCTGATTGGCCGAGAGCAAATTTGTCGGCTAAAATGTCCGACAAGTCCTTTGATGAAATGCCCCCGGGTCGAGCGGAAGAAGTATGGCCCAATGGACCCGCAATGACGATTTTTGTTTACAGGGAATAAGTGACAGCCTCGCTGAAAAAATCCAAGTAAATTCAATAAACGGAAGACAATCAACAACAACAAACATGCTTTATTACATTATTACTTTTGTTTGAATGAAAATAAAAGGGATCATGACTTAAACTATATTTCAGTTTGTTACTTTATCCATTTATTAAAATCCTGTGTTTGTTTGTTTTGTAATCTGTTTTGTAAGCACTCGCGTCTTGGGAAATAAGAGAAATCTCGGATGACTTGAGCAATCGCATTTTAATGCACAATATTCTCATTTTCCAACTATTACACGGAAAAATTAGATCCCGAAAACGCTCAACACTGAATCATCAGGGTCCCACATGAGATTGTGTTTTAGTGAGACTGAAAGGGAATGTAATTTAAAACGCCTCTGCAAATCTTCAAATCCTCGTTTTCGTTGACATTGCAGCGTAATCAAACATGTGAACTTTATGAAATAGAACTAGAACGGTCTTTCTTTTTATTTTTTTTTGTAGTTATTTCAAAAGTATGAAATGACGAAATATGAAATGACGAAATGACGAAATGACGAAAATGACGAAACAGGCATATTTCTGCAACGCTTTGTCGCAGCTTTTCGTCTGCAGTACTCTCCAATGAATTTCATATCTTGTACAGACATGTTTCGCACCAGTGAACATATGTGGCTTTCAAGATGCCTCATAGACACCACGTGACTGTGAATTCATTTCTTGTTCTATTTTCTACGATATCCAACTGTTATATTTACACCATTACTCAACGACATGATTATCGTTTTATTTACAGACCACCCTTACAAAAAGGTCCTGTAGTACTTGTATGGTACTTGTGTGGTACCCGTGTGGTACCCCTGTTGTACATGATGTACCACATAATTTACCACAGGAATGACACACACGTCGTGTGGTTACTTCTTAGAGAATGGCTTTGTATTGTATCAGTGAAAGCAATAGCAATAATTATGTTTCCATTTAACAATTATTAACCAATTTTTTAAAGCAATGATGTTAAACAACAAAAAAATGTTACGTTTGATATATGCAGTAGTATCCCAACATATATTCAATGGATAAAATAGGGCATATGCGTTTTGCATCAAATCATACTGTGAATTGATAAACAATAGGCCCTATGCTACAGTTCGTGATCGGATTTTTGGAAAATGTTTAAGCGGCTGACAAATCATTAATTAATCTCGTATTTATTACCCATTTCCGAGAATTGCTTTGGAGTTCTTATACTTGAATGTGATACCTCCGACCTATCCTTGTTTCATGAGCAGAACCCGCCCGGTCCTCATTATCACTCAGAACACTTTCTCCCATTTCTTGTTTCTTCGATTATCGCCAGAGATAATCATCATCGAAACTCTCGTACTGTCACTTCCACTTCTCTATACACACCCTGCCCTGACTGAAATTCCCTCGATAAAATAGTTTCTTTCCGCTCTTTTGGCCGAGTCACACCGGTGAAACCGACTCCAAACCGACTACTAAGCTAACCATTCCAGGGGGGCATTTCATGAAAGGATTTGTCAGACGTTTTATCCGACAAACTGTTACAAGCTACTGAAATGCTTGCATCTGATTGGCTGAGAGCAAACTTGTCGGATAAAATATCTGACAAGTCCTTTGATGAAATGCCCCCCTGGTAGTGCAATATTTTGTTCGTTATGGTGTCGGTTCTGGGTCGGTTTCACCGGTGTGACTCAGTTATTATTTGATTGAGTGAGAAGATGTTAGACCCACGAGGAATTCGACACAAAGACAAGTTTGAAACCCCCAAGGCGTATAGAGGTTAGAAACAAGAGTTATAAATGTTAAATTGCCAATATTCATATCACAGTGAATTTCCCCTGTCTCTTTTGCCGTACTTTTAGCCTCTAGACATCACCTCTTGTTAACCAAACAAAATGAAAGACCGAGTATGGTCTAGAATAACACGTTCAGATAGAGATGCACGCGAAATTCTCCGAGGCTAGCAGATTACAAAACCGTAAATACAAAGATTAGGGGAAAAAAAGAAGAAAAGGCCGAAATATTCGTTTCATTTAATGGTATATTTTGACACCTTGTCATTTTAGTTACATGTAAGTGCGGGACTAGCTTTTTCATGCATGATATAATTCCAGGTTGCCTTATATACTGTGGTGACCAACGTAAAAACTTTTATGGCTCCTAAACGAATTGTGCCATACTTTTTTAGTAATACCAAGCATTATTGTTGCATGTTTAATCACAATACATAGGAAAGCAAATTCTTAATTAAAAGTAGTGCTATTAGCAAATTAGTAATGTCTTTATTCACAATTTTATTGCATTTATTTTGTACCGCATGTACGTTTTGCATAACCATTACCCTGTAACATAAATGAGATAAGATCAACATTACGATTGATTGTAGCTCTCAGTACACAATTTACCATAGACTTACGATTGAAATTAGTCGTAAGATCGATCGTATCTTTTATGTAACAGGGCATGAGTCAGGTAAATATATTGTGAAAATATTTACATTCGCAGGACCAGCTGAATAAACATAATGTGGTACGTTTTAGACGACATAAAAACAAACGTAATGATGTGGAAATGTAAATATAATTTGAAAAATATGTTCAGCAATAAAAAAAAATAAATAATAATAATAAAATAAATAAATAAAACAAAAGGAAAAGGGAATTTTACTTTTCCCCAAGCTATTGAAAGAGAGGCAAGACGAATTCACGACGACGCACACCAAAAATCCAAAAGCAAAGTCCGAATCGGTTTAAAGCTAGAAATTAAATGGAGGACTTGAAGGGAAGTTATTCTTTTTGAGAACGAATATGAACATGAATCTGTACATCAATTTAAATATACAATGATGACGATCAAATATGGAGCAGTGAACAACATTTCAAAACAACTATTAAAAAAGTAGGAGGATCAGTTATATGATCAAATTACAGAGCAAAATTAGGGCAAAATGATGACGTGCATTATTGAGATTAATCATTGCTCTATATATTTCTCTCTCTCTCTCTCTCTCTCTCTCTAGTTCTCCTTTTCTCTATCATGTTCACAAAATGTATTGATTTAATAAACGAACACAAACATGAAATCTTTAAATGGTTACATCTACCTTACACAGTTACGGTAGAACTCCGATCTGTTTAGCGAGCAATTATCTCACCCACCATCCATACAGATATAATTATAGTTTTATAGTATTTTTAAATATTTGATTTTAATCAGTGAAGCGTTAGATATCAGATTCTATATTTACAATGAATGCATCAGTAAATCAAATAAACCTTCGTGATATGATACAATTTTATAACAATGAATATTTCGGTCAATCTCACCACTATAGCTATCATGGCTATAGTGGCGATATAGCTGCTCAACTACTCTGTTTTTATTATTATCATACACAATCATCACTCACCTATATCTATATAAAATTTATCATTCTTATTTGAAAAATCGGGATTTTTATTTAAATAAAGAGGGGGCAATCAAACTGCATCGATGGAATTGTTCAAATACTGATTAAAAATTGACCCTCGTGCGTGTCAGAAACGATAATAATCACACTGAGAAATTAAGCACGCATTCGGTACAATTTCCTGCCAATTTTATAGCACGTTCCCCAACCCTAAAAATATTTTTGCAATTTATCAGAGTTTACTCTTTGGACACGTGACATGTTACAGCAATGACAGTGACATTTGCTCTGACCTCCTTTTTCTTTCCTGTAACCTGAGAATGGCTTTATAATAATCATTAACAGTGATGAAAGGAACTCGGCATAAACAGTGGAAGATTTTCGAATAATGCAAATCGTTTAAATTTGATTAAAAGTCGAAGATTAAAAGACTTTTATGTCGGTATACTCAAAAGGTGACTGAAGTTAGTAGGCCTATAACTTTAGTCACCATTCGAGAATCCTCACTAACTTTAGTCACCCCTCGAGAATCCCTCCTAACTTTAATAACCCTTCGAGAATACCGGCCATAATCCCAAATCAAAATGTTTGATATAAACGTTTTAATCTTCAATATGTTGTCATAGTTCGCTTCGAAGATTGGGGATTATTGTAATATTTCGAACAGAATCTTTTTAATCTAGCCGACTAGAGCGTTTCATGGGTGATCACATTCGTAACGCTATATTCATATCATTTTTAATTTAGCCCAATATGAAGTGTTTAAAAGAAGCTTAGAAAAAAAAAAGGGTTTTCTTTTTCTTCAATCATTGTTACATATTTCCCTCGTTTGGCAAATTCGATTTACTTTCAAAGCACCAAAGAAATCAGAAAAACAACATAATTCTGTTGCTTCCATGATTAAACTACATGTATTTTTTATTCAGAAGATTCAAGTTAAGAATTTTCTTTTTTGTATAATTCGTATAATATTTGAGATTGTTGAATTCAGAAAAAATGGTTTCCCCCGTTCTTACTCACACGTCCCAGCTCCAGCTCTGCACATACACGGCTATTCTTTACTTTCAATGCAAATAAATTGATATCTATACTGTTGCTACTATTCATAATATATTCTGATATGTTTGAGTTAAAAGAGTGCTATTCATATCATACTTTGTGGTATATAACTTCATTTCTATAGTATATATTTCTTCGAATAGTTTAAGTTGTGGGATCTTAATCCTTCCTAATGATGCTATGTTTACCATTTACTGCGATGAATAAGGTGTAGAAAATTAACTTTGTTTATTAAAGTCCATCCCATTGAACTCGCCATCTCTTCATTTATATTATCTTACATACAGACGAAAATGGAGAGAATATTCGAAACCGGATAAAAGGTGTATTATGATGGAGGTCATTGGTACTAAAATTTTGATTTATTTTCCAGAACCTTAAAATAGCGAAAGGGGGTATTTTCATCAGAGTTAATTGATTTCACGTTCTTCGTGTCAAGCCATCACGCTAATTGCTCTACAGCTCTTCTTCCATACATGTAGGCCATGTCCAACTCATTAAGACTGCCGTGCTAATTACCGCTGATTAGTTTGTTTTATTTAAGATTCGCCCAGTGCATGTACAGGAACGCGTATGGTCTGCATTAAACCCATGTTTGCTAAAGATAATAACGTACACGTGTAAGTGAGTTGTGGCGGGTTATATCGAAGGTGGTTTTATTAAAACCATCTCGTTTTCTCGGTCGAAGATGTGGAGTCGGGTGTGATGATGAACCGAGAGGATTATAATCGTAATTTTATAGCCTGGAACGGGGGTCCCTAAGTGTCAATATTGACAGGGCTATGTATACTCTCCCCAAGCGGCGTGGTAGCATGCAGCAGCCGGTGTATCGGGGAAAGACTTCGCTGAGGATTGGCATGATTTGGTGGTAAGGGGGTGGGATGTGTTTGGTGGAAAGAGAATAGGGGTTAAGGAGAGGGGTTAGCACGGAAGAATGTGTTGGAAGTAGACCATAATAGGAGCTTTAGTGAAGCCTAGCGTAGGAGTAAAAACAAATAACAATACACTATTCACATCACCAAATAAAAATAATAATACAAGCAGGTAGTTATGAACATAAATCATAGTAATATAATAATAACAATATTATGAACATTTTTGAAAACTTTTGTTTTAAGTGAATACTACTTAAATAACGGAAAATGGCTTTAATTACAGTTATTATGTTCGAGCTATATCATTGGAGGTCGACATGTCTTGCGAGGTTTGCGGAAAGTATAAATTTAAGTTTGCTGTCTTTGATGTCAATCATTTCCCAAGAATCCAACAATCTCGGTCAACAAACTCATCGTTTTTTTAATCTTTCCGGTCTGCATATCTATTTAGAAAAGAGTTTACGATAACAGCACACCGTGACGACTAATTATCAAGACCATAGCTGGCTTCTTTGAACACATCTTCCAGACTGACATTCGCACATTCTAGAAGAAACACCGACAAAAGAAAAAACGAGAAAAAATAATGGCGTGCGCCCCTCATTACAAATTGGAATTTCCATTTCTAAGCTTGCAGTAATTTTCCCGAATAGATCATTAGGGGAAAAGCATCAGCAATTACTTTTGCCCGCAGTGTGCACGGTATAAAGAAGAGACAGAAATCATCATTTTCGGGAGACATTCAGACATATTTCATTGGTTGGTTCCCCAGGCCGATCGGAGCTCCCCGTCGCAATTGATTTACGTGTGGCCAGGAGGGGAACAGTCCAAGACATCATTATCAATGTAGTACTACGGATCGTTAACGCGTTCTATTTTATATCTAGGTTTTCTGAGTTCAAAAATAGTTCTGAGGGTCTTTTTAGTTGTTAAATGTTGTTATTCAATTGTCATTATTGTGTATGCATAGATGGAACGCATTTTATTCGCTGTGGTATATATCAATTAGACGATCATTGATTGAAATTTGGCTTACTATATCCTGTTTTCCCCTTAATGATGACGATAATTGAAAAGAAAAAAATCACAGTACTATATAAACTTGAAATATTCCTTATACTATTATTAATTTGACTGAAAATGCGCTAATGAACAATACATTTCAAAACATATATGTACATATTCTTCGGATGGTTATATAACATTATTTTAGTAATGAGTGCATAGAAATCTATGAACTCACGAAAAAATGTTTCGAGATATATGACAGAATAAAAGTGTGTTCAACAATAATTTAGCAAGAAACAATCAATATGATGATAAATACATTAATAACACTTGGATTTAAATGAAGAACAAGCCAATCACTTCGTGTCCGAAAATTCAATTTTTAGCTGCGTAGGTGTTATATATACTTCTTACACACCCTTGAAGATCGATTTCGATTCAAACAGTATAATATATTAAAGTCCATAACATATCCAAGTCCACATCATTTGCTTGAAATTATAGTTCGATCTTGAAATTCTGAATTGATTTTCATAAGGTTCAAGAATGATTACTAGCCAACAGATTCTCAAATTTTGTCAAATTGCATCTTAGGTGTCTAGACCCAAAGGGGATAGCACAATATTTATTTCACGTTGCAAAAGAAAAGTGAAGAGGCATAACCACCATTTCGAGACGGACTAACACTGTTTTAAAGTAGAATAAATTGGGTTACTGCGCGATGTTTATCTTTAATTCTCTCGCATTATTATTTACGTTTTGCATGCTTTGGTATCCTTTTAGCCAAATATTGCAAGCGTTGGTGTGAGATTAGAAACAAAGATAACAACATAATTTTGTTTCAGAAGAAAGTGATTTCGGTAAGTACGCCAAAACCTGTTGTGAATGAAAACGTATACCTTATTTGTTTGTTTAAGGAACTATATTTAGTATAGTAAACACACAAACACCGCAGTGCACCGGTGCAGCAATTTGTAATCATCTCGATATTAAAACATACTGACCAGATACTTTTCTTCTACTTTTTTGTCTTATTCTTCTTCTTCTTCCCTTTCTTATATTGTTCCTTTTTCTTTTGCCTCCTCTTCATTCTCATTATTCTATTCTTCTTTTTCTGCCCTTTCGTCTCGCTCTTATTGTGTCAGTTTGCTGTATTTAGTTCCTTTATATACGAAATTCGAAAGTCTTGAAACTTCTTGTAGTTTATAAAGAAGGAATTGAAATTCTCTCTCTCTCTCTCTCCCTCT
>CALNVZ010002974.1:28559880-28587303 GCA_940671915.1 Paracentrotus lividus | reverse complement strand
CTCTCAATGCCATCGTGTAGCCATCGTATAGTATTGTCAAGCCCGCATCGCACTTTCCCGAAGTTGAGCAAGGATGGACCAACGGTCATGGAAATTTTTTAATTTGATTGCTCTGATCACGAAAGCAGCGGGCAATTCGTTTACCCTTCATGTGTCCTTCGCACCGGCATAAATCCGTAAACAATGCTATTCATCTGTGGGATATTACATAATAATATAAAGCGTCATCCCGCTAGAATAGAAAGACGCAATCGTGTATTACCTTCTGTGGGCATCGGTAGACGTCGCGCGAACCCTAATTATATTATCATTCGTGTGTCCATCGTTACTCAACTTCGGGACAGTGGAATGCAAGCACTATTGGAAAGGTCTAGGTAGTTAGTGGGACTAACTTAAATGCATAGCTTTGTGTTTTGAAACCAAATGTAATACATCCATCAATCATCATTATACCCATGCTAATGAACTTACGTATTACCCTAACTATCTCGTTACATTCATGTTAATCGCTCATTACGAGGTTGGAAGTGGGCGCCATAAAATTCGATTGTGTAAGTGTCAAATCCTAATCAATGATAAATGGAAAAGAAAGAAGGAAGGCCTAATGTCGAAAAAGACCGAGTGGTCATGATTAGCCTTCGAGCATCTCGATATAATATAAAAGCTGTTGATTTGACAATAAAAAACTCCTTACTAATTTATTGAAACACTGATACATCAACGACCAGGATATGTCAGCTCAGTAATATGTTATTAAGTCTACTCGGCAGGTGCTAACAGGCGACTTGAAACTGAAAACAGCATAACAAACATCTGCATCCATTAATTTCTAAGTCTGTAACTTTTACGTTGTAAACAAACGATGTCAGTTGCATAATTATATCATAACAATAGTATCACAGGCCAGCGGTTATAGAAAATCAATTAAACAGACACTGTCAAATTTCAAAAAGAGCCTGCTACAGTAGCATTTACTTTGTATTATTTTGATTAGGAGGACAATAGAAAAAAAAGAATAATACATGAAAGTTAAAATACCACTTAGTTTAAACTGCTTCATAAAAATTTGATCAATTAAAAAAACAAAAAACAAAAAAAACAAAAAAAAACGGTCTAATGGCTGTATGAGATTGAATAATACATTTAAAACAAAATGTAAATTGATAATTTCATATAATACCAGTTCATTAATGATGCTTAACCGAAAAAAAAACAACTTAAGAGTAAAAGGTATTTCAAATTTGTTGCAAAAAGTTTCAGTTGCAACTTAAAGATTATATATTCATTATAAATGATGCATGGCATTTCAAGGTAAACCTATTCATGCTATTTCATTATTTTGTTTGGAATATGATTAACTATTTTATTGGAAATTCGTCCATGATTCCCTGCATCGTTGCATTCCAAAGTTAGCGTATTCTTCTTTTCCCCTTTTGTACTGACTGTAACTTTTGTTTTACAGATTTTTTTTTTTCTTAAGATGAAGAGTGTCAGTATGGAAAATCTTCCTTCTTACTATATTTATTGGATACCACATACACATATTGCGTTAAAATGTCAATACTTACATTCCCCCTTCCTTGTAGCTTTTTATTTTATTCAGCGTGGGGATTTTGATCCAGCAGTCGGTACACCTTCGGCACACAATTCATTTAGGCCAGGATTTAAACTGAGTGGATCGGCAATTCATGACACGCCCTTGACTGATACACTTTTATATCATATGGTCACTCCTCGGCCCTACCCCTTTCCACTCTCTAATTTTTAGAGTGTTGCTTTTTAATACTCAGGTGAAAAAAAAATACCAGAAGGAATTGTTTGAAAATCAGATGCGCGTCGTTGGGACCTGGCTGCAAGCTATACAGTGAAAGGAAAATGTGTTGAGCGAGCTTAAATCTGAACACTGGGAAAGCGACCAAAAAAAAAAACAAAAAAAAAATATATATATATATATAAATAAACATTATTGTTTCTATTACGATTTATAAAAAAAAAGAGATTACGATTATTTATTTTTAATTGTATTTATTTTTAATTGTATTTATTTATTATCGGCATGCATTAAAAGGGTGTTTAAATATGTACAAAGGAAGTATTTTTCTATCGCGAAAATCACGTCATTAATAATAAAAAGGTCAATATGACAACAAATTGAAACTTCTGCTAATAGATATGTAATCATAGCCTATAAGACATCATATTCACTGAGACTTCATACATGCCGACGATGCCCCTTGGTATCCCCGACCCTACACGGGCAAGATGACAAGATGGGCCTCAAGACACACACACAATCTCTCATTCTCTCTCCAGTTTCATAAAGTATATACATTTTTCTATTTATAATCTTCGTGCGAAATAATAAGAATAATAATATTAGTGATAATAAAACAAAACGATGAAAAATCTTAAGAGTGTAGGTAGCGATTCGTAGAGTAACATCGACCCTAATCAATATTTCATGGAAATAACTTAACGACCGATTTAATGAAGTTTAAGCCGTAAATCGCATTGATCCATACCTGTCATACAACACCCAGATCTAATTATTATTTCTGAAAGGCACAAGTAAATCAAAATTTGACAAGTTGTCTTCTGATACGAACACATAAAATTTCCCCTTAAATGATATTTTAGTCATATGTTACTCCCGATTTAAAAAAAAACCCTAATAGATGTAAAAGTGAAAGATCTTTAACTTTATGTACTAAAACATTCTGTTCATAAATAATATTCAAACTTTAGGAAGAAAAAGAGAGGGAATGAGACGTTCCCTCAGAAGCATTAATCGAATCCTAAGTTTGATGAATAACTCATGAAGGCTGCATAGCAAAAATTTGATTCGATATCATAATCGTAAGAAAATTGGAATTCGAGAAAAAAATCTTAAATTTCGAAACATTAAAACGATCCAAGCATTCAGAATATCCGAAAATGACAAGTATAATTCTCTTACCACGATAAATTTCCCCAACTTTGTTTTTTATTGATGTTCCGTGCTGCGAAAGATGCCGAACGTCTTAAACGAGAATCAAAGATCGAGATAAAATGACATCTTCACTGGGGCACCGACTTTGGCTACAAACACCAATTTACTCCGAGGCAAAGCTGACTAACAACTCTCTCTCCATCTCTCTTTTGCTAACTAGCCGATGAGACCAGACAGGGAGCACTTTTTCCCCTTCTCTTTTTTGGTCGCGATCACCATTCTTAATGAACGAAAATCGGCGCGCAATAAAGGGACGCATGCGTGTTATAGACTTTGAAGCAAGAATCGCATTCGTTTTTTTTTTCCTCCTTCTTCGCTTTCCTGCCTTGCATTAGTAGTCGAAATGGTGAGATTTGCAGCGCTTGGGGGCGCAATTTAATTTGGGATGAGCAGGTTAATTCGGGAAATGTCCCCGAAGCTTCAGGTACTAATAGCGAGGTTTAGTCTCATTTGTGACATTTATATTTTTGTCATTTTCGTTGTTGTTAATTGAAAAAGGCAACAGCTATTGGAGCTGAATCCCTGTTAATAATGGCCGGGTTACTTTAGCTTTGTTTTTCTATTATTATTTATCTCCTTTAATTTCTTTATTTTATATTTTTCATTCTTACATAAGTGAAGCTTGACGATGAAATATATATGTTTTTATTAATTCCAAAGAAATACCATATGAACAATGTGCATGGTCATTGCATTTTTTTTTCATCAAAAAATTAATGAGATTTATTCTAGCCCTCTGAGACAGTAATGACACAAGGGGTGTAACACAAAGACTTCCGATTGATTAAAAGTTTCGATTTATTTTTTCTCGGTAATCTCATCATGGACAGGATGCTCCGAAGTTGATGATCTTAATCCTAACCTTAGGCCTCATCCTACTCTTAATCATATCTAAATCCTAATCAATGACTGAACTAATTGGTTCTCAAACGAGGCTACCGAGAAAAAAAATCGATCGTAATTTTTAATCAATCATAAGTCTTTGTGTTACACCCCAAAGAATACACAAATGGTTAGAGATAGGGTCCGAACATTGCTTTTGCTAATATCACAATAGATAAAATAGAACAACAACAACAAACAGTACATAGTTTTCGCTGAATCTTCTTCTTCTTCCTGTTGTGTTCATTTATATGGCGACATCAAAATGGAAAGATGAAATTTGAGCTAAGAATCAAATCATTACATCCTGTTTCGATTACAAGCCTTTGGGACAAAACAGTAAATAGATCAATCTTATCGACAAAATAGGCAGTCTGGCAATGATTTCCAGAAGATTTGAGGACAAACCAGGATAGACGTATGTAGATCTTAACCAAATTGAAAATTACCAAGTCTGAAAATGGAAAGAAACTAGTGTGTGTGTATGTGTGTGTGTGTGTGTGTGTGTGTGTGTGTGTGAACTTCAGTTCTCTCAGTTCGTAGTGTCTCAAATAAGAGTGATGCAAGCAGGTTAATTGCGTGCTAATAATGTTTAATGTTACAGTAGCCATGGTAGCCAGGGCAAAAAAGCATCTACTTTTTGGAAGCAATTTATTACATTTAATCTATATTTTGTAGGATAATAGCTTAATTTTGCTAAAAGAGGAAAAATTTGTGTTTATAAAAAAGAAATAGCAAGAATAAGATCTCCTGGCTACTAAAATTTATATCTTAGAACAATGTGAAGCAAATTAGAGCGCTTTTAGCAGCGTTTATATTGGAGGGATTTCAAGCCACACAAATAGTTAATTCCACTATTTTATTTATAGTGCTAAAGCAAAAATAGTGTAATCTTCCCCTCAGATTGAAACGTGACAATAGCTCTAGCCTTTAAAACAAAGGGGAAGGGGATTTTTTTAATGTAAATCCACAAGTCATAAAATGATTGAATTTTCAGAGCTCATTCACCAATTCGGTTATGAGTGAAGACATTTCTTACTCTAAATAATTAGATTATTAGATTACCTCAACTATAATTGCTTAATTTAAATTTACACCATTATAATTGTTTTCTGTTTATTCCCGTTTCGAAAATGTTTTAATGATTAGAAATGGAGTACTGGGCGAATAAAAAGCAAAGATGTGTTTTTTCTTCTTTTCATCATCATTTTTTTTTTTTTTTTTTTTTTTTACAGGAACATGTACTTTCCATTTTCCCCAGACGTAATGCGCTGCCGTAGCCTGTAATTGCAGAGTCAAGAAGCGGTATTTTAAAACGCCTCACGAGTCGTACCATGATGTCGGCATTAATATGAGCATAATTACTTTACTTGTAGTATGGCATTTAGACGATTTTCATGATGCAATGCTTTACCACTTGCTTCCCTACACAACAAAAAGAGAATGAAAATGTATTCCAATAATGCTAAAGTGTAGTTTACCAAATACCATTGTTTGAACTCCCCATCTCGTGTCAGGTGTTCTTTTTTAATACAATATTCTCCGGATAATATTTTGGAATAACAATGCAAAGAGTCCAAAAACGGCCATGTGTGTGATGTGATTAACAAGCTTCTGCTAGTTCTCCCTTGCGAAAACACTCAACATTTTCAAGTTCTATACAAATCAATTTTCGTAATGAAATGCCCCGTAGCATTTAACATTACCGTGTTGGAGACATATATAATTGGTAACGTTTCTCCTCTTTTGTCTTGGAATTCTAATTGTGGTAAATATATATATATATATATATATTATTTATATATATATTTGACCTTTTTTTGTATTATGCACCTGCCGTTAGTTAATATTGATCTTATTTTATTGGTATTATTTCATTCCAAACTCATTTTATTAATTAATATAACAAATATATATATTATATTCATTCATTCACTTATTCATTTCATTTATTTTTCTTCTCTTTTTATTATTAATTAAGTAATTTATTTGTTTATTTGTGTAAATTTCCATGTATCTGTTTGTGATTTTTTTTTAATTTTTTAATTTATTTTTTATTTTTTGAGGGGGGATTAGGAATAATGATGTTCGGCCCTAAAGATCAGACACCCAAATACAATGAAATATAGCGGGTGTGTAAACACTAAATACGCTGAGAGAAACAACATTTAGATCGGAAATGCGTGCATGGTTTGGGGTCATTTTTTCTTGTTAATAAGGGGCCTAACAAATGAAAGGTTATAACATGCTAAAATGATAAAAACAATTAGTGTATACCAAGTAATATGCATTTTTAACCATTATTGACATCAGGTCATTCTTAAATCCATACCAAATTCAATAAGCTTCCTTTGCAAGGAAATTTTAGTGAATCGGTGTTAAAATGATCAATAAAATAATCCCCTTTAGTACCTTAGTGTTTATTTGCATTTAAATGCATTTGCACGGTGGCTTAACAGCGCACTTCCCCCTTGCACACCAACAACAGCAAAAAATCAAAGTCGTTTGGCTACGCGTCAAGTATTCCAATAAATTTTCGCGCGCTTTTCCCATATTGATTCCACAGCATGTCGCTTTCCATAAACGATGCGAAATCGACTAAAATGCCTTCGACATGGCCGGTTGCACGCGAAGTTCCCCCGACAAAAAATGGGAAATATTCAAATCGAAGCGGAAAGAAAAGGCGATAGAAAATGAGGGGGAATCAGGAGCTTTGACAAGCATCATTAGCTAAATCCTTCCTTCACACGCCTTATTTGACACGACAGGGCAATAAAGGGACGTTCTTTCTTTCCACCCCTCCCCGCAATCACTCTCTATTATCAGCGTCTTCAGCATTTGCCCTTTTACGTGTTCGATCTACGAGTGAGATCTCAGCAGCTGAAAGTCCTTGGTCTCTTTTTTTTCTTTACCAAACTTTTATTTTCAAACGAGATCGGGGTAAAAACAGCCATAATCACGGCGTTATCATGGTTATTGCCTTTATTGGTAGAACGATTTTGTAAACAAAATCGATTACAGGCTTACAAAACACAACCTTATGACCTCTAGTACGACAACCAAAGAAAGAAAAAATGTCTATTGATAATGCGTTCCGTTTTGCATTAAAAAAAGGGAGAGAAAGTAAATCAAACATTTCCTTTTTCTTCTTCTTCTTCTTCTCCCCCTCTTTTTTGTTTTAAATAATAGACCATTCTCATGCGCGTATTCTGGGGGGGGCTTTACGGCCCGGGCCCCCCGGGGGGCGCGCGCAGGGGGGCGCCGAAAAGAGGAAGAAAAAGGGAGAAAAAGGAAAGAAAAAAAAAGAAAGAAGAAAAAAAAAAGCAAAAGGAAAAAAGGGGGGAAAAGAAGGGAAAGGGGAAAAGAGGAAGGAAGAAAAAAAAAGACAAAAAAAAGAAAAGAAAAAAGAGAGAGAGAGAGAAAGGGAAAAAAAGGAGAGGGAGGGGGCGCCCTTAAAAAAAATGGGGGGGGGCGCCAAATCGACAGTAAACTTAGGGGCGCCAAATCAACTTTAAAATTAGGGGGGGCGCCAAATCGACAGTAAAAAATATAGGGGGCGCCAGCTTGACCTTAAATTTAGGGGCGCCAAATCGACCTTAAATTTAGGGGCGCCAAATCGACCAGAAACTAAGAGGCGCCAAATTGACCTTAAACTTTAGGGGTGCCAAAATCGATCTTAAATTTAGGGGCGCCAAATCGACCTTTAATTTAGGGGGGGGCGCCAAATCGACAGCAAACTAAGGGGTGCCAAAATTGACCTTAAACTTAGGGGCGCCAAAATCGACCTTATATTTAGGGCGCCAAATCGACAGTAAACTAAGGGGCGCCAAATTGACCTTAAACTTATAGGGGCGCCAAATCGACCTTAAATTTAGGGGGCGCCAAATCGACCTTTAATTTAGGGGGCGCCAAATCGACCTTAAATTTAGGGGCGCCAAATCGACAGTAAAAAATATAGGGGGGCCAGCTTGACCTTAAACTTAGGGGCGCCAATCGACCTTAGATTTAGGGGCGCCAAATCGACAGTAAACTAAAAAGGCGCCAAATTGACCTTAACTTATAGGGGCGCCAAATCGATCTTACATTTAGGGGGGCGCCAAATCGACCTTTAATTTAGGGGGGCGCCAAATCGACAGCAAAACTAAGAGGCACCAAATTGACCTTAAACTTATAGGGGCGCCAAATCGATCTTAAATTTAGGGGGGCGCCAAATCGACCTTTAATTTAGGGGGGCGCCAAATCGACAGCAAACTAAGGGGTGCCAAATTGACCTTAAACTTAGGGCGCCAAATCGACCTTATATTTAGGGGCGCCAAATCGACAGTAAACTAAGGGGCGCCAAATTGACCTTAAACTTATAGGGGCGCCAAATCGATCTTAAATTTAGGGTAGCGCCAAATCGACCTTTAATTTAGGGGGGAGGGGGCGCCAAATCAGACAGTAAACTAAGAGGCGCCAAATTGACCTTAAAATTATAGGGGCGCCAAATCGATCTTAAAATTTAGGGGGGCGCCAAATCGACCTTTAATTTAGGGGGGGGGCGCCAAATCGACAGCAAACTAAGGGGTGCCAAATTGACCTTAAACTTAGGGGCGCCAAATCGACCTTATATTTAGGGGCGCCAAATCGATAGTGAACTAAGGGGCGCCAAATGACCTTAAACTTTATAGGGGCGCCAAAATCGACCTCTAAATTTAGGGGGCGGCCAAATCGACCTTAAATTTAGGGGCGCCAAATCGACCTTAAATTTAGGGGGCGCCAAATCGACATTAAAACTACGGGGAGCCAAATTGAACTTAAACGTAGGGGAGCCAAATTGACCCGAAACTTAGATGGGGGCGCCAAATTGACCTGAGCTGAGGGAGCGCATAATTGATATTAACTTAGGGGCCGAATCGACCTTAAACTAAGCAACGCCAATAACTTAGGGTTGCCGAATGGACCTTAAACTAAGGGGCGCCAAATTGAGCTTAAACATAGGGCGCCAAATTGACCTTCAACATAGGGGACGCCAAATCGACCTTAAACTTAGGGGCGCAAAATCGACCTTAAATTTACGGGGGCGCCAAATCGAACTTAAATTAGAGGCGCGCCAAAATGAGCATAACATGGGGGCGCCAAATTGACCCGAACTTAGATGGGGTGTCAATCGACCTTAAACTTAGGGGCGCAAAATCGACCTTAAATTTACGGGGGGCGCCAAATCGAACTTAAACCTAGAGGGGCGCCAAAATGATCTTAAACGTAAGGGCGCCAAATTTAGATCAAATATAGGGGCGCAAAAATGATCTGAAACTTAAGGGGCGCTAAATTGACCTGAGACTTAAGGGCGCTGATTTAACCTGAAGTTAAGGGGTGCCAAATCCGATCTTAAATTAAAGGACGCCAGATTGAGCTCAAATGTAGGGGCGCCGAAAATGACCTGAGACTTAGGGTGCCAAATTTATCTTTAACTTAGTGGCTCCAACTATATCCTATATACCTGAAACTAAGGGGCCCAAAAAAACATACAAAAAAAAACAAAACAGAAGGGATCTTTAAAATGGTCTCTATTCTAGAAATAGCAAAATTTTTAAAATTCCATGCCTCCTGGTTTGTATATTCATAGCAAAATTTTCGCTCGCGCTTCGCGCTCGCATCATCTTTTCCCATTGATTTATTTATTGTGTCGAGGAACGAGTAAAATGACCTGTTTTCTAATCATTCGAATGCATCAAAATTTCCGTTCCCTATTCGCACACGCCTAGATTTCTCTTTTACCAGAATTTACATTATGGGATTCTAACCGTCAAAACATTTAAATTTACTTGTTTTCACGTTACATTTTTATTTATTTATTTTATTTTTCTATTTATTATATATTTTTTTTTTGCATTTCAAATTTATGTTCAACATATTAGCGGCGTCAAATTGAGCTTACACGTACGGGCGCCCAGATGAACCTGAAACTTTATGGGGGCACTGAATTGAAGTTAAGGGGATGTCAAATCGATTTTAAAATTAGGGGCGCTAAATTGAGCTTACACTTATAGGCGCCCAAATGATCTGAAACTAAGGGGGCAACAAATAGGTTTTTAAAATATGGTCTCTATATAGATAGAGCAAAATTTCAAATTCATGCATACGGGTCTGTATATACATAGCAAAATTTTCGCTCGCGCTTCGCGCTCGCATCATTTTTCCCCCAATGAATTATTACATTGTGTTCCTGAGGAACGCATGAAATGTCCTGTTTTCTAATCATTTGAATACATCAAAACTTCCGTCATGCTTCGCGCTCGCCTGTGTTTCTCCTCTTTACCAAATTTACATTTTACATGGGATTCTAACTATCAAAACAAGTTATTTTGATTTCACGTTACATTCATTATTGCATTTCAAATTGACCTAAATCTTAGGGGCGCCAAATTGAGCTTAAACGTAGGGGCGTCAAATTGACCTGAAGAACTTAGGGATGCCAAATTATCTCTTAAACTTAGAGGCTCCAACTTTATTTGAACTTACGCCGAATTTACCTGAAACTAAGGGGCAACAACTTGGTATTTGAAATATGGTCTCTAAAATTTTAATTCCTCATGGTCTGTATACACATAGCAAAATTTTGGCTCGCGCTACGCGCTCGCATCACTTCTTTCCCAATGAGTTATTACATTGTGTTCCTGAGGAACGCATGCAATGCCATATTTTCTCGTACATGTATGGCGCCAATTCAAACTAACATTTAGGGGCGGCAAATGATTAGTTGGCGCCAAATTGGAGCTTAAACTTAGGGGCGCCAAATTTATCTTAAACTTAGGAGGAAGAAGAAGGATAGATAAGCAGCTAGTAGATAAATATTCATCTCTTCTTTTCATAATCATGTAAAATTACTGGGGCACATACGGTCTTTAAATTATGAAGGCCAAATTGATCCTAAACTTCAGGTCTCTATACATAGAGCAAAATTTTCGATCGCGCTTCGCGCTCGCTTCATTCTCCAAAGAGTTATTACATTGTGTTCCTGAGGAATGCATAAAATGTCACGTTTTCAGAGATCTTCCGGATACATCAAATTTCTGCTCGCGATTCACGCTCGCCTATTTTTTCTTTACCAGATTTATGAGATTCTGAACAACAAAACATCAATATACCGTACATTGTTTGATTTCACATTACTTAATGGACAAATCACATGATTTTATATGGCTTGCTTCAAATCGTTTTGCTGGACAATTACAGCTCCCGTTCATATGATATTCTGTGAAGAGCTAAACAAAATTGATACCCTAATTGCTTAGGCATTATTTGCTTTCTGATCGTAAAGTAGAGGGAAAAAAACGTGCTCGTATTTAGAAATATTCGTATTTTCATCTATAGCGGTAATACCTCAAATACCTAGAATATTCTTTTCCATTAACTCACTATTGGCAAGTATTCAATAACAAAAAAAAAAATTCAAATAAATTATTATTCAAAATCCTCAACATACATTTAAGCCGTAGCCTATGTTTGCCTGGCGGGGGGGGGGGGGGGGCGCCAATATTTTGAAAAGTACACAGGGGCGCCAAATTCACGTCGGGCCCCCCGGGGTGCGAAATCCTGGATACGCGCCTGATTCTTTGTGGTGCATGCCATTCCAAAATTATATCAAACGAGCCATATTGTTCGTTATAATACGTCATAAATCATACAATATTTCTTTTGGCTTGATTGCGTGTACTTCGATGTCAATGATTGTAATATATATTTACTATATAAGAGGAATGATTACTTTATTTTTTCAAAGAAATATCATTTAAGTCTGAATTATTATTTTGAGCGGACAAAGTTTGTATTTATAATTCACTCCTATTACCATACATCTTTGTACGGTCTGAATCTTGGAAATGTCATAAACATTGGCCTAAAGTTAATGAATACACTCCTTCTATGTCATCTAAAATGCATGGAGTTTTATACAAGACACTTGTCAACTATAGCGCCACCCTTTTAATCTCAACTTTATGAATCGCATGATAATATGAATTAAGTTTATTATCAATCGTTTCTTCGACATTTCAACTGAATGTCGAAAAGTCCTATTTTTCCAGTCATGTTTCAAATTATCTTATTGCCAAACAATCATGTTAATCCCGATAACATGAGTATTATTGATTTCTGAACAAAATATTATCAATGAAACCTCCTCAACCAATAAAAACATCGAAGAAGAAGAAAAAAAAAAAAAAAAAAAAAAACATACAGGCTTCATTCTAAAGGTTCAATGGTATCGAGGGGTTAACTTGATTTCATTCTACTTGTGATTTGGCGATAATCGATCGTCATCACGACAATTCAAGACCGATTTTATCGTGAGACAGGCAAATCCGTGTTTCCATCTTACCCCTTTCTCAACATATCCAAGAGAAGTAATGCCCCTCTTATCGGACAGCCTCTGAAAAGTGATATTTCAATCAAAGGATAGGACAGATTCGGCGAGGTTTATTATTACGATTGGAAGATGGACTTGATTTCATGTTAACTATGAGAAAACACTCGACAGGAAAACTTCAACCTCCATTGATTATTAGTTGGGATTCATTGACAGATTCCAAGAGCGAATGAATACAACAACATTTAAAAAAAATCTTGATTATAACGACTGAAAACACGATAGAGCTAGAGTAACACATCCACAAGCCTTCTCTTGTAGAGTTTACTTCATTTTCCCCATAAAAGGTTAGATGGAGCATTTTTGTCTTTTTGAATGTGTAATTTGCCTCACTTCTCCGGTTGGGGAATGGATTATTTCACTTGACATTTTATCAAGTTTCACAAGTCCCACTCCAATCTATATAACACAATTATCCATATAAATATAAAGACGTTGCCGCTGCATGCTCAAACACGAAATCTTCAACTACTTTTTGTTTGGAAGACACTGAAAAGTCTTATAATCATATAAAGTTCTTGAAATGGACATAATAATTATGAAAACACCTTCAATTTTAACAATAAGGCGCATTAAAACCATGTTCATATCTATTAAAAAAAATAAAAAAAGATACCTTTATAAAATACCTCTTGTGTAGTAAATGTTTGAAACAATAATATTGTATTTGTTATTTATTTATAATTGATTCATTGAAAATAAACAGTAAAACCCTATCAAGAAATTGCTGCTCTCCTTCCTGTGACCATTAAAATAGAAATAAATGAATTATATCAAAGCTGTGAGTGTCGTTTAGTAATTAAAACAAAAAAAAATATTTCTTAGACAAATTGTTCTTTAACTATAAGATGGTGTGATTGTACATGGAATCTAAATCTCCACCGATGTTTTTTTTATCTGATTAGGAATAGAGGTGAGTGAGATTAGAAAACGGATGACTGTTTTCAACATACAATCGCCCAGGAAACCTCTTCACAGATTGATTTTTCTCCTGCTCTCTTGATAACCAAAGAGGGCCCGGTGTACATGAATACCATCGAGGTCCTGATCTAAAAACGCGATATGAGCCACAGAAATGTGTCAGCAACTACCCTATACATCCCTTCCTTAACTAGGTCCGTGTCATAATTGCCCCCATTTGATCATTTTCATGCCCCATCCACCTCCCTTTTTCTACCCCCCTCCCTCTCTCTCTCTCTATCATGTCTATCAATATTGAAAACGTTGGGCTTCTTTCTAGGAAAACCATTTTCACGCACCGATTGTCAATGAAGGAATGCCCGAAAAACGGAGTTTTGTTGAATATACTGGAATAAAAAAAAATCGAGAAGATCATTTACTTAGTTACACAGGTTTTATGAGGGTTAATGTATATAAAACCAAGATAAAACCTTGGGAAGAATATTTTTTTACCCCTAACCCTCGCGTTTTGAGCTTTAAAATCTCCCATTTTAGTTCATTTTTGGGTCGTTTTTCTGTGTGAAAATGAGTATTTTGGTCAAACAGCAGTCACTAAAAGCTTTCTGTAAAATTCAGCAGCGCATCGATTTCCTAGTTACGCTGAGTGAAGTAAATTATTAATTTCTCTTTCCAATGATTTTAACTTCTTTGTGATTGGTCCAATATTTTCCCCGCGTTTATATCATAAAAAAAAATATCATGATAAAATACTTCGATCCTGACTGCACAGCTTGCACTCTCCTTTTACACGGTCTTTATTCAGGGCATTGTTATCGCGATATCGACGGTCAGACGTAGAGAGAGTCTATACCCAGTACACACATTTCCGTAAGATTATCTTTCTGGTCGTTAGTGCACTGTAGTGGAACTGTGCGTGTTTGGTATAAAATAAACATGTCCTTTTTGATTGTTCACGTTTTCATATGGCCCTTGCCATTCATTATTGTAATGTATGTTTACCTATTGCGATTTCTTTGTAACTCACATCTTTTGTTTCTTGTTTTTATCATTTTCATACCTATGCCACCTGTAATTTCTTCTCTTTTTTTCATCCATACATTAATTTTTTGACCCATATATTATGAAGGTGGTAAATCAATCTGTTTTTCCATAAGTGCCATCCTCCTGAGTGAGAAAAACAAAATATGGATAGAAATGTGTCATGATCTTATCACTTTCTCCTTTCATCTCAATCACATATGGGCATGCCCATCAGAAAGTTCATATTACATCATGATATTATCGAATCCTTAAATTATCTTTCCACCTCTCTCTCTCTCTCTCTCTCTTGCTCTCTCCCTTTACCGCCTTCTCGCATGCACCGATTCTCAGCTTCTACACCCCATCCGGGGGGAGGGAGGGGGGGGGGGGCACATCTCTGCATAACACTTTGCAATTCTATAACAAGTAGTCTTTTATTTTCTCCCTCAACCTAATATGTCTGCCCCTGATTCTCCTTTCTCTCTCCGTCCCTTCTTCCCATCTTAAAGATTTTCAACGTCATTTTTTTTTCTTCCATTGACGAGGAAAACCCCCCTTAACAGGTCGAGTTCCCAAAAGAGTCTGCAGTTTCTAGAAACAATCGATACTTCGCTAAATTCTAATTTTACAACTCATTGTTACACTGCCAATTCATCACACTAGCTAGCGTCGGTATAATAAAAAATAAAATAAAAAATAGCAAAAAAAGAAGCACCGAAAAGGAGTATTCTTCTTTTTCTTCTTCTTTTTCTGCTACTCCGCCTTTTCTTCTTGATTTTGTACATTCCGATTTCACCCTGGTAACATATTTGCACGAACTTGTATGTGCTTCGAATAATTATGTTATGTTCCAATTGTTTCCCATAATATTGTGCACATGTTTATTTGAACTCTCTTTCTCATGTTTCTGGCACTCAGACACAAAATGTGGAAATCCTCTTGAGCTTTTACAAAGTTATTGCTTGCTATTTTGAGTAAAAGTGAAATGGAAATCCTTTCACCCATCCTTGAATCGAGACAGCCGTAGCATTCAGGGGCAGATCTAGCTTTTGCTAAGGGGGGTTTACCCGGAGTGAGAATTTGTAGCCAGGCACTGCGAGGGAGCGGATCGACCAAGCCAGAAGTGGCGCAAAGCGCCCGAAGGAGGGGGGGGGGGCGGAGAGGGGAAGGTGTGATTTTTTTCTTTTCAATTTGACATTTGAAATGGTGCAATCTAATGCCTACTTTAGTCATCATTTCTAAATTCTCTTAGGTAGGATTGATGTACTAACCCACCCCCCCCCCAAACATTCTTTTTTATTTTTAGGAGCCCAAGGGGGGGGGTATAACACCCTACCCCCCCCCCCTAGATCCGCCACTGGCATATTATATTTATCACATATTGTGATAATTTGTTACGTTTCAAATTTCAAATTGTTACAGTTTGACATAGATTTACAACAATAACACAACGAAAACGAAAATAAACGTATGTAACTCAATGGTTAAAGGTCCATTTAATATGGATGATATGGCTAAATAGTATAGAGTCATTGGAAAAAAGGGGGATGTTACAATAAAATAAATAAATAAATAAATAAAGCTTATAGATGGTTGTTTGTTTTATGTTTGTGTGTTGCTTTTCTTTTGAATGATGGCTGTTCAGTTAGAACACCTTGCGAATTAATATTTTTCTTTATGTGTTTGTTTATTTATGCCTCCTTCCCCCCCCCCCTCTCTCTCTCTCTCTCTCTCTTTGTGTATGTGTGTGTGTGGAGGGGGGGGGTCCTCAAAGTTAAATTCCGGTGTTATTTATGCTTTGGTCATGTTTACTTTACGTTATGCCCAGCCTGCCCACCACAAGTGTATTTCAATTTCGGTGAAGGGGGGGGGGACGGGGTACGTAACTTAGACTATGATCTGATTTACACGTCTTTGAATAGAGCGGGCAATGAACCGATATCTTGATCCACGGTAAGTATTTTGAGATGTTTTTGAACATTATCGTAAAATACATTGCATATATCCTGTCTCATTTAAAGCGCTGATGAATTTCTCTGAATCGTTTAACAAAATGCTTGGCAAATAAACCCAAATTGACAGTCACTGTTTTATACCTCCGCTTCATATGTGCTACCCAGCAATGGCACGATACCAGTTAATGAAGTTTTATTGGAGGAGCCGTTAAAAAGTAATACGTTGGTCTGTACAGAACGGTCCTCCGCTTTTCAAGATTTAATATGATTTTATCTCTATCTAAGATTGAATTAAACTCCATTCCCCTTAAGTGAGACCAAAATTAAATTTTAACCAAGCTATTCCTATATCTTTCAGATTGAATTAAGAAGTGTTCAATATAAACATAGTCAACCTCTCTTAATTAAAAAAATGAATAAATAAAAATAGAATTTTATAAAATGATTAATTATACCAGTTAAATAGTATTAATACGATATTAGGATTATCTCAAAAGATAACCCAAAATTGATATGCCATCTCGATTATGACGTCAAATTTGTTCCGAGCATGCCGGTGATGAATGCCCCGGGATTATTTCGTTTAAGATTCAGGAGTAGGTTTGAAACATGGTTTTATGTTAGGTTTACGTTTAGGTTTAACGTAGGGTAGAGTTTAAATTTCAGTACGTGTTCATGTTAGTCAATCGATTAGTGAATGGAATTCACAGCGGCGCAGTTGTCTCCGGAGCAAACGTTATTTAATTGATTATAAGATCTACCGTAGATGAGAAAGTCGCCATTCAATAACCATTCCCAATGTTTAGCTCTCCCTGATATTAGCCTCAGCTTTATTTCGTCCAATATATAGGACAAGGGTTTAAACATTGTTTTGTGTTAGGTTTGAGGATACGTTAAAGGGTAGAATATAGTGTTAAGCCCAGTGTTGAAGTAGGCCATTTATCTAGTGAATGGAGTTCACAGCATTATCAAAAGTCGCCGGAGCAGATGTCATTGAATCGATTATTAGGTCTACCGTAGATGTGAACATCGCCATTCGATTACCTTTCCCAATGTTTATTTTTCCTCAGTTTCCTCAGTTTGGATACAGAATTTTAAGCGTAGATTAAAGGAAGCTTGAATACTATATCGCCCTCTATCCCTCAAGTTTACAACTAGAATTGATATGTATGGTTAGGTTAAGGTTTAATACGTTTATGGTTCACGTTTAGGTTTAGTGTATTGGGTGTAGTGTTAAGTCCAATGAAGTAAGTCAGTCGATTTGCGTATGGATTTCAGAACGGAGCAATCGTCGCCGGAGTAAATGTTATGGAATCGATTATAAGATCTACCGTGAATGTGAATGTCGCCATTCCTTTCTCGGTGATTTAGTTTTCCTTACTACTTCTTTTGCCCCCGGCTTTATTTCGTCTGAGACGTAGGATGAGGTTTTAAACGTGGTTTCGTACAAGGTTTATAGTTAGTTTTGAAGTATCGAAGTAGTTCAGTCGATTAGTAAAAGGAATTTACTGCAGATATAATGCCGCCGAAGCCATTCTCACCAGAGGAAATGTCATTGAATCGATCATAAGATCTACCGTAGATATGAACGTCGCCACTCGATAACTTTTCTCGTTGTCTTTTAGATTTCTTTAAAACCTTAGGAAATAACCTTAGGCGGTAAAGTACTATGATGAACTGCAAGTTTAGTCCTAAGATTTCATTAAGGCGTCAACATGAACAATTTATAAAGTATCTCTACAGGCGCTCTTTAAAAAAAAAATTAAAAAAATTGTTTTTTGTTTGTTGATATGTTATGAAATTCGAGATTACTTCTCATTCAAAATATTATTAACAGAATTTGTTTGATATATTACGAAAAGTACGTATTTTTAATGGGAATTATTCCCTACTCTTTCTTATTATTTCAAGAAACATGGTGAAATCTCATACGTTAATCAGTAAATTAAAATAAATAAGTTACACTCAAACAAGAGGCGCATGCTCTGCACTTCAACAAACCGAGTTATACGGAATGAAGTGTTTCCTAAATAAACACTTAAAAATCGTAGCCATTAACACCGCACTAGCCGCACTGGAAAAAACTGGGAAGAAAGAAAAGAAGACAGAAAAAAAAGGGGGGATTCTGTAGAGTCTTTCAATTTGAACGTAACCGCTAGGACACTAATCAGAGTTTTAGTGAATGTCATTGCGCACCACTTAAGATTGTTTTATATAGTGAGGAGGTGAGGCGGAAAGGTCCTTTGACAGTTCTAGAACAAACACTAACTATAGTAAGATTCCATTCAATGAAACTGTAAACAGGACACGGGTCTGTCCGCCTACTTGGATTCAGAAGACCTGTTGTTGTAGGCTCTATTATTTTATCAATTGAAATGTCGAGTATTTTTGTAATTTAAAAGCTCTTTTTAGCAATCCCTAGCATAGGTCAAGCAGGTCAATTTCAATTTTATTTTCGCTTAAAAATTCTCATTGTCATAGTATGGGAGGTGTGGCTTTGGGGCTTTGATGTTTTGTGTCTCAATACTTTTATACCAACAGTTATTATTGTTTTCTGCAAACATGAACAATTATATCTATGCATTGGTCAAAAATGATATTCCTAAATCATGTAGAAAGGCGCTTTAGGCATACATGTTATATAATGGAATGCAAGATTTGCTTTTTCTTTGAGAGCTCATCATTTCTGGTGCCATCATTTTTCCCCATTTTTATCAAGAAGTGCGAAAAAAAAAAAAAAAAAAAAAAAAAACGAATTCATTTAGGTCACTAACTCCAACAAAGTTCGGCGTAGCCCCCCCCCCTCCCCCTACTGCCGACCCCAATATTTTGCTCCTTATCCTTTGACCAGTATGATGTAAAAGTAAACGTGTAAGATGCACACGTGAATCACGCAACCATTCTACCGTAAAATTCTAGCACCATAAATTATAAAATAAACCCAACAACAACAAAAACATCTTTCTGACTTCCTCTGCTGTAATTCGTCTTCACATAATCTCCCACCTTTAAATGCGGATAGCAAATTATTAAAGGTAAAGTGAACTTTTTTTCTTTCTTTTTTTGCATTAGTTAGGCATCTTGTTTATGTGTTTTGTTTTAGTCCAAGTATTTTGTCTAAATCAAGGTTTTATGAAAATCTACTTAATTCTGATTTTGATTGAAAATATTTACAAACAAATTAATCAAAAAGTGTGTATAAATTATATTGTTATTGCAAGAAGGCCTCAGAATCTCATATAGCTGACACGATACACTTCAGAATACCTCCCAGTGTGCCTCAACACAGGGATGGTCCAAATGGGACTGGCGATCAATTTGCAATGATTTTCTTGCTTTGCTTACAGATCTGTAGATGGGGCATCCATTGATATCCATTGGGCACACCATAAACGCCTACTACTCAATATACGAGAGTCATGTTGTATTATATGTGACGTTTTCACCAATGTTTTTGAGAACGTTTGCCTCTATCCACACACAGCGGTTCCATACACGTGTAAACAAGCCACCCAAACCATTTATCTCACTTGCCATGATACGGACTTGAGACGGATTTGGGAGTACTTTGAGACGAGTTTCAGACGGTTTTGAAACTTGTAGCGGAGACGTTTTAGGACGGAGAAAAAGTATCGGAGACGTTTCCGCAACTCGGCGGGGGAAAAAAATTCGGAGACGTCTCTGAGACGGACAAAAGTATCAGAAACGTTTCCGCGACGGAAAAAAGATGTAACAGAGACATTTCCGCGACGGAAAAAAAAAATGTATCGAAGACGTCTTTGTGACGGAAAAAAAAAGTATAGGAGACGTCTCTGAGTGTCCGAATCGCAGGGACATCTCCGCGAAGTGAGATACCATGCACCTTAAGCCATCTCGTTTACGTAATGTATTACCCCTCCGATTGGTGCAGCAATGCGGAAAATGTAGCCGCCCATCACACTTTTCTGACATATCAGCGCAAATATGTACGATTGTCATCCCACCTACCCCTCTCACCCATATTATACTAGAGGGTTCTCTCTTATGATGGTCATAGGTGGTCAAAGTGTACCCCTCTGGTGAATGGCTGAAACCAGTGTGAATCCGATCTTCTCCTGTCACTCCCGCTTTCAAACAGCAATGTGACCGAGTATTGCAGATCGATATACTGAACACGATATGATGTGCCCGGTGGCGGCGCGCTTGTATGATAAAGCCATGTTAGGCACCCAGGGACAGGTCGTGTGTTCCATTTCGATAAGCACATTTTCATCTTGTCAAAACTTATTCTGCCTTGGCGTGTCTCAGTGAGTCGGAGTGGAGTTTGAAGGGAGAAGATCCCGCCGGGAGATTGCGTTAGATTAACGTCATATTACCTCCAGCATTGAAACACGATGTATGTGCATGCACATCCACTAACCTTTCCATTTCAACATCATTGGATAAAAAGTCACTTTCGAACTTCAATATTCATGGGTAAACACAGGGAAATGATATCATTGGAGCTTTTAAGACAAATCTTATTTTCTTTGCAGCCTTTTAATATTGTACTGTCACAGGAAATAATTTACTTTGATAAGTATGTGTTTTTGTGTAATTTTCCTACATTATGTTAATGTAAAAGTACACGCCTGGATTTTAACCCCCTTTTTTTTTGGGGGGGGGGAAGGGGTTACTCTTTACAGGAAACAAAGGAATAAACTGAGTGTAATAAACTTTTGCATTATCTACAATGACAATTTTATACAAAAATGTATATAATACAATTTAATTGCTCATGTTATATAAGCAATATGCTCAACATATAAAAGTGAAATATTTAATGAATTTTGGTACAGATTCAACTATGTCGACTATTTTGGTACTCATTCAGACATGGTCGGAATGATAAACATTAATGGACGAGATATCATGAAGAATGGACACAGCACGAATGCTTTTTTATAATCTCCTAAAGTTCAGATGGAGTAATTGCTCATTTGTCTATTTAACCTGCGGCTCAATGTGCGCTCCTAAGCCATCTTATCTTTCACTTTCTGTAGTTTCTTCATCTTCGAACCCACATGATATTTATTTTCAGCTTGATCGTGTTCTTTCTTGTTTTTGTTGTCAGGATATATCTATTTCTGGAAATTCAATCGACTCTGAATGTGAAACCGAATGTGACGATGCGCTCCGGTCCGACCGGGCAGTGTGATTGCATGGCGTTTTTGTGTCAGCGTGATCGGGGTGTACGTCAATAACTTTCTGGATGGGCTTGGTCGTGTTTGCGTGTGTGTAATGCGGTGATAATAGTGACGTCAAAGACAAAATAATGACTTCTACTAACCTTGATATATTTATCTCCATTCCCCGTACTTTCTCTTCCCTAAATCCCTCTCCCTTTCTCTCTCTCTCTCTATCTACATGGAAGGTAGCGATTATTATGAATTTCGTTGGGTACACACACCAAAGGATCTCAGAATTCATGAACAACAGGTCTCAAAAAGTTATACTGGAAGGCCACAACTCCAGCACCATCCATGTAACATCCGGCGTATCACAAGGCACGGTCATTGGTCCGATGCTCTTCCTTATGTTAATCAACGATCTACCAGATTTCCTTTTACCAAACTCAACTGTTAGGCTCTATGATGATCACTACAAGATCGAGACAGATAAAGGTGTCTTGAAACAAGTCCTACAACATCCACGGACAGACCTGATATTCCAAAAGCACAGCAAAATATAGGCTTTGGTCACTCCACAAGAACCTGAGCGGAAATCGCCACAACAACAACGTAACCCAAAAGCCCAACACCAACCATGCCTTCTTAAAGATGAATATCCGAAAGTGCCTTTGGGAAGTCAAAGAACTCTGTTACCATACCCGCCTACAACCCATTATGAACAAGCATAAGATGGGATCCTCACAAGCCAACATTGAAAAACTTCTACGCATCACCATCCCGCTGGTAGAAATCCAACAAAACTTTAATTAATCTCTTCTTTTTTTTCTGACAGTGTATATATGTAACTACTTCTTTGACCATGTTTAATAATATTAATATATGTTTCTATGATTCTAATGATAACCCGTACATACAGGAATGGCACACTTCTATCCACAAAACACGTCCATCACTCATACCCCTATATGATTTACTCCCTCAGTCTCAAACTCGTCCTTATCTTATTTCGCTTTCTTCCTTTATTCTACTTCTGCCACTCACTCTTCAAGTCATCGCCTCGTCGATAAACAACCTTTTCAATTAACAAGCAAAATGATCGTCCCTTACCTTTACCTCTTCGTTTCTCATTTTACCCATCTGTTTCCGCCCTCTTACCCAGTTCCCTAAGGTCACACAGGCCTAATTACTGACAGAGAGCAAAAGATATTCATTCGACCCAAACCTTTCGAAAATTTTGTAACTTTGAACAGCTGATATACAAAAATATGTGCATATGATTCACATTTTAAGACTGGTTATAGGAAGGGCAATCATTAAGCTTCGTATGCTAAAACTGGGATTAAATCAATGTTAAGGCTTGACACTATTTTAGAAGGGCAAGTTTTGACATCAAATTCTTACTTTTGACTACCAATAAAGTCAGTTTCAGCTTGTGGGGACGCTATATCGATTTATTTTTTAAATCAGCCGGTGAGCATGTAGTTTCTTGGCTAAATTAGAAAGGAGGAATAAATTGTCCTTCAGTTCCACATGGCCACTCACCGAGTGAATCTAATTCTGATTTTATATACTTTAGTAAATTTATCAAACTTCAAAATTAACACGTAATCTCTATGAGATCATAACTATAGGTGTGGCCCCCTAACATTCGTTTCTTGTTTCGTTTGTATGGCTAATAGTGAAAGTGATTCACTCGTTTTCACTCGTTTCCACGCTAGCTGAAATCTAGTAGATAGAAGAGGTCACAAACTAATCATCCAAAGAAACGGGTTCGAAACTGAGACATGTCTTTCGGATGGTGACGATAAGCTTTTTAGTGCACAGTTACCAATCTGTTTACACTAAAAAATTTCCTCCTCATTTTACATCTTTTCTTTTATGTTACTATCCAAATTACCAAAGTAAGTAAATAATTATTTGACCCATTAAAACGGAAATAGAAAGGAAATGAAAAAAAAAAATGACGATGTATTAAAAAATTATGTTTAATTGATCAGAAAAATCCCATAGGCGATGTTCGTATCTCAAATAAGATAATGGATGTAACACTTTGTTGATTATCGTTCACGGTAGATACCGAATGTTTAGATTGTTGGTGCATGGCAGTTAGGAGAAAGTTAGAAAAAAAAATCTTCGATCATTATATATATTTTAGTCTTTGAATTATTATACGTTAATATTGGATTTATGGAGCTTTTGTTCTGCAGTTTTCCAAAAAGTACGCTGCACCATGTCGCACATTTACCGTTCCGTCTTGAGAGAGGAAATCTCATTCATTAGACCACTCCGGTAAAATATTCCTTGCGAGTATTACCACGATTACCTTTTTAATATTTAGTGATTAACTAAGGAGAGTCGATTTGGTTACTTCAAATTAATGGGTGAGAAAGTAGAATCGTGGATTGGAATCTCTGGAGGGTTTATACAAAATGCTTTACTTGTTTAAGTGATAATTGTTTGCTTCTCGCCAAATATGGATTTTATACCACGTCGACTTTGGACGATAATGATTTTTGTGTCGCAAATTAGAGGTAAATTCTGTTGAATGGATTATAATTATGTAAGAGATTGTCATCTAAAACGATAAGCAAAGCCATGCCTAACTGACTTAAGCTTGGATATTAAAGAATGTTCCACTGTTTAGAACATTGAACGGCATTAGAAATACTTGCAGAAGATAAATGATCGAGTCCAACATGGTTAATTTTTGGTTTGTGAAAACTCCTTTACATAACCCCCCCTAAGAAAGAGAGAAATTATAACTCAAACTGATACAAAAACTATCCGTGTTCCCTGCCATCTCCCCCCCTCTTCCCCGTTCTCTCTCTCTCTCTCCCTCTCTCTCTTTTCTCTCTCGTCTTTCTCGTCTCTCTTCTTCTCTTCTCTTTCTCTCTCCTCTCTGCCATTTGGCTATTCACTCTCAGGTCACTCCAATTATCGATCCATAGTTCCGTTAATGCAACCTCTCTCATTTTATCCACACTTGTGCTGAAACATGACGCGGGTGAAATTCTTCTATTTTCTTTGGCACCAACATAATATCATTTCACTGATTGGAAACGCTATACGAAGGCTTATGCACAGATAGAGTGCTTATGCTGAAGACCCGATAGTGTTGTATATTTGCTCTGTCATAATCCACTCAGCGGTAGCTTTGTGTATACTTAAAGGTGTGAATCGCAGTTGTAATCCTTGTAACGGTTTTAACGTATATCGACATGATGAATATGAGTTTTCATGGGGAAATAGACACTTTGATACGCTTCTGGCCAGAATTGCAGAGTGAAGATCTGGTATCAGAATCTGCAGAGGTGGAATCTGCAATTATTCAATTGGTAAAATGCTTTCGCACTACCCTTATTAACCACCCACTTCTCGCCGCCAATAATCCAATACAAAACAAAACACCCTGGAATACTAATTATGCAATGCGAAAAAAAGAAACAACAAATCAAAACCGACGTGGAAACGTTGAGAGGGTCAATAAATACTTTTTGGTGCTTTTAATTTAAATGTAGGTACGTTACTTTTATAGGCGTCGATGCTTTGGTTATACTGTATCCAATGAAGACGTAATTGACCCGCGGACGATCCTTTGCCAGTCAAGCGTCAATGGACTGTTGTTGTTGAATACGTATCTGTAAATATATAATTATACAAATATACAATGCAACGAGGAAATCTCGGTTAAAACTATTCGCATCGAAGGGACATACATGGTACTATTCTCTCGAGGGCCTCCGGCCTCGAGAGAGAATAGGTTATATGTGTGTTCCTGAGTGCGAATAGTTTTAACACTGTTCTGAGAATGAGTCATTGTATATTGTGTTTTATATCCCTGTCCACTATAATCATTCTTTAATTTTTTTTTAATGAAGCAAAATTATATATAGTCTATGCTTACTTTCTTCTGTAAGCGCACCTGGTCAGGTGCGCTCGCCGAGTATCGTTTTCCCGTGGCATGGCAGTGGAGAATTCAGGTAAAGCAGCAGAGTAGCCACGCTTGCGTGCGTTTGCGCAACTCGTGAATAGGGTGGGGGGGGGGTCGGAAAACGTATAGTCGCAGTTTTTGCTTCCTAGGGGAATAATGTATATGCGTGACGTCATGAAGAAAACGAACTATTTCTTGAGAAACGTTTTTCTTAGTTAAACTATTCTTTTTCTCCTTGTGTACACTCTCAATGCAAACAATCTTAGATAAGGGATATAATAACGAATATGAATAAAAGAGAAGTAAGCTATAATTGCGATAGGCGATACAATCATAATAAGTTCTAATTTTAAAACGAAAAAAAAACTGTCTGTTTTTGTGAATGAAAAGATATTCTGAATTAAAATGCGTACCAGTTCTGAGTTTTTTCCACATTGAGAAAATCCAAGATTGGCGCTCTAGTACATGTAGTATCTAATTAATTACAAGCAAAACAGATGAGGAAAGACAAGGGTGTGATGGGGTAGTCGTTAATGGTGAAAATATGGACATTTTATGTATGGTGAGATGAGTGCAGAAAGGATAATTATAGAGGTGATTATAGTGAAAATAAGGCAAGGTGAGTTGAGAAAGAGAGAGAGAGAGAGAGGGGGGGGGGAGACGTTAAATTACAATGATCGGGGAAGATACAACGAAAGACTTTAATACACGTTTATATGAGAGACGTTATGGCTCCCTACACGTCCAGTTATCATGGTTGTATAATTAATGTTCCATTTACAGATAAGTGGGGGCCATTAAAACACCGTTATATTTATACTGGGAAAGGTTAATTAGAACTACTTCAAGACGGTAGCCATCAAATGGACTCTGATCCCCTTGAGCCCTCGTTAACAACTTAAACCGATTTAAAGAATCGTTAATCTTCGGTGAGATAAAACACTGCGTCGATTCATTGAAATAGTTGGCTGCAATTTACAAGGTATTGTCAAATGCTTTCAACGATATCAATATGTCTTGTATATTAAGCTGTGTCAGAAGAAAAAAGATTGCTAATTAGATAAGTCAGTCAAAATTTAAACACGCATCACTGCCTCTATTCATGAACAAAAGTATTGATCTTTTTGCAGTTATGAAAAACTTTTCGAGAACGATACCTCGTTTTAGGCTTCATCGGTTGTAACGATTAATGGTAAGGGATATTGTCTTTTAAATGTACCTCATAATCCCGTCTCATCTTTCCTCTCATAAGAAACTATAGCCATGTTAATGGGTAGTTTTCTGCTTGTATTTATATATACATTTCGACCCAACGGAAATGACGAAGGAGATGAAATTGATAATCATCATGATTATTCAAGTTCTTACAGCTAGCTTGGGCGTAAATAATTAGTACAAAAAGAAGAGTAAAGTGTGTTTATTCATTTTGTTTAAATATTGATTACGTTTTTAAAAACATATTTCATCAACCATCCAAATAATAAAGCTCGTATAACGAAATTAAAAAGCAAATTGCAGAGAAAAATATGTAATTTGCTACTTCAACCAAGGACGCAGAGGAAGAATATTGACAGAAAACAATTTATATTCAGAACACCACACAACTCATTTAGTGTATAAACTAAAGCATTTTATGAACTATTTATCGTAGCTTACAACACGTTTGACATAATTTCTGTTCCAAGTCATGGTAAAATTCCGGTTTAAACCACTTTCAAGAACACTGCTTACACTAATCACCCATACTTATGAACGCATCAAATATCTTAAATGAACGTTTCGATAGATGATGTGAGAGCATAATGAAATGCCTTGACGCTTTTCACACCCTTTTGTAATCAATCTATAAATGGGTCACTATGTTTATTCAAAGGATTCATACACCTCCAATACATCCATTATGATTTCTAAAGTTTTGTTTAAAGCTCTCTCGTGTTCATCTAGGTTTTACATTAAATGCGCGACTTGTGTCAATCCAAAGAAATAAATCAATATGAATATAGTTTATTTAGTCAGGCTTTAGGCACCATTCTAAAAGATACAGACATCATGAATGTAATCAATTCAAAGATGTTATCTTTCCTCCTGGCTTGTTCGATATACATTATGGAAAGTCACGGCAAGGCAATCTTCTCTTGCTCCTGGTCCCACTAGTTTAAGACCAC